>OY776292.1:19114417-19696917 GCA_963675345.1 Trididemnum clinides | reverse complement strand
CAGCGCAGGGTTCAAGTGATTCGCTTGTACAACCGCAATGCCCGTCATTGTCAAACTGAATGAGGACCTACACTAATCCCTATTATTTAAATTCCGGTTTTGAAAAGCGAGCTTTAGGGCTTTTGGTTGCATTTGGTATGCAGAAGAGGATACTCTAAAAAGTTCAGTTTGCAACTTCTCAACCTTTGAATTATACGAGACTAGCCGGCTCTGCCAGCGTCGCCTGGCAGGGGCCCTCCATCAGTAACGTCGGGATTGAGAGTGTCGGTTCAGCCGGCTCCTCCAATCAGGCTCTTGCGTGCACAGTTACCAAAAGTTTATGTGTTTTCTGCACATTAGATTTTCAGAACTTTTTGTGCTCCTTTTCCTAATAGAATATCTCATTTCAAGATCCTGGCTATGCCTTAGGTCTATGTGCTCTGTTCATTGCTGACACAAGCCCAAGGAAACCTTGCGTTTCCCGTAGTTTGGAAGTAGGGATCACATTTTTGATTTTAAGCAATTCTGAAGTAAAATAGCAAAAATGTCTTCGTGTGGTGCAATTTCACATAGTCGCTGACTACGCATTATGTAGCATGTTCTTTTCTCCCTGCTTGACGTGCCCTGGGGAGTTAAAAGAGTCCTTGCTTTTCCCCAAATGTTTGGTTTGATCCCGGTAGCTCTATAAAGCTATTACCAAGCAAAATAGAAAACATGTTTTTCCTAAGTATGGTGCGATTTTACCCCGGCAGGGCACATTATCACCCATGCCGATTTAAAAGGCATCAATTAATGCAGCTGCACCAGCTTCACAGTACAAACATTTATGAGAGCAAAAACGAAATGATTTGGTAACATTCCCTTTTTCGTATTAATATTTGAGACATTGAGAGTTTTGCCTGCGCTATTTGCTTTAATTCGACGATAGCATGAAAAGGGGCTATGGCTTTTCTTTAAATCATATAACCTATTGCAATAGACGCCTATTACGCTCTTTTCCAATAAAAACGTTCCCTCTTAATCCAGTGTTAAAGATTGATGTTATTATTGTTTAATTTTGATCTTTTAAATTTGGAACTTTGTTGCTTTTAACTTTGCCCTTAATCCATACCTCCCTACCTCTAAATGAAGATTAGTGTTTTGTACCGATATCCTGGCAATTACAAGTATCAGTAATGGGCTTTACCATTTATGTTTGCTATTAAAATAATATGAATAATTTTGCTGCCTACTGGTGTTCTCACTATGTAGTGACAAGCATTGCAATGGCATTTAACATTGTGACCAAACAATGCGTTTTGAGCCATCATTATTAGGATCGCTACTTAGTACTTTTTCGTTACTGCAGGCAAATTAATATGAAGTAACGTCTCTAAATGCGTGTATGTTGCTTGGCCCTGGCATAAACGCCGACATGCAAAGAGCAAACTAATTCGAAATGAAGCACTTACAGTTGAGTTATAGCAGTAGCGGGGGCCCCCGTTAATAATGTCGAGGTTAAGAACATCAAATCAGCTGGCTGCTGTGGCAGCCTCGCCCAATGGCAAAGGAAATTGCTTCAACGTTTAGATCATATGTAGCTCGACATTTACATTTTGTAGCAAATCATAAGAAAGGACCATCTTTACTTCCTCGTTTTTTTCTTGGGTGATCGCCAAGTGTTTTGCTTGGAGTAGGCAACATATTAAAATTTGTAGACTTCATTTTTCGTTGAATCTTTTTGAATAATTTGATCGATAATGCCAAACATCCATGCTATCAAGAAAGAGTAGACAAAATATACCAAAGGACTTAGTCTTTCTAGAAATTGCAATTTTGTGAACTACAGTCACCAAAGTTTTGTGTGTTCTTAACTGAAAGACTACATTTCATGAACATTTGGAGAGTTTAGTTTTTGATGGATCCATTTTAAAACGTTGACAGACAATGGAAAAGAACCATACTTGTGAGGAAAAGTAGTCAAAATGAACCCAAGAGCTAACTTTATCCAACAATTGCAAGTTTGTTAGCTCTTGTAGGATAATTGTTCAACCAAAAGTGAAACATGATGTATGGCAACCAAGTTGTGATGAGCCATTATAAAGTAATCCTTAGCCTCAAGTAATTGGAGTCACATATTGCTGGAAAGGAAATTTTATAAGCTTTCAAAGGACAATAATTGTTAATACTTTATTATAACGTTGTTGTATTAAAGTCACCTGTTTTTACTAAATTCACCACTTTCGGAAGAGGTAAAAAGATACACCACAGGTCTAAAAGTTCAGTTAAAGTTTTTCAGTATAAAAACTTATATTAATTGTACATATGGTATACTATCGGAATTGCATGGAAATAACCTTTAATTCGTTTGATAAAGTTTGAAAATCAGTTGAGAAATGAGGTCACAAATCAGTTATTAAATTGATTTTGCAAAAGGGGTGCAATTTTTAAAAACATCTTGATATTATGATCTTCGGTAGCGAAGATTTATGTTAATCGTACGAGATATATTATGACATCAGAGAGCCAGTTTAAGCGTGCAAGAGAAATAGAGAAGAAAAAATGCATAGAGGGCTTAATGTGCTTAAATAAAGAATTGCTCGTAGCATTGTCAAATAATCTTTAATTGTTGTAAAGTTGTTTTTATCGAAGGCACCTTATCAATATCTTCTAAAAGAACGTTTAATCGCGTTTGTACGACCAGTACTTATTGAGAAAAACAGATTGTGCAATGAATCGTTGATTGTAACGTCATTTTAGACCCCAAGCAAATGAAAGTTTTTGAAATGTGGTAATTCGGAAGCTGATTTTCGTTTGAGCGAAAAGCGGTTGTCCTCTGTCAAGTAATGTAATTTCTAAGAAAATTATTTTTGATTATGATGTCAGGGATACCCTTATGACACTCACCATGAAATGGTGATCAATAGTGCCAAGTTTGATGCTTGTACCTGTAGCAGTTTTAGAGGAGTTAAAACAGACAAAATACAGAATTGCGCTTTATACAGGGTGATTGGAAAGTAACGCCCGGTTTTGAATTCTACGTAATGCGATCAAATGTCAGATTACAGATTCTAAGAAAGTTATGCAAGGACAAACACAGACGTATAATAATTATGAATGTATCTAATAATAACGAAGAATACATAAAAAGTTAAAAGGCGGACCTCGGTCTGTTTAACTCACCGAGCGGCACACCGTTTGACAAAGATTGGAGTTGATTGCATTTTTCGATTCTTCGATGCTTCTCGGCTTCCTCCTATAGACACGATCTTTCAAAACGCCCCATAAGGAGAAGTTGCATGAACTATGATCAGGTGATTTAGGTGGCCATTCGATGAAGCCGCGACGGCCAATCCACCTTTCGCCAAACTTCTCATTTAATCATTTTCGTACCACTCTACCGTAGTGGGCAGGGGCGCCATCTTGCTGAAATATTATTTCTTGGTGTTATATACGAGGCCAAAACTTTTCTTTCAGCTTCTCCAGGTAAGATTGTGAAATCACTGTAAATTTTGCGTGTTAAAAACCCCAAACTTTTGAAGTCAAAATCGGGCGTTACTTTCTAATCACCCTGTATATTAGATTTACCCTCCTAAGTCAACCATCCAGTCTGTATAATGCTTTAGCACACGGTGCTGTGTTATTTCTCAAAGGCGGTCAAATTCTACTGCAGCTACAATCACCAGTACTTTTAGTAGGATAAAGTTATCAAGTACTGTACAACTACCCAAAAGGTTGGCACCGATGGTTGGTCTTTTTAGATACATGGTAAATCTTTTTCTGTCACACTTGTGTTTTGCAAATCCATTTCTCGCCGAAAATCAATGCTTAACCGCAGGATGGGAGTTAAATGGTTTGTGTGTTTTCCTTTTGGAAAAGATAGTTCTGGCGTCATTGCCAACTGCTTACTCTGAGGCCACCGTTTTCTATTTGGCAGTCTCAGAGTGTGCAAGTTTTTCTGCTGATCTCTGCAAGCTCTCCATTGGTCTCGGCATCATCAACAAGTCTGCCATTTTTTTGGTCTTCTCATCTCAAGCTCTGTTCTTGCCATACTTTCTCTTTCTCCGTCTTTATTTCCCATACTCTCTGGCAGATTTAGAAGGAGCTATTCTTTCTCTCTACTTTTTTATTAGCCTACAATGGGTTCCCGTTCACTTATTTTTTCTGGCAACAACACATTTAGGGTGCGCTACCCCACTCATCTCTCCTGTTACCTCTTCTATTCTCAGCAGGGATGTGGAAGCGGAAGCGGAAGCTGGAAGCGGTGGAAGCGGTCTTTTTTCTGTAGAAGCGGAAGCGCAAAAATTCTACCGCTTCCGCTTCCACATAGGTTATTTGACTTCAAGAGTAACTTGGCTAAAAAGTTTTGTCCATTTCCCGATGTGGATTAAACGGTGAAGTTGCATTATAAATCTGAGTAAACGTGCGATATCAGTAGCGCGAGAGAACAACAAAAAGTACAACTAACATCCTATTTTATATCGATTACGGGTAAGAAAAAGGTAGTTTGGATAATGAAACGTAGCCAATAAAATGATGATTTGATTAAACTTAATTAACCTAGGCTAGGGGGTTGAAAACGTTGAAAAAGAAATTACTCAAGAAGGAAATAATTTAATCATTCTACATCAGTGCTCTTCAACAAGGGTTTCGCAATACATGCAGTTGCGTTCCGTGAGTTTTAAGGGCTCTGTGTGGGGTCCACGAAGGCTCTTCGTTTATTATTAGTATTTATTTCTTATTTCAGTATATTGAATTCTTATTTGTATTGGTGTTCCGTGTATATAAACAGTTAGTAATGGAATCTTGTGATAGCAAGTTGCAGATTGTGACGTAATTCTGTTTACAACTTCAAAAACGTCTGATTTTGCTAACTTCCTTTGTTACGTAATAGTGCGCCTGTAATTTCAATTTTGCTGTTGTTATTACTTGATCCCTTCTGAGAGATGGGGGCATGGCGGACGACCATCGAGCCCCAGAATCTGGGAGACTTCTAAAGGTCTGGACCAGAGGTCGTAGAGAGTCATAGAGTCGCTAAAGAGCGAGCGGCGCAAAGAGTCCGTAGCTGGACAATGCAAAATGAGATGAGAGGTGTCCTGGGACAAGTGCCTGCAGGCGCTGCAGTAAGGATTCTCGATTTTACCAAATATAAATTAATAAGATCTTAACAGTAGGCTGTGTTCTTTGCAGCGAAGACGAGAGGGAACACAGTGAGCTTGACGAAGGAGCACAAGTTCCTCAGTGGAAATTGAGGAAACCTTGGGGACGAACAGAAAGTCCGTATTGATGACTAGAGTTAAAGTTAACTCAAAGTCACAGTTATTTGAGGATAGAGAGGGAAAATCCGAGCCAGGGATACCTAAACATACCGTTAGGTAAACATACCGTTAGGTAGTTTAGGTATCCCTGATCCGAGCAATATCGTTGTATTTTCATATTGTGACCGCAGGTTATATTGTCTAGTGCTGTAATATGTGGTCATACGGTTTAGATCTTCTTCTTCATCGTTTGAGCAATTTGATGTGAGCTTTATGCAAGAAGATGTATGCATAGGCCACACTGCGTTAGCCCGCACGTTCGGTTTGCAAGTGTTCAGTTAGACTAGGGCCATCACGACGGGTAGACTACTTGGCCTCACCATCTGTCTGCAACATAAAGACGGAGGCATCCCGTTAAGTGTCTTGCCTAAGGACACAACAAGCAAGCTTACCGGCTTGTTCTCCACACTATCCCTATTTTGCTGAGCGCCAAGCAGGGAAGCTGTGAATGCCATTTTTTAAAGTCTTTTGGTATGAATCAACTCGGGAAATAAACCCTAGATCTACCGACTACAAAGGGGACGCTCTAAACACTACACCATCGCGCCGGTTGGATTAGATCTGAGAAGCATTAAGCTAACTGCTGTAAAAGTGTTTGTAAGTAGTAAAGGAACTTGTAACTACTGTTTGTTCAATGACGTGTTTAATTATTTTTTGAAGTGTAGTAACTAAATGTTTGATTTTCTTACAAGCAATTCGTGATTTCTAAATTTTTGTTAGTGGGGATTCCATGATAAACGCGAAAGTACATCACTTAAGCGATGACAAAAAAGTTGAAAAGCACTGTTCTACATTCAACACGGGTTGTAATATCTGAAAAATGGAAACACAGAGTAGTTCGGAACAATAAGCTTAAGCGAAGTACCTAAAGTAGACCGAATAGCAATATATGATAGGTTTTTGTTTCCTCAAAATGATGAAGTGTAGGAGAAGGCAGGCCACAGACCCACAAAAGTTAAAAGATTGTCAACGGTTGTTTTCTCGTTTTTTGTTGGTGGAAGTGGAAGTAATAGGTGTGGAAGCGGAAGCGGTTAAAAAATAACCGCTTCCACATGCCTGTTTTCTAGGACTGGGGACGTACTGTCTTGTAAAAATTCTGACACACAGATCCCCTCAGTATTCACCACAAAACTTGTACTTTCTCACCACGTTTGTAGAGTCTTTTGTTGGTTTTGTTGCAACGAACAGTTTTTCATCAAATTCTGTAGCGATCGTGTAACCTTTGCCCTTAGGCCTACCCCTCGCGTGTTTGTTTTCGTATATTGCTACCTCGTGTTTTTTTTCTTTTTTGTAGAAACGCGAGTCATGCATTCCTTTGTCTTTCTATAGTGATTATGTAACCGTTGCCCTCACCTCACCTCACCTATGCGCATCTGTTTCAAATACTGTTGTCTCGCGTTTCGTAGAAATGTGACTCATGCTTTGCCTCGTCTTTACCCCATGAAAAATTATTCCTCGTGCCTTTTTTTCATTTTTTTGAGATATAAATGTCTCTTGGTCTTTGAATAAAACATTATAAAACAGAAAACAGAATTAACTTTTGGATTGAAGATGCCACTAAATTTTGAAATTGTACGATAATCTTTGGTAAAAGGTTTAATAAACAAAACAGAGAAAATTCGTGTCAACTGAAAACTTAAGGATATAATTCGATGTCAAGGAACTCCGGTGAACTTAAGTAATTGAGTGTAGGTCAGTAGGCTCACGGTACAGCACGCCACGCCTCTGGCGCTACAACTCCAATCTCTCTAGCATTAGCAGAATTTGAAATTCTTCAAATTGCGCCTGTAATTATCCGATCGAGGACACTTATGATTTTATTCTGTGCTCTCCAGCTACGAGCTCTTTGTGCAGCTCGCTCTTCGACAATTCCTTTCTTACGCAGAATCTCTGGTCTTGGGATATTCTCGGCTTTCATGGTCTTCCACCATGTCCCTATACCTCGAAAGGGGTCAAGTATTAACAAAAACGTGAGCCTAAGATTATTTTTAAGTTTCCTTAACTCTTCGTTCTTTGTTGTATTCTATGAGTTAGGTACGTTTTCAATATAATTTATGTAGGCCTGTAGTGTAACGTACTTAACTTCTTGTTTAGCATAATACTAAATATTTAACTAGGCTAGTTGAGGTATTAGCATTAACAGCACTGAAAGGTGTAGGCTAGACTACGAGTATAATTTACATCTATTAATTTAGTGATAAAACGATGGTTTTAAAGCCATGCGAAGGAAAAATAGGAAGTACAAAGCTTTTCCAAAACGTCATTTGATTCCTTAGAAAGAGTTGCATCTTCATTTTGAATTTGCTAAAGTATACTAAGATGACGTTGATTATTGGGACAAATTTCCTCTGGCCTCCTTCTTTGCTTTGCTCGTTTCGATTGAAGCGATGATCTAAATACTGGTTTCTCCCTCTCAATTGTGAGGCCTCATCCTTTTCAGTGGATCCGCACCAAGCTAACCTCCTCTTATTCAACTCCTGCCTCCGCTTCAATCCCACTCCAATTTTTCTCAGGGTCACTTTCGATCGCACTCTTTCCTTTTCTAAACATGTTTCTTTGCTGAAGGTCAAGCTCTACCCTCGTCTCAAAGCCTTAAGCTGTATCTGTGCTTCCTCATGGAGCCCGTATAAGGAGTCTCTCTCTCTCTTCTGTATAAAGCTTTTCTTCGACCCCTTCTCACATTTGCTTTAATTTCTCCTTCACCGAGCGGCTAGTCGCACCATCTCCGGCTGCCTCTCGTCCTCCCCCACCCCACTTCTCCTCTCCAAGGCTTCTCTACTTCCCCTACGAGTCACCCTGACTCATTTCACTCTTTCATCTAATGAGCGGGCTCTTCGTCTCCCAACCTCCTTTTCCATTTCAAGTTTGCCCAGACTTGGAGTGAAACCAAGCTCTTCAGATCGTCCTGGAGAGCTTCTACTTCCCCAAGGAAGGCTCTCCTTGTTTGCCCTCCCTCTCATTCTTGGAACATGCCTTCCTTCACTGTGGAGTCCACTCTTTCCTCTCCATGCTCCCACTCTCTCTCGCCAAGGTGCGGCTCGCGCTCACCTTGACTCTCTCCTACCATACAATCTGGTGCTCTGGCGTACTTGCCAACTGCTCTCTCTGTGGCCACTCTTTCCTTTTCAGCAGGCCCAACATGCTCAAGTTTTTCCGCTGAAGCCTGTGCCATTCTGCACGCTCTTTGCTGGTCTTGGAAGCACCAACAAGTCTGCTTCTCCTCACCTGTTCTCCTCCTATAGTTCTGTCATCTCCTCCATCTTTCGTTTTATCTCAATCTCTCTGGCAGGAACTGTCTTTTCTCTCTTCCTGTTCTATCAGACTAAAATGGGTCTTCGGACACTGGTTTCTCCCGGGAAACGACGCGGCTGATGAGTTGGCCAGACGAGGAGCACTACTCGTGCTCTCTGCAACCCCTTGTAGTCTCTCTCCTCTTATCCACTCTTCTGTTTTCTCGGACTAGAGGCGTGCTGCCTCATCGAAATTCTTTGACACACAGGTTCCCTCGATTTGCACAGAGGAACTTGTGCTCCCTCGTCACGCTTGCTGTGTTTTCTCTCGTCTTTGCTGCAACGGACACAGCTTTTTGTTAAGCTCTTATCTATCTAGAATTGGCAGAATCGAGAATCCTTTCTGCAGCGCCTGCGGACATTCGTCCCAAGACACCTCTCATCTCATTCTGCACTGTCCAGCTACGGAGTCTTCGCACCGCTCGCTCTTCGGCGACTCTCTGTCTCTCTACGACCTCTGGCCCAGGCCCTGGGGAGTTACCCGGCTTCTGGGGCTCTATGGTTGTCCGCCATGCCCCCATCTCTCGGAAGGAGTCGGGTAACAACAACAATAAAAATTAAAGCTCATCCGCGAAAGGTTTTAAGAAAAATGCGAGCACCATAAAGCGGCTTCTTCGCTTGATCCATGTAATAATCATCGTTACCGTTCAAGTTGCAAAAAATCAAAATCGGAAAAAGATCGAGCGAACAACAGCGTTCAATTTACGGCAACCACAATGGAAGAATTCTGCGTCTAAACCTCACGCAGGCTATGTCATTGTGTTCTTGGAAAGAATTTATGATCATATTTTTGTTATTCGACAAGCAGCAACAACTCTATTGAGAGAAGACAACTCCAAAATGCATAACAAATTATTGTCCTACTGTCCTCTAAAATAAAAGCGTTAAGCTGAAAAATTTGACATACCAAGTCCGTAGTTAATACAACACTTCATATCTTACAGTACTGGTTTATCACATCAAAAGTACAGCGAGTAACACAGCATTAGAGATAGCGAAAGCAAACTAATTAAAAATACAAAGAGAAAAAATCATGAAAACAAGCTATGCTTCACAGAACTATCTTTGCTAAGCAAGTCTTTGTACGCTTAAGAGTAATTTAGCGAAAAAGCCGGTGAGAAAGTTCCAGCAAACCAAGAACTTGGTCTTTAACATAACTCATTCTAAGTTTCAATAATAAACGCTTACATTTCAGCTATCTTTGTGTGCTGTTGTTGGTGTTTCGGAACACACCAATTGCTTTAAATTCCTAAACAAAGACACTTCTTTTAGAATAGTAAAGGTGCTCTTCCGGGATATAGAAAGAGACGACTTTCGCACCTACCAAAGGCATTTAGCCTTGTTGGAAGTGGGGATAATACTTTGCATTTCGCTATTTATAATTGGTTCGAAATAAACAGCTGTTTTTTTTAGCCAGTTCTTTAGGAGATTTGGATCAGGCGTTTTGTGTCATGCCTTTATTCCAACGAAAATGGGCTACACTTATCTACAAAAGATACTTCTTTTGGATGAATAACATCAATTTTCCAGCCCTGAAAATGCAGTATCACGAAACCAGCAAGTAGGTTTCAAGCAAAGTTTTCGTGAAGCAGTGCACCGTGCTTATCAGGCATCCGGCTACCGACGAGTTATGATTGTGAGATCACATATACATCTTTAAAAGTTATTCATAGCAACTTTAATTCAAACCCGCTTTGGAGTGATTAATAACGCAGTCTCCTTCTGCACCAAATGCAACAATCAAGCACGAAAAATAGCTCAGAAATCTTTTTTCAAATCGAAAATACAGAAACGACGGGGATTTTTAACTTGTATCAGCTACATTTGTGTGTTAAATGCAATAAGTTACGTCGACAAAGTGATGAACCATTTGCTCGAGTGGTAATGAACTCAAACTCGAGTTCACCTTTTATAGGGCTCCAGTCCAATCGTAAAAATCTTAAAAGTAATTCGAGTCTTCTTCACAATAGACAGTAATATTTTGCAAAAGTTGTTTGTTTAGGAAATGTATAGCAATGATTTTAATTATATCACGCAGATATATTTTTGTGTTATAATTGCTTTCCACATAATCCAGTTTTCTTACATGGCTTCAATTTTTCATTTCATTACTTAGATTCGAGCTTTGGTAGACTCGGACTCAACTAGAGGATCTCAGAAAGAGAGTCGTACTCGACTCGAGTCACAGTTCCTACGGATTCGAACTTGGACTGACTGAAGTCCTTCAGCTTCTGGACTAGCTACAACTCTGCCACAAACCAAGCGGCCCGCATTTCATGCAACACCTTAATAGACTTTCATCATACTTGCTTCTGCGCATGGAAAGCAAGTAAGGTCAGGAGGCTAAGTTGGCTGTCAAATTATTCAGAACATGGCAATGAGTGTAAAAGATGGCTGCCTACTGCCAATGCGTGGAGTAATAGGCAAGGCAGTCGGTGAGATTTATGGATCATTTCTATTGCTTTATACTAACAGGTTAAGTATATACCGCTTTTTTCAAACTTAGCCTTCACACTCTGTCGTTAAGCCAAATGATAAGCAGGACTATTGGAACAGGCAACTGCTGTGCGGTATGCATCAAAAAAGCAAAAATAATAACCAATGAGCCTGTTTAGGTTTATTTGTAACTGTAATTTAACGCTTCAACGCTGGCTGAACATTGGCAAAACTCCACAAAAAGCTACACTATTAGCAAAGAAATTTTTACTTGCGAATTTATTGTGCAATTGAAGTGTGAGCTTGCAAGTTTGATGCCTAGATGTGTTGTGATATAAATTGAGCATGTTTGTGCATAAAATTGATTGTGTCTGCAGCACTTAAATTTCAAAAATGAGAAAAATTGTAAAAATTTTTCTAGAAGGGAAAAACATAAAACTATATATAGGCGGTTTAGTACAAAGCATAATTGCAAAGGAAATGTTCTCAAATTTCTTATTGCTTGAAAGCCTATTTACCTTTCTTCGGCTTTCGACAAAACAATAACTGCAACAGTGTTCGTTTGGGGGGCTTAGGTTTGGGTGTCTCAGATACTGCTGGAGGAATTACTTTTTTCTTATTAATTCCAATATCCATTTTTGGGTAATCAGTCTGGCGTTGGATACGTTTCTTCTGTTGACTCTGTCTAATTGTATTAATGTACTGGCCAGACACGTAATTTTCTGGATAAATATCCTCAAAAGCAGGTTTTTTGTCATACTTGTTTCCTCGTACATCAATGAAACGAGTTGCTTCATTTTCAGGATTACTTGGCATAGAACTCGATTCGCTTTCCCCAGTTTTACCAACTCCCCTAGCATTCTTTTGAAACTTAACTAGATTGGAGACTGTTTTACCGGTGCCAGATAAATCAACGTAAGTTTTCGACTTCTGGGAAGCAGACTGACTTTTTACTGCAATTCCCGCATTATATCGGTTTTCATTTTGAAAATTTAGTGGCGACGACAGGGTGCCATTTTGCTTCACAGTTGGGTAAGTTGGAGGCTTAGCAACCGATGACATCCTGGGCCAGTACAAGACTTCTTGATAAATGTCATCAGGGGTACGTTTTCTGTCGTATTTATTTCCTTTTAGAGCCATATAACGCGTTACTTCTGACTGACCTGTATACTCCACATGACCCGGACTTCCTTGTTTTTCAACGCTCTTAGTAATTTCGTCAATAGCTTTTTTGAATGAATCTAAATCATGTTTTCTGTGTTTTTTAGAAGAGCTGATGCGACTTTCAGATGTTGCAGGTTTACCTGCTATGTCATTGCCAGTTGGAGAAGAGTTGAAAGTATTATCCGATCTAGCTTCGTATGCACCACTACCTTCAGAATAGTTTAGCATGTCGTCGTTTTCGTACACATTTTCAGAGCACTTGCTTTTCTTTTCAAAATGGCTTTTTCTAGTATGTGACTCCTTAAAAATTTGACCCAAAATCGAACTCTTTGAAGGCGGTTGTCCTACAGCAGACTTGTTAGTTTGATCCATTAGTGATCTTTAAGCGTTGCCAGCTAACAACATGCAAGAAACATCCACTAGTACATTCAACGCATTTATTAATTGATATAACTATGACTTGCTGGCATTATAAAATATAAGCAAAATCTAGTCAACGATTATCAAATGAATATTTTGTACATCAAGCTGGCGGAGTATGGTAAAGAATTAAAGTGCCGTTTCATAGTAACATTGATTCAATGGTCATATACTTTAACGTTGTGATGAACACAATGTTGCGAAACGCACTTGGTGATGATTTTCTTTGCATGACAAATTTTAACATACTTAAAACTTTGGAGCAAAGCTGCTGTCCAAATTACCAACACTACATGCGCGCACTATTATAAAAATAGTTATGTTGATAATTAAATCGATTTGATTTAATAAAAGTGTGAATATACTGTACACTATTGACCGGTTCTAGCTACAGCTTTGCTAAAGTTGTATGTTTATTGATAAATGCTAGGTGTCCACTAATTATTGCCACGATTTCAAAAATTCAACAAAGTTCTATTTTTTGCGATTTTTTTATTTGGTTTGTTTTATAGTAAAAAAAATACATTCGAATTTTTCTCTCTCGACATAAACTTTTTGAAATAATTAGATTTCAAATTATTATTTATTTATTTAATGATTAAGCAGAATCTTTCAAAGTTAGCAGCAACGGTGGGGTTTATGAAAATGAGAACTCCGATGGAAAAAACACTATTGCGTTCCTTGGTTTTTAGAGGCCAAGTCTGGCATCCAAGCCAACGAAATTTCAGATGCAAATATGGAAGCTGCTTGTGAAATCTACAATTCGATTGTGGCATAAGTGTATGGAGACTGGTAGAGAGCTACAAAAAGAGGAAGCAGGCCGCTTTCAAACGTCAGAAGACATTGAATCTGTGCGTGCGGCATATGCCAGAAGCACTAGCAAGTCCGTTCGAGCAGGTTTCTATGCAAATACAGCTACCATGCACTAGAATTTATAGTTCTGCGTAAAAGTTTTCGGCTTTATGCGTGTAAAGCGCAATTACTGCAGACCCTTATGCCAGAAAAAATATTGCCACGAAAAGTGTGCAGCAGTGTTTCCAATCTTGATTTTATAAATTCCCAAGCTTTCAAGTCGTAAAATCCCAAGATTACCCGAGATTTTTCAAGGTTTGTAAACACGTACACCTAATCTACATTATCTTTTTGCGAAAAACAATTGCTTCTGGGCGTTGATTCAGACCTAATTTCTGATATTTGTTATCCAAATCAACCTAAAACACTTTGTTTTTGGAGATCAATTGCGTTCTTGTTTCAATGCTGATGAGCAAGCACAGTTTTGTCTACCAGCAAAGCACAATGGCTTTTTTTCTTGGAGATCGACTGCTTTTCGACAAGCATTAAAACGTAACTGTCCACCTTTGGGTCCTCACGACGCACAAACTACATTTAAATTAAACAAAAAAATTCCCCAAATCTCAAGGTTGGCAGTAATTTCCGAAAATCTTCGAAAATTTCTATAGGATAGGCAACGCTGATACCATAATCTAACAAGTCAAATTAAAAAAAAAATTTTACAAGATCTCAAGGAAGGTAGTAATTCCCAAGATCTTGGGAAATTACCCAGAGTGGTAGGAACGCTGGTTTGCAGTGACTATGTTGGACTACATTCATATCAGCACAGGGTTTTCAAAACGCGCTTGCTTCGGCGATGAATCAACATTCCACCACTCTAAAATGTTAAACAACTATAATTCGAAAATATGGGGCTCAGAAAACTCTCACGAAACTTGGAAACTAAAGCAAAACACCACTAAAGTAAATCGGTGGTGTAGAATCATGCATGATAAAATTATCGGACCATTTTTTTGCTTAAAAGTCAATCTTGGATCAAATTTATCTCGACGTTCTAAAAAAATATGCGGCACCATAGCTGGAAGAGTATCAGCCATCAGTTATTTTCCAGCAGGACGGTGCTCCACCTCATTGGGGTCTTGAAAACCGGCAATTTCTAAACGAAGCATTTTCAGATAGGTGGATTAAACGTGATGGTCCCATCCCTTGCCCACCTTGTTTCCCCAAAATTTCGTCGGTGGATTATTTAAAAGATATGGTCTACCGAAACAAAATCTGCGACATCATTGATTTGCAGCATCGAATAGCTAAAGCAACTATAACAGTTATTGTAGACATGCCAGCAAAAATATTAAACACCAACTGAATACCCTTCGTGCGACTGATCGCACCCACGTATAGTTGTACTAATACATCTAAAAAGCTTTAAGTATTTCCCATAACTATAAAACAAACCGCATGAAAATATCTCAAAATATAAAAATTTGAAGTTGCAGTGACAGTTTATCACTTTGAAACGCAGTATAATGGTGTCATCATTCGTATTTCAGAGACTGTCTTGAAGCAGTTAAGACTAACTTTATGCAAATTCAAACACGAAGTTAATTTATTAAATGTAATATCCCGCAATGCAAGCAAAATGTTGAAACTTGAAAATTTGGTCTGCACAATTTTCCTCCTGCTGTGAACCATGCTGTTGTTTTGCACCTTAAGAAGATAAAAAGCAATAAGCTAGTGCAAATAAAAAAAAATGAAAACCCACTAATTTATTGAACACAAAAGAAATGAAATGTTTTAAAGAAAGTAAATTTACGTAATTACTAAGCCAACACCTAATCTAAAATACAACTTCATAGTGGTTGACACTAACCATGAAATGTAATTCTAGGCATAAGCAAATATTGGTTGTGTTAAAAAATATAGAAATAAAATTTGTACTCTCTTGATGACAGTAGTTTTATAACATTAGCAAGGAGCCTACTTATAAGAAGCTTCAATGAGCTTTGCCTATATTTTTTTAATGCAGTGGAATTCACTTATAAAGGCATCTCTTAAGGCTTTCAGGAAATATCCACTATAGAAAAGCCATCATATATCCTTTCCAAATTGTCTTTTGATTTAACGAAAAGGTGTATAACTCAGACATTACCACCAGTGTAACAAAAAGCCACGAATTTAGAAAAACTAATGTAAAAAATTAGTGTAGGATACAAAAAAATACTAAGGTTATTTGTGTCTGTAGTTACCCGCTTTACATGCACATTGCTAGCTTCTGCTGAAACCGTGAAATTTGGCACAGCCACAGCAACTTACTAACAGTTTTTTCTAGCTTTTTATTTTTCAGACAAAAGAAAATTTAAAAATGAGATCGATCAACAAAAATAAGACAATCTATAACACTGCACCATCTCTCTTGGATATAAATAGTCTACTTATCTATTCCAATTCTAGACTATGGCGATGATATAACATTTTGAAGTCTACTTAACACTAAATAATAATTTGTTTGAAATGCTCTGAAATAACTGAAGCTGCATCCAGCGACAGGTTAGTCTTATTTCCTTACTGTTGTTGCTCTCAGATCACACTTTGACCAGATGTAGAACCTGTGAGCCTACCTAATTAGGATCACAACTTAGCAGCATAGAAATGATAAAAATCAAAATCATATTTTGCACCAAAATTGGCAGCATTATTTGTTATGCTTTTTGATGTTATCTTTTATGTGATCTAAGATTTACAGGTGGGAAAGTTGTGTTGCTGGTTCCGACATTAATATTTGTTTTAAATGCATATCCTTTTGCTGTCTTTTCTTTTTTTTGTCTGCTGATATAAGTAGCCTTTCCCTTCTATGGACTATTTGAAAAAAATAAAATTTCTTCACCACTTTCCTACAATGTGTGTAATTGGCGAGATTATTCTCATTAAGTTATTTACCTAGGTTGATGTCACCACCAATTACAAGGACCAAAACGAATGTTTCTGTAAGCTTTATTTTCTTTTGCATTTCCACCTATTGTCAAATGCACTGTGGAGTGATAGCCGCGTTTTTGGAAAACATAAAAAATGGAAATTCTGATCAAAATAGAGAAAAATATTAATCAAAGTAGGAAATTACAGAAATAGGGGAATTAAAGAAACAGCGTGGGTTAAACTTAAGTCATCCGTAATCTAATTTTACCAAATTGGTTGGTTAAATCTTTAATTTTTATTGACTTCAGTAAATTTCTATACATCACGAATTTCCATACTTTTTTTAGTCAGTAGTTTTTTGTATTTCAGCATCTTTTTCAGAACAAATTTCCTTATTTCTGCTTTGGTTTTGATTTCTGTATTTCTGCAATTCAATAATTCCACATTTCATCATAAATTTCTGTATTTTCCGGTTGTCCTGTTTTTGTCCAGTGCATTTACCAGAATTTTTCAGCTGGCAGTAGAATAGGATTTTGTACCCCATATTATGTCATTTTCACAGCATTAGTGTTGTTGACCAGTCCAGGAAAATTTGACATTATACAAAAAAAAAGTGAGAAAAATATATTTTAGCAAGGAGCCACATCAATATTATTTAAGGCTAGGGTACATTGATAGTAATGATTGTAGAAAACAAAAAAAACCCTGGACATGTGTTACACAAAAATAAGGCAGCAATAATTTGGTGTACATTCAAAATGCATGCATTTCTGAAAAAAGTGGAGAGATTGTGGTAGATTCTTAGTTATGTACACCTCACTTTAAAAAGTAAATGTAATCGCTACAACAACTGACAACAAATAAAAAGGTTAGGGTAAGAACACTAAGCCTGATTTGACTAGACTGGTCAATAATTTAAATTTTTGAACTAGGTTAATTTCAAAACCTGACAGTGACTATGATTACGGATCTCATGAAGCAATTTGCTTGCAAAAAATAAATATACTATGCACTTGCTAGCACCATTTAGTATGTGCCCCTGATGTTTTGCAGTGGCCACTTAGCTCAAGGTCAGGATTAGTTGACATCGCAAGACATCATGCTATTGCAGACTTGTGCTATCTAGTTGCACCCCTATATCATAATATATAAGCCTGCCGTAACCTACTGGTACAAAACAGAACAAATAAATTGCTACTGCTACTGTAAATGCAGTTAACTTAGCAATTAACTTGGTAAAAAAAGCTATGACTACAGACTGGTTATAGAAAAAAGCTATGGCTAAGTGAGTAGCTGAAATTGCTTTGTTTTGCATCAGTACTTTTGTTTGGTACAAAAACTTTAGGTGCTAGGCAAGCAATTTAACTAAATTAGTCAAAAATCCTGGCAATAAGTTTTCTGTAGCTTAAGTCTCATACGGTTATTGGGGTCAAAACTGACCCCAAGACAAGTTAATTTGTAGTAACTTATTCTATTCTTGGTTGTTCAAGTTGTGCCTTCTTGAATTCTTCAATCAGATTGTATTTATACAAATAAGAATGATGTTCACCTCAAAACGCTAATTTTCTTTCTCATGTTATGCTTTTAAAAAATATACCATAAACATTAATATTAAGTTATGTCTCATACTGTATTCTTTCGTTATCGTACATCAATTCTTTCGTTTCATGTTTTTTTGATAACTGCCTAATTATTTTCTCTTTTCCCAACGATTCTTCTTAGGTTTTTTAGAAAAAACAATGGCTGAGAGAAATAGAAATGCGTTTTCTAGGATGATCATTGTTTACCCATTAGAATTTTTGTTGCAGCTTTTTTTTTAACTAGTTTCTCATTCCTGCTTTATGTATGTGAATTGAAGTCCTTGTTCATCAGAAATTTCACTGCAAGTTTGTTCTTGTTGTGTTCAAGAACTGTTTAAGTTTACTGGTATAGGGACTTGTTTTCTTATATTTAGCAGAATTAGTATGGTCGATTGATTCAGTTTACTGCTTATTGCGTTTAACCTCTAAGTAACCAACTTTTTTATTTTTATGTTTGAATATCGACACTGTACTAAAATTATGCAAAAAGAATTTTGATATTCTTAAAGATTTTTTGATCAATATTTGTAACAAACGAATTATTCAGCATTGCTTAAAATCATGATTAAAGCAATTTTAAGCATGGGGTCAAAAGTGACCCCAATCAACTTTAACGTTACAAAACGTAATTAACGTATGAGGGTTAATACAACCAGAATACCAACAATGTACAGTAGGCTATTGTATCTTATATTTTCTACAAGTAATTCTACATCTTCTATATCAATATAACCATTTTCAAGCGTTGATTTGTTATAAAAGAGCATTTATTTAAACTAGCCAAACTTGAACCGTAACATAATTACTTTGAGCAATGAATAGCTCAATTACCCAGCACTTTGCTTTGCGCCTACACTGCATAGTCATACGCAGACAACCTTCGCCTTGGCCAAGAGCAACAACGATTTGTAGTGTTGCCAAATTTCAAATTTTATTTTAAACTTTTATTTAAATAATTTAGCGTAATGCTGGAGTTAGACATTTTTGTTTTCATTCAAAAAGGTGTTCAGAAAAATTTAAACCGTAAATAAAAAAAATAACAACAGCGAAACAACATGGCTAAGCACTCAAAAGCCGCCAATAACAGGGAATGAGATCTTTGCTTTTAATCTAGCCGATGAAAGGCGTTTGTGGTTTTTGAAGCAAATAGTATAGAATTCACTCTAGCTCAAAAATTTTTAATGCACTTACCTAAATAGGTAAATGCAGACAACACACTTATGGGACACAGACTGAGTGGTAATAATGAATAGTGAGCAGGCACGTAGCCCACTGGAAGTCAAAAGGGGGAGGAGTCCTCTAAAACTTAGTCATTTGACCTCCCTCGAAAATATTGTTATTAACTATTTAGAACAGAGCTTTCCAGCGTGGAAAAAATGTAGATTTCAAACAATTTTTTTTCCGAAAAAAGGCTTTTGCCATCAATTTGGATAGAAAATATGAGAACCAGTAAAAGTGGAATTTGAAAAAGCGGACCACGAAACACTTTGCGGATCAAATGCAAGCACCTAATATAAAGAGATTAAGATTCCTCCCTGGTGATCTGGGTGGTGAAAATTTTGAAACATGTTCAAAGATCGATTGTATGTCCACATAGTTGGTGATAGGAAGTTGTTTGCAGCATTTGCGTCATTTTCACAAATTATGCAAATTAGCATCCAAGATGGCGGATTGAGAAGAAATTGAGTATGCTAGCAAAAATTCATACTTCTATTGTAATTGCCAATAAAACGCATTCAAATTCTGCGATTCACATCATAATAACATATATGACAAACTGTACTCAGCATTTTTGAAAAAAATCACCAGTGGCATTTCCAGAAGCATATTAATTTAATAATTTATGAATATTACGCCTAATTAACATGCATATCCAGTATAACAACAAAACTAATTGTGGTAGAGCAAAATCATGACTAGAGAATGAAGCACATATGTTCCACATTCTGTATGCAAAATTTCAGCATTATAGCACCAGAAATGTGGCAGTTTTGATGATTTGAATTGTAGAACATAGCGAAAAACACAATTACGAGAAAAATGAAGGCAAAGTGCTGGTTCTGTATTTTAACTGTATGGAGAAAAGCATGCATCCCAGAGACCAAACTGGGCAATACAAATTAAACTGGAACCTCCTCATTAACGCCAGTTCTTGGCGGATGGGGGCCTCTCGCCTTCGGGCTGTAAACCCCACTGATGAAGTGGAGATGGGCGCCACAAAAACTTCTCTGAAATTTCGATACCAAGACCATAAATTGTTAAAAAAGTGACTGCATTGGAATTTGAAAGTAGACCGTGTGTCTGTGGAGTAAGAATACCTGTATTTCCGGTTGTTTTTTGTCAAATCTGATAGCAAAATCGAATTCAGCATTGTCAAAATGATGGAGAATAAAAAATTGGAAAAATTCGGTACTTTATGTTATTTTCACCAGCGAGGAACCTTAAGTAGAGCTTGTGTCGAAAAATGCCAAACAATTTATAAATATCTCATGTAGATTTTGTTTTATTTTTACTTTACAAATTTATGCTCAAGATTTTCTGCATTTTATAACGTTGTTGCCCTCCCTGCAAATTAATTGGCTGCAATATTGCGGTATTGCTACAGGTTTAGAGGCAAGCCAAAACAAGTGTACCGGTGTTGTAGACTATAAGAATATTTAGTTGAAGTCTTTCAAGTTTGCAACCTCTAGGCCTAGGTTGCGAACTTTAAAAAACTCGGTGATTTTGCCAAAATCTAAAAATAAAAACCAATGAACTTAAATTTAAACTCGAAAAAAAATCAATTGATTCAAGTTTTCATAATTATCAATTTTGGAAACAATAACAATATTTTGAGAGTTTCAGGCATTAGAAACATTATAGAAGAAAGCCAGGTAAAGAAGAGGAGGGAAATTAAATTTTAAAATATTCTTTGTAGTTTACTAATACTCTTATTGGGCTCGTTTCGCGTGTGCATCATTTGCCTACGATCGCAAAAAACAATGAAAAGTTCTTCAAGCTAATGCGATTTGGCTGCAAAAGTCAAACAATATTTCAACTGTAGACAGTTCCTGCGGAAAAGTGAACAGCCAGAAGTATGAGCAGTTAAGACACCACCAATTTTTTCTACATTTGGTCAGAACAAAAATCGCAGGGACAGGCAAGCACAAAAGGATTGTTATAAGGGAGCTAATCAAAACTGCAGTGGTAAACGGTAGTTTTGTGGAAATGTTGATGAAGGCCCCCATGCAAAAAAATCCTAAATCTTTTTGAAACAAATTGACAATACTTGGAAAAAGTTTGGACTATCTCTCTGTCTTTGGTTTATCTGTACTCCTCCCAACCTAAACAAAATAATCATCATCATTAATCAACAGCCTTTGTTACCACTTTTTATTTACGTAAAACCTGCTGCCGAAGTGTCAGGCCTTTACAGCATAAAAAATAACTCTAATTCATTTAAAAAGCCAGGCATGGTCATTTTTTCTTTGAAAAACTTAGTTGGCTATGTTTAACAAGACATCTACCTATCTGAACCTACTAATATTTTTTGCTTTAAAAAGATCCAAAGACAAGTAAACGAGACTATGAATCATCTTGATCATAAACACAATTAAATCGCTTTAAGTATGTTCTATTTGTTCTTGTACTTAACAACATCTAACTTATATTCTCTTTTCAAGACAGCAGCTACTTGCAGGTTAATTTTTTGACTTATTGTCAGGAACATTATTACGAATTTGACTTTCGCATACCAATGAATCAATGTTATTTTTATTGATTTGTCCAGCGCCAGTAGGTATATGAATAAATGAACGAGTCAGATCTGAATTTTGGTCAAGCGATGACTTGGAACGCTGAGTGGAAGAATTTTTCTTGTTTTGATTTTCAGCAACTTTTCTATACTCAGCTTCCAATTTGCCAGCATCAACATTTGTTACCCGTATAACATTTGTTGGAACTTGAACAATGTTCTTCACAATACTTCGGTTGGAAGCACTTTTTCTATGAGCTATCAGGAAATCCATGCTTGTTTGTTCTTCAAAAACTTGCTCGGAAAACTCTTCGATGGACAATTCAATCACAATGGCACTTTGTGATGACAAAGGTAATAACTCAAGCATATCTGGACTTTGCCAAACAAGTTGCGATAACACGACTGGTTTGGAATGTTGAAAAAACGATGAATTAGTTTCAAAGATTTCCTTTACCGCTAGTTCATTGCTAGAAGATGCAAATGTAGTGGAATTTGATTTGGGTTTGTTCCGTATCAACGGCGATTCGGAATTCTTTGGTACAATCGAATTAAGCTTTTGTTCCTCATTGGTTAACTTGCCAGCATTGTCTACTTCTGCACTACAATTTTCAAAGATTTCGTAGTGTGAAACGACATTATCGTAATGACCTTGAAGAAAGTTGTCAGACATAAGTAAAGTTGCGGAAACGCTATTTTTATCTTGTAAAAATATAGTCGAAGCACCAACCGAGTTGTCTTCTTCTTCTTCATCAATTGATGCTCTACGTGAACTTGAAATTTGCTTCAACGCTGAAGATAATGAAGTTCTTCTCTTCCCTGTATTTGTGCCTTTTTTACTGTCTCGTTCCTCTTTAGAAGCAACTCGCTTTTTTGTAATTTCGACAATCTTCCTAGCGGCTTCTGGGTCAGAAGTAATATTTTTGTCGTCAGTAAGACTTAAACGCCTTTCAGACCTTAACTTCGCAAGATCTTCAAGTGATCCTTTGTGCACATTCAAATTTTTCGTTACTCGATCGGGACGAATAGACGAGCAACTTTTTCGAACATGTGGTTTCGATTCCTGGGTAGATTCACTTTTCACCCGAGTAGCAACATCATCTCGGGCAATTTTCTTTGTGCTGTCTTGGTCAGTACTACCTCTATCTTCGTTGGCATTATATTTTGATGCTTCATATTTTTTATCAACGACGGAATTTTGTTCAGTACTTGGTTCTTGAAGTTTATCATAAAATGGTTCATGTGCACCTGAGCTTGAAGTTGTTGTTTGGGGTAACTGTGACGGTTTATAATGCTGAAGTTTAGTACTTCTCTTGTAAACATTGACACCTTTCTTAACGCTTGGATTCAATTTGTTAGCAACAGCATGTTTTGTCTGTAGATTAGCATCTTCTACCCTAATTTTTTTAGATTTATATAGGTCAGAAGATTTTTCATCATCCTTACCTGTTTTGGTTGTTTTGTTTTTTAAAGATACATCACAAACAGAAATTTCTTCAAGGTTTTGTTTTATAAGATCATTGAGAGATTTGTTCGACTTCAAACTGAAAAAGCTATCAACACTTTGAGACCTAGAACTAGTTTGAGAAGTTAGCTTATTGACTACCATAAAAGCATCTAGTTTGCAACTGCTAGTATCAACAATTGCCATCTGATTCTCAAAAGTTTCTTGATCAGATTTAATTTTTTCATCAAGCTTAACACATGTAGGTGTTGCTTTGTCATCTTTGTGGTATAATTTGATCACGGCATTTTGTTGTGAGCTTTGCTTTACCAGTTCATCATTACTAGATCTCACTGACTTCAAGCTTGAAACGCTAGCTACGGTTTGTGAAAGCTGTGATGCGTTGGAATGAACCTGGGATAATTCATTTCCTTTATCATTGACAACTTTTCGGTAAACTATTTTCGGCTTATCAGCATCAACACTTTTAACAGGATTATCAGCATAATCGAGGCTGTTTTTCTTTGGAAAACCTTTGTCAGAAGTAATTTTGCCAACTCGCTTACTACTTTCGCGTGCAATTTTATTGTCTTTATCAGATACATCAGAAACGAAATTTCGTTCAATGGTTAGTTTTTGAAGTCTATAAAGAAGTGGCTTACATATCTTCGAACTCGATCTTCTTGCAAGCACTGGTCGCCTAAAATGCTGTGATTGAGGTATACTTCTTCTATCCTTAACGATTGTTTTATTCATTGGTTTTGATTTGTCAGACTCAGCTTTTTTCCTTTGAGTGTCAGTAGAGTCTTGAGAAATTTGCTTGGAATTAAGTTGGTTGGAATCAGTTTTTTCATAGTGCTGGAGGCATTTGGATGTTTTTACACTGCTGTTATCAGCTGAGTCATTAATAGAACTTCGCTTAGAGCTCTGCTTATAAACAGATGGTTCATTCGGGCTTGAATTTTCCTCTGCAGTTAATGACTTGAAATGCTGAAATTGTGACGCTTTTTCTTTTTTACCTTCCACAAATTTTTTATCGTCTGCTTTTGAATTTTCAGCGTACCCATTTTTTATAACAGCATCAAAATTCTTCACCATTTTGTTTAATTCATTTTCATCAAAACCAATTTTTCTGTCATACATCAGGCTTTCGAGTTGTGTTTTGTTTTCTTTATCAGCTAAATCAAAACTGCCGTTATGAAGTTCATCGACAGTTTGATTACACGACTTTGAACCTATTTCTGTAGTTCGTGTCTGGGAATGCTGAAATTGCGAAATCTTGATTTTCTCTGAGGCAACTTTTTCAATTTCTGTTTTCCAGATTTTACTAGACTTTGTCAGTTGTTCTTTCATTGCTTCATCAGCATCAGTCTCTAATAGTACATAGTGCTTATCATTTTGCTTTCCAACTTGATCACGAGAAGGTTTGGGTAAATTCGAACTTGGCATTGAAGTTTGTGAGTCTAAATCTGGTTCTCTCGTTTTAAAAGGTAGCCCATTTGACACCTCGCTAGTGTTTTTGGAGAAAACAGGTGTTAAAGTAGCTACATTTAAAGCATCAACAGAAGAACCATCAGATTTTTCCAATGCAGATTTGTATGCACAACTATCTTCAGAATGGTCATGCATTTTGTCAATTTGGTGCTCACTTTTTGCACAATTCTTTTTAAGACAAGTTTTTCTTAGATGACAATTCCTCGTAATGGTTGCTTATTGTTTGCATAAGCAACTCGTAATTGTCGTTTATTGTTGCTTATTCCTCGTAATTGTCGTTACTATTGCATGCTTTGCACATAACGGCGCCGGACAAAAAGTACCTTTCTGCATTGATTCGTCAGTCATCCTAACGACCATTTGCTTTTAACTCTTGATAAACATCTATGGCACTATAAACATTCATCTATTGTTTAGTCTTTTACCAGCTACTGGCAGTAATCTACAAACATAAAAGGCATGGTCTGGTCAACTAACTGCTATATCATTTATTCAGCAATACCGTTAACGTTCATCAAAGTTAACATCAGTCCAACATAAATCACACTAGGAATAACACAAAAAACAAACACAAAGCTCATACACAGGGTTGCACAAAAGGCTAAAATTCCTACGAAGGCAAAGGCCTAACGGTCATGAAGAAGAAAATGTTTATAAAACTGGCTGGTTACAAATCATCAGAATTTACAAGTGAGGAAATCCAAACATTATAAGAATTTAAAGAACGAATCACAGAGTGAGCAGCGTATTTTCGGATCAATGCATGAAAAGTACATACTGTATATTGTTTTTCACAAGAGTCAAAGATATACTTATTTGACGAGGCAACATATAGAATATTCTGTAAGGATTATTGTAGCTTACCCGGAGACGGTGAAAGATAGATTGTCGATAAGAAGACTATTGTTATAGAAACTACGCACAAACATGAAAATCAGTTTTTTGCATTTTTGGAAAAGTCAAAAAATTTACTACACAGTCTATTTGCTGCACCATGAACATAGCGAAGTTGGCAGCCCATGTCGACATCATCCCATAAATCACATGATTAATAAAACCTAAATATTTTTCTTTTTCTGCATAATCAATTAAACAGTTGCCTAATTGTATTTTGGGCACAAAATTTAACTTTAAAAACTTAGTTTCAAACATCATTATTTTGTTTTTGAAGCAGGTAAAAGTGATATCATGGCTTTAATCGTATTCACAGCAAACATCAAGCAGTTTCAGAAGGCCTTTGCAGCTAGGTGCAATACAACATGTAGCATCGGCATACAAAATATTATCAAGACAGTGTTGACCAATAAAGCAACCGATGCTAGTTAGAGAAAGTTGGTTCATATAGACTGCAAATAAAAAGGGACTCAAAATGCTGCCTTGTCTAACCCCATTTAAACAACTTGGAACAAGCAAACCCTATCTTAACACAATGATGTTGACTGGAATACCAGTTTGCTAAAAGTTTTACGAAAATCCCAGAAACATTCCATTCAGTTACTTTTTAAACAAAATAAAATGATTAACTTTATCAATTACTTTAGAGACATCCAAAAAGGCAACAACACTGGACTTCCATGCATATTGTATCGTGAAATGGCCTGTTTTAGTAAAAATAGGCACATATCAGTAGAATGCGCAGGCTTAAAGTCAAACTGTTAATCCACACTCGACAAGAAATTGCTGATCATTTACGACACAAAATGCTCAAAATAACAGTGGATAGAGCAATAGGCCTGTAGTTGGAGATGGCAGATACATCATCATGTTTGTTTATCACTAAAGGGGTGACAACTGAATTAGTGCATGCAACAGGTAAATAGCTATGAACAAGGCAAAGGTTGAAAAATACGCTAACACGAAGGTATATTATTTCTTGTGCAAACAAGATGTGATTTGCATACAAATAATCAGAAAATAAAATAAATAAGCAGAACAACTTTTTCTATCATATTAAAAACAAGATATGAAAAGTTTAGCAGACAGTAAATTTTCTACCTAATTGGTATGATGCTGAAAAAAGAAGGCAAAACTAATCATCTCTTGGTGCTATTATCTGAGTGGAGTACAATATTTATCATTAACTTTTATTGAATTCAGAGCTTAAAACAAGCGTCATTTTTCTCTTGCTAAGTTGCCCATTATCATGGCAGTTGAAACATGAAACACCATTACAAAATTTGAAATTGTTTATTGCTTTTTGCACAGAATTATAAAATAAGTAATATTTTATAAAACCACAACAAAATATAGTTTCCTTACTAAGAAATTACTTTAAAAACCCAAGATGGTAATTGAAATTTACTGACGGGTATTTTTTTATGAAAAATGCTAATTGATCAGACTAAAAAAAGAAAAAAACTTCAGATACGGCATAGTGATCATCAGCCAGGTGAACTGCTTCAGTTTAGATCTTAAGTCTATCATTACAATGACGACTTCTGATGAAACTGCGATAAAATTTATGGTTTCATCAGCTTTTGGTATACTGATCAAAGTACAATGTCAAAAAAAGATTCACTCAAATTCCACATTATTTTAGTTGCCTACTCACCTAAACATTATTATGTTACATTGTATCTGCCTTATTTTCCACTGTACTTTATACTTTCATTGCACATACACAGCAGTCTCCTTACATTGTGATTGTAAAAGCCTCCAGATGCAAGTAAAAAGAGCTGGAGCTCAACTAGTCAAGCCAGAATCTCATTAACTTTTATTGCAAATAATAAAAAACAATTAAGAGAACAATAATTGCACACAAAAAATAAAAATTAACTAACAAACAAATAATCACATAAATTTTCAAGTTCAATATTATGATTTTATAACAAGTTTTATTCATTGACAGATTCTACATGATCGGGACACTTACAACATCCTAGTCCACAGACCATAACAAAACCCAGATCAAAACAAGTAAGTTTAGCAATAGGGTCGAGAGAAAAAATTCAACAATGCCTCATGCAAAAATGATAGATTTTTTTTTAAATAGCTCTCGAATTGAAAAACGTCATAAAAGGCTGCAAAGCTCATTATGAGCAATGAGCAAGTAAGTAGTTGTAATTTTTACATGTCTGCATTGTACAAAATTAGATTTAGAGTTAGATTACATCTTAACACATTGTCATAAAACAGTTTAGGGGTGACTAAACTTGCTGCAGAAAAGAGCCAACAATGGTAAAAACCATCATTGCAAGAGCCACTACGCAACCAAGTCTAGGTTTGCGCTGCACATTATCTGTCCAAACACAGGGAGATCTTTTTTTTTGTTTGGAGATCACTCTTCACAACACTGAAATAGCTATATTTTCCAACCCAACAGTAAATCAAGGCGTTGTTTTTTTTGGAGATTATTGTTTTCTTATGCATGTGCAGAGTTTCACCGGCCATCAACCTTAACATGCCACACCACTGGTTATACATCTCTATGCTCCACCACTGTACACAAAAACAAGATGAATCAAAAGAACCGCAGTCGAGTACCTAAGCAGCTGCATGCAGCTCACAAGCCGCAGGTTGGCCACCCCTGCTATAATTCATTATTCCATTTGAGTTCCACACTTCACGTAAACCTGAGGGCCAGCAGAATCCAGTTTTAAAATTAGCCTCAGGCAATTTTTGCCGCCATCTAAGTGTACAAGCAAACAAACTACAGGCATTTTGAACTTTAAGTCTATTACACGACAAATCTAATCTCAACACAAGCTTTCTACAACCACATTATTTTGCAACATACTTTAAAACTTCTGAGTGAGAGAAACCAGACTTCAAATGGTAGGCAACTGCAGTTGCTGCTGTGGTAGTTAGAGCTGGGTTCTTGTAAACCTTTACTTATTAATTGGTAATTCTTATTTTTCTGACGCTAAATATTTATAGCAATTTGCTTTTAGAAAAGTCAAGACTTTAGAAACATTTTTTTTTCTCGTACACGCAATATCACACACGATTCAATCAACCAAAAATGCCTTAAGTTCTTTGAAGATTGAACTTCTGCTTTGATTCTACTTCACCTTTTTTAGTATAATATGAAAGATGCTTTAGCGCAGCCGCACTGTTTACATCAAGGCTTAGAATTAGATCATCACTGAGTAACGAGATAATTGACAGCTTGCGTCTTGTGCGAACTTATTCACGATTGCAGCTGCTATTGGATTACTTCGATGTAGATTAATCACTGCAATGATTTTGATGAACTGTAGTTGTACGTTTTATAGCCTACATGTCAAATTTTTCGTATGTGCTTGATTTACTCAAATCATTTGGTAAATATCTTCTCCTACCTAAACAATAAAAATTTGTTGCTTGTACCCCGCCCTAACAACAAGCACAAAGTCACTCAATCCTGGTGTAAGCAAGCAGCAAAGCAGCCGCCAAGTAATCACGTATCCATAACAACAATAAATCAGTGTTTCCAGATTTTAAAATTTTATTTGACATATGACAATCAATCAATCAACTAATCGCACACTTGCCCCAAAAAAGTGGCTGACCAAAAGTCGTTAGCTATGATGAATTTAATTAAATATTGGAGTGAATTATTGCTAGTTTGTCAATCAAAAAAATTATTTTAATTAAAAGTGATTTGGTTACAATTAGGTCTTTCAATTGGTAAGTCCAAGCTTAGTATGGTGTGCCAATATGCTAAACAAATAAGCCTTAACAAAATATCATTTATTCTTCTTTTAGAAATACCTTCATATCATTTGGATACCCGTACGAACATTACTGAAGTCATACATCATCTAATCGTTCTGCAAGTTTTCTAATTACCCCTTACTTGGTTTAGCAGCCAAAGCAAGGAACTTAAAAATTGTTTAAGTAATAGTTAAGGTTATAATATTATTATTGATAGCCTATATCAATGTAACTGGTCTGCAATCATTTTTGACGAAAAAGACTAAAGGAATAGGCCATCAATATCTAATCCAACATATAGCAAAGGGTACAGTATAATGCAAGTTTACAGTTTTTTAATGTGCTTTTACAACATAATATGCTGTACAAGTTGCCTATTACAATCAACTTAAACTCAATATCTCCAAACCTACCAGAAGCTGGTTACAAATAAGTCTACTTGTTAGGTCAATAAGACTAGAGTAATTACAAACAACAACAAGTCGATCTTAACTCTTTTTTACCTTGCTTTGACAGTAGATTCATTCCATAAGATCAACAAAAAAACATATTTAACGTTAATTAAACAATTGTCTATTTTATCCATTTTATTTTTGAAAAAAGGATGTTGCTCCTGTTGTGTGTCACGCCTTACACATCATCGAGCTGCCATGCCGTCCTGTTTTTATTTTTTTTGTTAGTTTGCTTTCGGCGGCTCAGCACCTTACTCCCGCCTTTGTATGTGATTCTAGTTTTTACTACGTGTATTCGTGTATTATTATGTATGTGTCTAAAATCACACACATATACTTTTTTATTTTTTTTAAGGCTCGGTAATGCTTATTTTTTGTCTTCTCATGGTAGCTCGTTGATCGGCTTGCATTTCCCGCCATCATTTTGTTGTTCTATTGTTTTTATTCATGGGACGTACGCCGTGACCTGGTTTATATAGACGTGTGCAGCGACCTAGTTTTTGGTGACGTGTGCAGAATTTTGTTGCCGACCATGTGGTCGGAGATTTCTTTCTCTCTTTCGTTGTTGATCGTCGTGGTAGACGGACGTGCCGTAGTTATCTGCTGCAACCTCTTTATCGCTGGACGTCGTGGAGAACGGACGTGATTTTGATTGTTTGCCCTAACTGTGTGAATTGATGCAATAAAATAATACTGTCGTGCTTCCTTCTTTGTGACTGTCATAGTTTCCAGCAATTGGGGTTCACTCAGCACACTCTTGCTTTAAGGAATTTATTTTCCACACTCCTATTTAATTCAAAGCAAAAACATAAAAATGGTTGGCAACTTTTTTCAAAAGCAACTTTTGATGGTGTTTGATAACTTGAGCAAAACCTTTCAATGGCATTGTCTAATTTTCATCAATATTCCGATAGCACTAGGCAAAAAGATCTGTGGATCAAAGTAAATGCTATACACCAGGGGAATGGCCATATGAACGTCAGCAATTTTTTCCCGTCTAACTTTTTTGCACATTTATGCACATCAACAAAAATACCCGATAATTTAAGATAGGTTTTCTCTCTTATAGTGTATGAGCTGGCTTTGCCAGTGTTGTCCGCAGAGCCAACCATCAGTGACATAGAAGTTAACAATATCAGTTCAGCCGGCTTCAGCCAATGGATAACTGTCAAAACACTGAGAAAAAGTTAACACTTTTTCACATAGCCAATTCTCGTTTCGAAATGCTTTTGAGAAAGAATAATCAAATTATATAAAAGAACTTAGTTTTTCTAGAAATTATAATTTGTGAAGCCCAGGCACCAAAATTTTGTGTGTTTTTAACAGGTAGACTACATTTTATAAAACGTTTAGAGACTTCAGTTTTTGATAAATCTTTTTGCAAATTTAGACAGGTAGCGCCAAAGAACCTTGTTTGCAAAGAAAGATAAGTCAAAATGTGCCAAAGAACTAACTATTTCGAACAATTGCAAGATTCTTAGGTGTACAAGGAAAATTTTTCAAGTAAAAATGGAATATGATGTATGGAACCAATTTCTGATCAGCCATTATAAACTGATTTTTTTTTTTATTTATCATATTTATCCTCCATTCACGAGAAAGCGATGAATCGCTATGTTTTCGACGGTAAGTCCGCACTCGCTTAGGAGTTGCTATTTCCGGGTCACCTGTCTTCCATATAAAGATGGGGCGTCCCGTTACGTGCCTTGCCCAAGGACACAACAAGCGAGTTTGCCGGCTTGTTCTCCACAACCTCCCATAAATGCCGAGCGCCAAGCAGGGAAGCTATAGATACCATTTTCTAAAGCCTTGCGTTATGACTCAACAAGGGTAATGAACCTCAGGTCTACCGACTGCAAAGCGGACGCTCTAACCACTACGCCATCGCGTCGGTAAATTCTCAGCCTCAACTGATTGGAGTTGGATATTGCTCGAAAGCAAATTTCCTGAGCAATCAAACAACATTAATTTTTTGTACTTTATTATAAGCATTGCATTTATCGAATTTCTGTATTAATGTTGCTGAGTTGTTGTTGAGTTCCCACAGCACATCTGACTCCATGAACGAATATATATGCAATCATAAACGCAACGTTGAATGCATAAATGTTGACTTGCATTAAATCTTAAATCGAACTGAATTAAATTGAATTGAATCAAATCGAATTGGAATTTAGATCGAATCGAATGAATGAATCCAAATAATAATGCCTCTTTTTATATGCTTATTTACTAGGTCACTCCGCCGTACGTCTGACGGAACTACGCCTGGTCATATGGCTTAGTTAGCCAGCATTATTACATTTTAACAAGAGAGAGGACATTATTCATGATATGTAGCTGTGTATATTCTTTTATGACCAGTTTTTAGACCAACGAATGATTTTGATATTGAGGTCAACAAATGATTTAAAATAACGATATACAGTACAATAACGAGCGCAAGAACAGAACGAGAATGTTTATGAGTCACTCACATGATTTCAGCAAAACATTATCCAGAGTTTGTATCTCGCGAAGTCGCCATACGCTTGCCTGTTTTTACTCAGCTTACCACTTTTTTGGGGGGGTGGGGGAAAGGTGGTAAAAAGTTACACTACAAATTTTGAGTTTGATTTTTTATTATATAAACAAACAGTGGTTTACGGAGAAGGGCTCCTATGTGCGCGCCCCTCTTAGGTCCTCTTCAGAAAAATGTAAAATGTCATTTACAGCCATTATGCTGGTATTGTTAACAAATAAGTTCTCTAATATAGCTCTGAGAATATTAATCTCCAAAAAAAGTTTTTCACCGCGACTATCCCGTGAAATTTTCAAAAAGGCATTTTCGGGCCCCCTTCAACAAATTTCTGCAAACGTCCGTGAAAACAAATACTAAAGGTACGTGTCATATTATTGAAATTGCCTTGAAAAGTGTCAAAGAAAAACAGAAGAAGCATGCTAAAAAGGCATAAAATGCTTAAATGAAGAATCCGTTGTTGCATCATCAATTGAGCTTTAATTGTTGTCCAGTTGTTTGTCGAAAGCACCTTGTTAAAATCTCTTGAAAAAGTTTTTTATCAATTTTCTAAGATTATTAGTTTTTCAGACAATACAGCAAATAAATTATGCAATAAAGCGTTGGCCGTGACATCACCTTGGAATCCAAAAGTTGGAGGCTGGCTTTCGTTGGAGCAAAAAACAGTTTTCATCTGTCAAGAAATTTAAATTAAAAAATGTTGTCTGATTATGACGTCATCATTACGTTTGGAACCCCGTTATGACACTCACCTCGAGGAGTTTATCAATCGTGCCAAGTATGATGTTTGTAAGCCCAGTAGTTTCGAAAAAGCTAAAGCGCACGTACGTATGTACACGCGTACACACAGAATTGCGCTTAAAATATTAGATGAGGATTTTATTATAAACGAGTTGTCCTAAAGTTGAAAGTCTGGCTGATTGTTTGTCAAGATTAAACAGAAATCCAAAATTCTTTTTTTGGGAGAGATATTACAGGGTGTAACAGACAACTGAAAAAATAACAGTGATAAATACAAACTGCAGAAAGAATTTAAGTCCAATCAATCTATTCTGTAAAAACTCGCTGCAGAAAAGTGATTCCAAAACAAATCTATTGAAAGATTTCAAGGTCAAATTTGAAAAAATCATTGGTCTTAAAGAAAAACATGGTCTACAATGGGTAGACCTACGTTTAAGTTTTCACATCTGGCTTGTTTCTGAAAACTTTTCCAGCTACATTGATTGCAACCCAAGTAAAAAAGCGCTGGTTATTTGGCGACAATTCGCTTTGATTTCTCTTGCTTGAGAAAGTTTGCCTAGCTTTTCAATTCAATTTTTGTTATAAAGTTTTCTGTTTTTCTTTCAACGGTGGCTAAAGAAAAACTTAAAATGTTTGGTACTGCTGACAACCTATTTGCCTTAAGCGTTTAAACTCGGTAGGCCTTTTATAGAAATGCTCAAAATTTAATTACCGTATTCACCTTTCTCGCTCTGAGATAGCTGCCTAAGTAAATTCTTTTAAAACCTGCTTGCGACTACACAATTTACTACCGGCATACTTCAATCACCTGGGTAAGTTAAAGGCGTTCTATGCAACTGAGTGCAGTTAGACATACTTTGGTGCCTAAGCGCGTAATTATTATAACTAAGCAAAGCTTTACCCCAAGGTTATGGGCCTTTGCCATTTTTCGACGGTTGGTATGTGGGTTTGAATCCCACTCTCAGCATTGTTTTTCATATACTTCGAGTTATAAGACTTAGCGGTAGATGCAATTATTTATTCTCTTGTTGCATTAATATGTGATTCGGATTAATTGTGATCGCTGCAAAAAAATTCAAGGCACATCGCTAGACTCTCTGATTCATTAACTACTCGTAGCTTAGGCTGCAACAAATAGTATATTGTTAACAGAAATGAATGCCAAGATCCATGCTATCATACCTTAGTACAGTAGTTAGGCTACCGCTTATTATGCTCACGGTTAATGAGCTCACCCACTAAATATACCTAAAATCATCTTGTCTGGATTTGCATTATTTATTTCTGTTATAAAAAAAACCCGCTTTATAAACCTAAAACTTCTTTTAATGAGCCTAATTTTCGAAAATATGTACGTGAAGATGGATAAAAAAGTATTGCAACTCACTCTTCTTTGTTTGGCTTTTGACGGTTTTACACTTCGTTACTTTGCTGACCAAGTTCTTTCTTCAACCGTTTCGTCACAAATTGTTTATTCGTGCCACAACCGATTGGCAAGACATCTGGTGCTCTGTAGATTTTATTATATTTTCAAAATGGCGAAGAGACGTGAAGACCTCGCCTTGTCAAAGAAACTCAAAATTTTAACATTGATTGATCGTTGTTGAATCGATCGCTATTTGTAGCTGTTGTGTGCAGTGTTTATTGATTTAGCAAGTTTTTGCCATAGTACAGTCAGCCATACTCATTTAGGTGCATAAAAGAAATGAAAATTTGTCTTCCGGTTAACAAGCCCACTCGCTTAAGAAACCAAAAAAAATCGTCCGGTTCCAAGGTGAGCTTAATGAGTGAGGACTACCGTATTTCATAAAGGTTGCATATCAATCAAGGTGAAAAGGCCCTTGTTACATTATCCGATGAAAAGGAATAGCCAAATGCTCAATCGCTTGTTACATCACCGATACAATTTAAATTGTTAGAAAAATTTTGTAGCTACGAGCTTGTTTTTATCTCCCGAAAAAGCTCTTACCTTATTTCTTTGTTACTTATTAGAAAAAAAAAGAACAAACTTTACAATTAATCGTTAATTATGATGTTGTCGTAGTTTCCAAAAAACTAAAACTCTCCAAAGTTGGTAAGTCAGGTGCTGGGGTTTTTTTAACCAGAAAACCGCTTTTCTCTGTCAAGAAATGCGATTTTTTTAAAACAACTTTCAATCGTGACGTCATCAAAACGTCACCGGCTACTTTGCGACCCACATGCTGGAGTGGAGATCAATCGTACCAAGTTTTATGTTCGTACACTCAGTAGTTTTAGAGAATTTTACACACAGAGAGAATTGCGCTTTATACAGCAGTACGTATAAGATGAAAAAGAACTTTCTCATCTAAAAGATGAAGATGCCTCAACGAAAAGTCGGAGACAACGTCCGCACCGCTGCCATGAACAGACAAATTAGGCGGGTGTCGCGAGGAATGGAATAACAAGGGAGTATAAAAAAGAATTAATGTCTGGAGGACACGACTCCAAATGGAATTCAGATTAGTGGCAAAAAACTTTGCCGAGCAAAAGTTTACCTGCACAAAGGACAAGTAAAATTTCAAGTAGCTGGTAAACACAATTGCTGGTTTATTGAAAAAGAATGGCTTGGAAGACAAGAACAGGTAACTGAATTAGTGATGGAGTAAAAAAGGAGTAGACAGATTTACGAAAAAAAGGTGCATGTTTCTTGCATTGATTTTTTAATTATTCCCAGCCTGGTTAGAAAAGAATAAAGCGAGCCGGAAATAGATATCTAACGTTAATGTTTTTCGTTTCTTCGGAGAGCAAAGACCATACGTCTTTTCTTTAACGCTTCTTCAAATTTAGAGGAACACAAAAGTTGAAGTTGGCGATTGGTATAGGCAAAAGATGCGGAAAAATTATTCACGCTCTTTGTTTATTGTGTCAAGAAAATAAATGATTTGATTTACACTAAGTCTTACATGTCCCAGCATCTTTAGAATCACGCTGACACTTGGATTCGAACCCACATCTACACTGGTTGTCGAGAATAGTCATGGCTTATCCTTGTGAAGCACGGCGTAATTGAAGCCAGCGCGTTAATGCGTTTTTTTCAGCATACTTTTTTTAACGATTCAAAACCACTGTTCTGTCAAAGGCTTAATGTTAAGTGACCCCATAATGCTGTATGATACCACTTTAGTGAAAACAGCAGCAGGTAGCATTTGCTTGTATCAATCCACTGTCATTTCCAAAGTAGACCTAAATAGCATAACTTGTCACAAATATGCAGCCTGCTAAAGTAAAATGATAAATTACTGTACTTTTACATTCTGGTTTAAACTTGGTTTTTCAATGATGCAATGATATGAAAATTATGATTACTAATTTGTAAACGGAGTCCAGTTAAAATAACTTCGTGATGCTGTCATATCATGCGTCTGAGTACTCTTTATCCTTGAGATATTTTTATTTCATCTAGCAAAGCGGAACAAAATGCTGAGCTTTTATGTGAAGTTTTGCAGGATTTAGGAAGAATTACCTTCTTCTTTAGCACAAAAACCAGGTTGACAGGCTACCTCCAAAAATCGCAATGTAAAGTATGATACAAATTGAATCGTAGACATTAGATTCTCTGCTCCGACTCTCCGCTTCGTCCTTTGCTGGCTGCGATTAAGACGGTAGCAAGGAACATACCAGCAGCCGAAAGGTCTAGGTTTTATAGCCCGGCCTCCGGTTACGAAAAAGTTGTAAGTAGCCTATAACTTCACGGCTCAATTCATGTAAATGCATCATTCACTTCAGCCTTCCACAACTTCGAATTTTTCCGAATGATCTTCCGCAAGTCGGCTGCGATGGGCATTGAGAATAAACTTCATGTGTGCTTATATTTGTTCACGCAAATAAGTGGATCCAAATGCAGGCAGCAAGCAATTGCCATCTTCTTTCGACAGCTAAATTTCTCGGGCATAGAATCCCAACATGTTAAAATGTTTTTTGCTTGTTTACAATTCTTTCCAGCGATTTCCGCAAATCACCAAATTTCGATGTCCACAACAAAGATGTTTGAAATCGATCAGCTACATCTGGAAGTCTTCAAGAACCATTCATTCAAATGCAGATAAGTTCAAGTCTTCGCTGCTCTAGGGCTTGATGAGAAAAGAAAATAATGAACCAAAATGTTGAAAATCTTGAAATCTATTGCAAAATTGAGACGTTAGATCTCTCATGTACATATCAATTTCAACTATAATAACTTGGTAATCTACCGAGAAAGCCTTTACCTCTATAAACATAACACGTGATCACCATAATCGTATCATACATCGATTTATTGAGTTATAAAGGCAATCTACGCGCTTTATATGCATATTTACACAATGACATGGTTATTTCACAAAGTACAGGGTTTTAAACAGGAATGTGGAAGCGGTTATTTTTCGACCGCTTCCGATTCCGCTTCCGCACTTATCACCTCCACTTCCACCAACAAAAAACGAGAAAACGACCGTTGACAATTTTTTTTAACTTTTGTGGGTCTGTAGCCTGCCTTCTCCTACACTTTATCATTTTGAGGGGACAAAAATCTTAATTTATTGCAATTACTTTACCTACTTTGCTTAAGCTTATTGTTCCGAACTACTCTGTGTTTCATTTATTTAGATATTAGAAGTCGTGTTGAATGTAGAACAGTGCTTTCATTCGATCGGGTCACCTCCTCCCCCTCAATAACTTTGACATACCTACTCTTCTTCATCGCTCCTACCCTGACATCTCCTTTGCTCTTCTCTCTCTCGCCCTATCTTGCTCCTGGGAGGTGATTTAGAACCTGTGTTCTAATCACCTACCAATTCTATTAACCGTCCCTCTTTCTCCGGTCTTTTGTCCCAACGAACGTCTCCCTTCCTTGAATTTTCGGAAAGCTCGTTAAGATGACTTTGCTCTTTACTTTGACTCTCACGGTCCTTCGGCAGAGGAATACTCGTCTCTTTTTCTTTCCTTTGCTGCTGTTCTCTTTACTTCTCTGACACTGAATGTCCTCCTTACGATCTGGTTCTCTGGACAGACGGCTCTGCTCCTTTCCCTTTTGGCAAAGACGAGTCTGACCTACTTGCCAACTGCTCTCTCTGTGGCATCGAGGCCACCCTTTTCTTTTCAGCAGGCCCAGTATGCTCAAGTTTTTCCGCTGAAGCTTGCGCCATCCTGCGCGCTCTTTGCTGATCTCGGCAGTACCAACAAGTCTGCCACTTCCCTTCTCCAACTATCTGACTCTCGTTCTGTCCTCGCCACCCTGTCCTCTCCTTCATCTTTCCTTTTACCTCAATCTCCGTGAGAAACTGTTTTCTCTCTTCTCCAGTTCTATCAGGCTACAATGGGTCCCCGGACACTCGTTTCTTCCGGACAACGACGCGGCTGATGAGCTGGCCAGACGGGGAGCGCTACTTGTTCCCTCAGCAATCCCTTGTAGTCTCTCTCCTCTTATCTCTCGTATCCACTCTTCTCTTTTCTCGGACTGGAGGCATACTGTCTCATCTAACTTCTTCGACACACAGGTTCCCTCGATTTCCACCGAGGAACTTGTGCTTTTACGTCATGCTTGTTGCGTTCTCTCTCGCCTTCGCTGCAATGGACACAGCCTTCTGTAAAGCTCCTATCTTTCTAGGATTTTCCAGAATCGAGAATCCTTCCTGCAGCGCTTGCCGACACTCGTCCCAGGACACCTCTCATCTCATTCTGCACCATCCAGCTACGGACTCTTTGCGTCGCTCGCTCTTTGGCAATTTTCTGTCTCTCTACGACCTCTGTTCCAGGCCCTTGGGAGTTTCCCGACTTCTGGGGTTCCATGGTCTTCCGCCATCAACCCATCCCTCGAAAGGGGTCGGGTAACAACAACAACAGCAAAACTGAAATTGCTCACGCTCTATTACGTTACAAAGGAAGTTAGCAAATTCAGACGTTCCTAAAGTAGTAAACAGAATTACGTCACAATCTGCAACTTGGTATCCTAAGATTTCAATACTATTTATATATATACAGAACACCACCACATATAAGAAATCAATACCGGCATACTGAAATAAAAAATAAATACTAGTAATAAACGAAGAACCTTCGTGGTCTCCTCAAGGAACCCTTAAAACTTACGTAACACAACTGCATGTTTTGCAAAATCCCTGTTGAAGAGCACTGATGTGGAATGATGAAGTTGTTTCCGTCATGAAAAATTTCTTTTTCAACGTTTTCAACCCCCCAACCAAGGTTAGTTAAGTTTAATCAAATCATCATTTTATTAGCTACGTTTCATTGTCCAAACTATCTTTTTCTTACCCATAATCGATATAAAATGTGATGCTAGTTATACTTTTTCTCGTTCTCTCGCGCTACTGATATCGCACGGTCGTTCAGACTTATTATGCAACTTCACCGTTTAATCCACATTGGGAAATGGACAAAACTTTTTGGCCAAGTTACTCTTCAAGTCAAATAATCTATGTGGAAGCGGAAGCGGCAGAATTTTCGCGCTTCTGCTTCCACTTCCACAGAAAAAGAACCGCTTCCACATCCCTGGTTATAAATAGGGTTTTAAAAGAGGTAAGGGTTTTAAATAGATCTCGTTTACTATAAACTCTTTGAGTGGTACACTGCTGTTTGCTACTCAGTTACATCAGTAGCCATGTCCGAGATATGTCTCCGAACTGTGCGAGAAGAAATAGGCATATTCTTGATCCTCGAAATTATGGTGCATTTGTTTGGCAAATCATCAAACAATACTTCAGCACAATTAAGAAAGGCCTCCTTTACAAACACTCCATCAATAAATGGTTTTCCATTTTAAGCAATGACCTCCGCAACTTTGTAGCTACCTTCGATTGTCCGATTCGTGCTACGAATCAGTTTCTAAAAAACGCTGCTTTTCTTTTTGTAGCGAGATACTACCTTTTACAGAGATTCAGTCTTCTCTGCTTTGTCCTTGAAGGATTTCTCGTGCTTCGTTTCAAAATATCGTTTCATGCTTGATGTTCGGCAAACGACGTTTTGACGACAAAAAGCGCACACAGCTCGGTCGTCTGGACAAACGAATCTGAAATCTGTCGTCCAGAATTCTTGGACAGATCTCACATCTAATCTAAGTTTCTTAGAAGATACCATTAAGTCTGATTTTATAAGCCTAAAACTGTAAATTTTTAGGCAGAGAGGTTGTTTTTAATAATCAATTAGCAAACATCAAATAGCAGGCAAACATTTTATTAAAAACTATTCAAACGCTATCAGCCAGACATTCAGCCCTCATCAGGAATATACATAACTAACACAACTGTTCGGCAATAACAGTAGGTTTAACCATAGTACATTACTAACATTGCTGCAGCTATTGTTACAACACAATATCAAGAAAGTTAAGGCCTACCTACACCACAATTTTATTCATTCTTGCGCCGTAGTGCATCTTTGTTTATTCTAATTTGTTTGTGCTAATGGGAACTCGCATGAACTGGATTGTTTTGAGCCAATCTTTTCGCACGCACAGCGAGCCAGTTGTGAGAGTGGCTGGTAGAGCCACAACCAGTGTTGCCAGATTTTCTTCAAGTTTCCAGTCCAAATGGTACCTAAAAACTAGCCCAAAACAGCCAAAAATTTGCAAAGTTAGTCCATACAGGGCCGTTGGGAGAACAGTCCAGGCCCGGCATCAGCGCAGTATTTGGTCTCCCATCGATGGCCATAGACAAGCCAGCCTGTGCATCAGCATGTTTTCCAAAAAAAGAAAAAAGGTCATCACCCACCAGGCGGTGTCAAATCATCCTAGCTTTGGAAAATAATGCGATGTAGTGCCAGTTGAGCCTATTTTCGAGCTGTTTTTCTGATCTTTTGTAGAAAGCCCCCACCACGGCTTTCAACCAGTTATAATTTTTGTTCATTCATGGAATTCACCACTGAATTCAGTGATGTCAGCAAATATTTTGTCCTAACCCTAACCCTAAAATCTGCAGTACTTAAAACGTGGCAAGGGTGTTTTTCTCAAATATCACATTTCTGCATCAGTGGTGGGGTCTTTCTACAAAAGACCCCTGTTTTTCTTACATAAATATGCCAGCGACGTTAACAACTTCCACATCACACACAATATAGCTCAAAATAGCTCAAAATAGCGGAACGGAATGGCAAAAAAATAGCCCAAAAAACCGCAACCCACGACTGCTAAATTTTTCCCGGAGCGCCTCATCAAAGCTAGTCCAATTCCGCAGGAAAACCGCGGAACTGGCAACACTGGCCCCAACAGATATCGCCGACATAGAAATTGTCAAGTGAATTAAATGCTTGACTAATTTTAAGACTGTTGATTTCATGCAGTGTAGACAGTTTGAACTTGTGAGTGCGCCGCGCACGCTCATAGTATAGCTTTCGCATGCGCGTCAAATCACTTGGCGTGCCACACAAAATCCTCTCGCGTGCCAGGGTTTGCCGACTCCTGGCGTAAGCAATGAACAGAGCACGTAGATCTACGGCCTAGTCAGAACCTTGAAGCAAGGCAAAATAGAAAAAATTGCTCAAAAATAATCACCAATATCATACTTAACTTTACAACAAGCTATAACAGCCTATCAATGACTGGCGACCGGTTTCGTCCTCACTGGGTCTAATCACTCGGGTGTGAAAGACGCTCAATAATATAAATGTATGATACACAGACTAACAGATTTGCTATTGCGTGCAAAAAAAAGATGCAATGCAAAATAATATCCTGCAGTAATACCTATTGATTGGAGATCCAAATAAATAGGAGATCGATTCAAACTGAAGATTAAATAGAAGATCTGGAGGGAGATTGTTATAAATTGCGTGAAATTTGCTAACTACTAACTAGCACCCTCTATACTTCATAGAGTGATAAAGTCTTAATAATGTCCCCTACTCTATTAGGAAGTACCGTTGTAACTTTTTGTCCATACCTTGTGTGTGTGTCCTTAATTGGACCTCCTTGATAAAGGTATTAGTGTAGTGCATTTATTTTGCACACAATAGCAAATCTGTAGGCCAATAGATCATACATTTTTATTATTATGTGTTTTTTACATCAGCCTGATGAGACCCAATAAGGTCAAAATCGGTTGCACGCTATTGATAAGTTGTAATGGATTGCTGTATGGTAACAATATGATGTTGGTGATCATTTTTGAGTGATTTTTCCATTTTGCCTTAGTGTAATGCTGAAGGCAGATCCCTTTAAATAGGAGATTGCCTGAAATTTGCTAACAAACAATTATCACCCTCTGTAGCAAGTTTAAGTGCGAAAGGGGTCCCACCAAGTACAAAAGTAAGCCTACTATTGAAAAATTAATTTTGTATTTTTGAAAACTAACATTATTTTAGCGCCGCTATTGCCCTGACTTCCAATTTAATTTTAATTGTGTCCCCGTTGGCTACTCATTTTAAGGAATAGATGATTCAGTAGAATGAGAATAACTGCTTTGCCTATCCTCACCTCAATATTTTTGACTTGATCACTTTTTGAGGTACACGCGCATATGGATCGAGAGTTGGAAGTGCAAAAAAAAGACATTAACTTTTCATTGCTATTCTCACAACTACCCATTGCGTGAAACTGGCTTAACTGATTTTCTTAATTTTGACGTTACCAATGAGAGTTCCAGCCTACAGGTGATGCTGGCTAGTATATATTCTTTTCCTTCCATCGATAGCCTTCTCCCATAACTCGATAACCTTTGCCCTACAACAAGCAGAAAAGGTTGTTGTTGTAGTTTACCCAACCCCTTCCGAGGGATGGGGGCATGGCGGAAGACCATGGAGCCCCAGAAGCCGAGCAACTCCCCAGGGTCTGGACCAGAGGTCGTAGAGAGACAGAGAGTCGCCAAAGAGTGAGCGGCGCAAACAGTCCGTAGCTGGACAGTGCAGAATGAGATGAGAGGTGTCTTGGGACGAGTGTCCACAGGCGCTGCAGGAAGGATTCTCAGTTCTGCCAATCCTAGAGAGATAAGAACCTAACAAAAGACTGTGCCCGTTGCAGCGAAGACGAGAGAGGACACAGCGAGCATGATGAGGGAGCACAAGTTCCTCGGTGGAAATCGAGGGAACCTGTATGTCAAAGAATTTTGATGAGACAGTACGCCTCCAGTCCGAGAGTGGATACGAGATATAAGAGGAGAGAGACTACAAGGGATAGCGGAGGGCGCAAGTAGCGCTCCCCGTCTGGCCAGCTCATCAGCCGCGTCGTTTCCCGGTAGAAATGAGTGTCCGGGGACCCATTGTAGCCTGATAGAACATGAGGAGAGAGAAGACAGTTCCTGCCAGATCTGCCACAGAGTTTAAGGTAAGAGGAAAGATGGAGGAGAGAACAGGGTGGCGAGGACAGAGCGAGAGTCAGATAGTTGGAGAAGAGAAGAGAAATGGCAGACTTGTTGGTACTGCCGAGACCAGCAAAGAGCGTGCAGAATGGCGCAGGCTTCAGCGGAAAAACTTGAGCATACTGGGCCTGCAGAAAAGGTTGTGGTGTTCTTTCCACCTTTGTTATATTATTTCGGACTCTGTCCAACTTGGTATGTCTTAAAGATGTTTGAGGACATAATTCTATCTCGCCTATTCTTTTTTCAAAATGAACTTTATTCTACTTTCCCGTCAAAAAGTTCTAGCACTGGCCGATCTACTCTTCTATAATTTTGTTTCCGTCATCAGTATCCATCTCGAACTGGTTTAAAATTTTGTTCTCCTCATCAGTACCTATCTCAAACTAGTTTAAAAAACTTAGACCTAGCTTTCGGAAAGCTGTTGCTTCGTCAAATTTTCGAAGGTATTTCTCTTTGTTTGGTACTCTTTTTTAAGATTATCTTGGAGATCTTTTTATTTCTTGCTTTTTTCGTTGGTCTTATCTTTGTTTATGAGAAGTTTGACGCAATGGCCCCAAGTGATTTTTGGCTATTCAACACATCTTCACCACTTCTAAACAAATCTACAAAATATTTTTTGCACAGGCGAGATTGGGTTGATTAGGGGTGGCGCAAGCTGAAACCTATGGAAAGATGCAAGCTAACTTGTGCCACCATCCATTTCGAAACCGCAAAAGCCTTCGGTTCAAAAACTATGTCTTTTCGTGGTTGATTTAAAAGAAAAAAGAAGCGATAGCCATTCAGTTTGAAAACTCAGCACTTGTAATGCTGACTTCTGAAAGAAAAACAGAACTTTGCCTTTTTGAAGTTGACTTCCAAAAAACCAAGGTTCTGGAGAGTCTTCCAATTTGATATTTTTAATTTGCTACTTTTTGTTGACCGTCTTGCTATCAATTATGCTTTTTTTATTGCTGTGAAGGCCACGGCAAGACCAAAACGCTAGTTCCAGCACTCGGGTCTTTCTGTTAATTTGCAATTTTTGTTTTTTAGTTGAACCCCACAACAATAACTTTTGGCCTAGGCTTTTCTTGCTGAACTCCTCCTCTTCGCCTCAACGATTACTTTTAAACTTTTTGGTGGTTATTTTTGTCCATTCCATTCATATTACTTAAAAATGTCTTTACTAAAGGCCAAATTTTTCCTGCTTTGTAATCTTTCGGTACATCTCTGCTTCCCACATTGGGCCTGCACTAAGGCGTTCTTATTTAGTAGGCTTTTGTTGGCCCGTTTTAACTAATGCTTCAACAAGGTGCTTTTTTTCTCTGCCCCAACGTTACTAAATTCGAGCGCTATTACCAACTATTTTTTCAACCAATTCTTTTTCTATTTTTCCTGACTTCTGCCACTCCTATTGTCTCATTTCATATTGCCCTCCGTTGACCAGATTATTCATTCATCGTTCTTCTTCCCAATTTTAAAATCGGTTAGACAAAAAAGCTTATTGGGAGTTCCTTAAGAGGGTGGCCTCACAGGTTTATGCTTCTCAAACCTTTTTCAGGAAAGCTCAGCAGTAATTTGCCGTTCTTTTTCTGGAGTAAAGTTCATTCTTTGCCCATTATGACTAGTTCTTATTCGTTCTGAAGTTGCTAATTTGATAAATCACGATTGAATTTTGTAATGATGGCTTTGGTTTTTTAACGGTCAGAAAGGAACTCTTTAAAATTGGCACCGTAACTGTTTATAGTATGGCTTTGAAGTTATCTTTTTCATTACGTCAGGCTCAGTGTTTCTGCTGAAACCTGCAGTCTCGGCATCACCAACAATGCTGTAACCTTTTCTCAGACTCGTTTTGTATTTTCTCACTTTTTGCAAAATCTTGGATCAAGTGCATAAATTTCCCCATGTGGGGAAATTTATGCACTTGATCTAGAATCTCAATACACTCCCTTCCAGTGTACACTACCCCGCACATTTACATACCAAGCCAGCCCCTTCAGTGTACACTGCCTTTCTTTTAATGCCCTGCCAGCTGAGATTCGAACCCGCAACCATGGTATCTCAAGACCAGCTGTTCTAATGTTCTTAAGAATAAACTTGATAACTAACTGGGGAAAATTTTACACTTGTTCCAAAATCTTTTTTATAGTTCTTCCACTCTTTCTACGCTGCCGAAATGGGTGCAGAGTAACTTATTTTTTCTGAGCAATAACATTGCAGATGAAGCAGCCTGACAAGGTGCACTGCTAACAATTATGCACAGTTCTTTACAGCATCTCTTCTTATTAAACTATGGGCGTAGTTTCCTCCAAGCTGTTCCTTACTTCTCCACTGAAGATCTTTGCTTTCGAATCACGTTCAATGGCCCATCGTGCAACAACAGACACAACCTTGTTTTAAATGCGTAGCTGGGAGAATTTCTCGTGCAATGGCAGCAACCTCTCGACTCTGTATTCTTCGTATCTCATTTTGTCCTGTTCTATAGAGTATAACGAACTCCGCGCTCTCCTTGACAACGCTTTTACTTCATACAACCAACAGCCCCACGAGTCATGCCCGGCTCCAACGACTTCGCGGTCTCACGTCATGCTTCTCTTACCCCGAGAAAAGAACGGAATAACAACCACAACTCAATGTTAAGCATTGAAATCAAACAGATTTCAAAAATGTTATGTAGGCATCACACAGTAAACAATAACAATAACAAAGTAAAATATCGTTAGCCCTATATTTACAAGTTTAAAAGGAATTGAGCCTTGTGTAGCTTGTTTATATACAAAACTAGCAATCAAAGTAAACTGTTAACGTAAGCAACAATTTTCACATTCAATCAAAAACAGGTCAACATCAATTCCGTTTTTAACTTATTTTCACAGATGAAATGAACTGTTACTTCAAGATATTAAATGCACAGAAAATCTATGTTAAACACTCGTGACTGCATTTAGATGAAGAAGTACAAATTCTATTGCCTTGGTTACGCATCTAATGAGAAGCAGTGGTTTTTTCTGTTCGATTCATAAGCTTTTCGTCTAAACAGACTCTAAAGCATAATGAACAAGTGAGGTCATTTCTCACGTGTTTACACAAACTGTCGCGGATATGGCACCCTATTGTATTGGAAAAAACTTCGAAGTTATTTGCAAGACCAGGCCACTTTCTTCTCTTAAAACTTTGTTAATTGACGGGTGGCAGCGCATAAAAGTATTTTTCTGTTTAACCAAAAACAAAACTTATGGGTAAAGAAATGAGATTTCAGTAAGCTTGATCACTAACAAAACTACATAATAATGAGTTGGGCCTTGGCGGAGCTACGACATACGAGGAAACATAACGATTTCCATAAACAAAAATTTACATTTTTTCTTTCAAATTACCACTTTTAGCCATTGCATTCTTACCCTAAAGAATCTATTATTTCGAAATTAAACATTTACTTTCACCCCACCCTCTTTTTGTTGCTCGTTTATAGAAAATAGGCCTATGCAACATGCACTTGTAATCAAATAAAAATTAACGTTTGACTATCTAATCTTCTGACTGGTCGTCAGGAGCTTCATCCAATACTTGACTGTCGTCTACTAGTGAATTAATGTTATTGTCTTTGGTTTCTCCAGCGACGGTAGATTTATCGGTAGACGATCGTGCCGTACCTGCATTTTGATCAGGCGATGATTTTGAATGATATGAAGAATTACTCTCGTTTTGATCATCAGGAACTTTTTTGTTTTCAGCTTTCGATTTCCCAGCAGCAACATTAATCACATGAAGAACATTGGTGGGAACTTGGACTATCTTTGGAATATTTTGGTCAATAGTAGTTTTTTCAGTTAGTTCATTTGAGACACTATTCGACTGACTGCCGGGCCTAATGAGGCGCATTAAACTATCTCTATCAACTGCAAGTAAACTCATGCTCTCTTCCTTTTCAGAAAAGTGCCCTGAAAGATTTTCGACGGAAAACTCAACCATATCAGGTCTTTGCCCAAATGGATGCGGTGATAATTCTGGTTTGAAAGGTTGATGTGATTCAATCATACCTGGAGATTGGGATGACACTACTGGCTTGGGAGGTTGAGAAAAAGATGAACTAGTTTCCATACCTTTGTTTGGTTTATAGCTGGATGTTCCAGGTGAATTAGCATATAATTTTAAGTCATTTTGTATAAGTGTCGACTGAGAACGCTTAGGCATTAATGAACCAAATACTGCATCATCTTCATCACGTGTCGTCTGAGAACATGGTGGTATTGGGAAACTGAATATTTCATCATCAGCAATGTTATCGTGAGCTGGCTTGCCAACTTCTTCCATTTCTACTGTGTCATACTCGAAGTCTTCGTACTGTGAAAAGATATAATCATAATCTCTTTGAAAAAAACTGTCGGATGCAAACACCGCTATGGAAGTTCTGTCCTTATCTTGTAAACTTACGCAGGAATTTTCGCCAGAATCGCTTTTTTCGTCTTCTTCATTGATAGACCCTCTACGCGAAATTGAAATTTGTTTCAACGCTGATGATAACGAAGTTCTTCTTTTTCTTGTAGTCGCGCCCTTTTTACTATCAAGCTTTGTCTTCAGAGCAACACGTTTCTTTGTACGTTCGACAATCTTCTTAGCGGCCTCTTGTTCAGAAATTTTTTCGTTGCCGTCAGTAGCAACTGAAAGCCTTTCAGACCTATGCTTTGCAAGATCTTCCAGCGATCCTCTATGCAAATACAAACTATGCTTTCCTCCTTTCAAACAGTCAGACGAGCGACTTTTCTCATCATTTACATTTAATTTGCCGAAGAAAAACTCGTTCAGATTATCAACATCATTTTGAGGCACATTCTCTTGGTCAAAACTAGTGCTGTCGTCGTTTCCATTTTCTTTATTAATGACGAAAATCTGTTCATCACTTAGCTCTTGAAGTTTATCAAAAGTTGGTTCATGCGCATTCGAGTTTGAAATTTTTGAAGCAGATTGTGGTAACTGAGACGGTTTGAAAAGCTGTGTTTCTGTCAATCTGCACTCATCAGCAATTTCTTGATCGTCTGGTTTGAAGTTTTCAGCATGAGCATATTCCTTGAGAGGACCAATATAATCTTCAGAAACTTTATTTGACTCACCTGGATCAAAAAATTTTCCATTATCGTTTTCTTTCTTAGATGAAACATTTGTGGTCATTTCTTCAAGGCTTTGTTTCATAAGTTCATTTAGAGTTGGTTCGTTAGACCTTGAACTTGAAAGTCCTTCAGCACTTTGCCACTTACCAGATTGAGATGTCTCTTCTTTCTTTTCGTTGACAGCTTTTTTACAGTTCAATTTTGTAGAGTTGGCTTTAGCAACTTTCGTTTGATTGTTGACAGCAGCTCGGGTGATTTTTTTTAGATTATCTTGATCAGAACTAGTTTTGTCACTGTGACTGATACTTCGTACTGGCGTCGTACTGATGTCTTCATCCGATATATCAATGGCAAATTTTTTTTCAGACACTTGCCTTTCAAGTTTATTTAAAGATGATTTGGTCGATTTTAAACTTGACCCGCTATCACCAACTTTACGCTTCGCATGCTGTGATTTTGATATGCTTTGTCGCCTATTGTTGATGACTTTTTTATTGGGTGGTTTGCACTTGGCCATATCGACATTTTTCTCCAAAGCATCAGTGAGATCTTGGGCACTTTCCTTTAACGACTTTTGGTCGAAACCAGTTTTTTCTACGCGTTGAAAACCGTTGGATGTCGTTCCATTTTTTTCATCAGCAGAATCAACGTTAGAACTTGGTTCAACGCTTTCTTTAACCATAGATGGATGGCTTGAAATTGGGCGTTTTTCGGCACCTTGCGACTCAGAATGCTGAAACTGCGACACTTTTTTTTTCCTGTTTTTGACAACTTTCTTTTTAGGACAAATCTTTTCAATTTGAGTACTAACATCTTTCTCAACAATTATCTTTGATTCATCTTGATCAAACTCACTTTTTCTGTCATGCTCAACGCTTTCAAGTTTTCTTCCGTTTTTTTTTTGAAAGCTTTGTTGAATAAGGGACGATCTTCTTTGTTTGTTCTGAAAAACTTTTCCATCTTGCGGTTCTGTCTTTTTAGGAACTTTTGTCAGTTCTTTTGTCATCGATTGATCAGCATCAACTTCTGTTTGCAAACAAGCTTCTATCGCAGGTAATACGGAATAGCTATTAGCTGATGAAACAGCGTCAGTAGTTTTCCGCCCAGAGCCGCCATCAGACGGTATTTTTTTCTTGTTCTGCAAACGTGTACCTTCTGGTATCGACTTTCCAAAAGTGTTTGTCAAATATTCAATCACTGATTCATCAGCATTAACTTCTATGTACAAACGAGTTTTTGTCTCTGGAACTGTGGGGTAATTTTTAGCCGATGAAACAGAATCAGGAGTTTTTTGCCCAGTGCCGTCTTCCGGCAATCTTCTTTTCCTGCTCTCCAAAACTATATCTCCTGGTGTTGACTTTCTTGTAACGTTTATCAAATGTTCAATCATTGATGCATCAGCATTGACATCTGTGTGCAAACGAGTTTTTGTATCTGGAACTGTGGGGTAGTTTTCAGCAGAAGATACAGAGTCGGGAATTTTTTGTTCAGTGCCATCTTTGCCGCTGGATGCAATGCTTGACTTTCTTTTTGAGTTAGATCTGACTTCACGAATAAATGTTTGAGATCTATCTGGACTTTGTTTATCTTGCTGTTCAAGCGATGGCTTGCGTCTATTGCTTTTCTTAGTAGAATCAAAGTGTACCTTCGTGGGGAAACTACTACGTTCATAATCTGTGGGCTTAGACAAGTCTGTATCACTATGTAATCGCGACTTATGTTCATCTACGTTTGACGAGTCATCTTGAAAGGACGACCTCCGATACTGATGTGACCGGTCTCGAGGTGAAGACGATCGCTGAATAGGCTGGGAAAGGCAACTATCCAGTGACGACCTTCTCTCCTCGTTTTCATGTAAGGACGTAGATGATAAACCTGAAGACTCAACCATAATCTCAACTTCATCAATTTCAAGATCATCAGCGTGATAGTAAATATCACGTTTCTTTTTTTCCTTTGGCGTTGGTTTTGGCTTCATTTTCTTTTGTGTCTTGTCTAAAAAAAGTATTTCATAAAACGACAAAAATATTTTGCCAACTTTAATGAATATAAGCAGAATCCTTAAATAAAAATGACAAGCGACCGCCGGGAGCTTTTTCCCTCCTATTAAAACAATGGCTCGTACGTAATGAAATTTAACGCCAGCGTTTTTGTGCTCTAAAGACATCACTTCGTCAGCAATACCGGTAACTTTGTGACGAGTTCGGATACTACGGTATCCTTAGTATTTATTTGTTTTAATGGTACTGGGATAGTGTAATGAGAATCGAACAAAGGTCAGGAAAATATGACGAAAACAAAGCTGTAACATCTCTAAACTGAGAAATATTCAGAATACAAATTAAAAAAAAAGAAAAAGTCGCTTTTACGTCATTTTTCCCGCGTTTCGCTGGCTCGGACGTGCTGATTCAATGTATGTCTACCACTACACACTCGCTTTCGAACCAGACTTTTTACTGGAGCAACGTAGCACTTTAAATTCCGGATGCCCTTCATGACGAATACCAGCGCTGTTTCCATACAGTTTTAAACTTCAGACCTTTTAATCTGAAGCCCCGCAACAATACCACTACACCATAGCGGCTACTAATTATTTGTCTTCGGCATTATCTGCTTCAATTGATGACTACAGCGTTTACTCAAATAGAATCAATTTGTGTAATTAGGCGTTTCTGCCATTAATTTTTAGCAATACTAAACCGTGGGCCACTGTAATGGAATAGTGAAGCTACTCAATGGCGTAAGAGGCATGACGTAAGAGGCGACTTTCAGGCAACCATCAACGGCAGACTGCCTTATTGGTGACGAGGCCACCGGCTTGCCATTGTAGTTATCACGATTCAAAACGAAGTGATGCTCCTCGTCTAATCGTCTTTTGGTTTGCGGTATGGCCGGTAATATACAGTGCTGGCAAAAGGTTTAGAAATTTTTCACAAAAACATTAAAAACATACAAATATTGTTTTATATCATATTTTGATTGCAGAAACTTAAAAAAACTTGTCATATTTTTGGCAGCTTTAATGTACATCAAATTGTGTCATTAAATTAAATATTTAGTGTGGTAGCCCTTGTTTTTGATGACATTTTAGATACGACGATGCATAGAATCTGAGAGGGTTTTGCGCAAATTTTGATCAATTTCCTTACACCAAACTTCTGTAATAATCTTTTTCAGTTCTTCCAAACTTCCTGGATTAGATTGACTTTATTTTTAATCAAGGTCCACAAATTTTTGATAGAGTTTAAATCAGGAGAATTCCTTGCCATTGCAGCACGTTGACATTTTTATCTTGAAACCACTTGGTGACCGCTTTGGCTTTGTGGCAGGGTGCAGAGTCTTGCTGGAATATCACACAACCATGAATGTTCATAAACGCCAGAAAATGACTATCCAAAACATCAATGTAGCGGGTGGCATTCATTGTTTGGCCTTTTGGCAGAAAATAGAGACCAGCCCGGTCCTGACTGGAAAAGCACCCCCAAACAATAACACAAGGAGGGAGCTTGACAGTGGCTTGAATGTAACGTGGGTTTTCTGACGATGAGCCAATTGGTCTTCGGACATGGAAACTGTAGCTGGCAAACTGTAAAAAAGTTGATTCATCCGAAAACATGACTTTCTAGCAGTTTTCGCTGGTCCAACCTTTGTACTAGTAGCAGAATTCAAACCTTTTCTTGGCCATTTTTGGAGTAAAAAGCGGTTTCTTCAAAGATTTTCGAAAAGGAAGCTTTGCTTAAACGGTGGCGAATTGTTCTCGAGGATACCTTAGCCAGTTCAGGAACTGATCGTTCTACATCTGTCGATGAAAAAAAAGGTTTTGCTTGCAAAAGCCTCCGGATTTTTCTGTCCTTCTTTGGTGTCATCTTTCGAGGCCGGTCACTCCTTTTCATTGAAGACAAAGTTACATTTTCCTTGTTTCGCTTAAGTATCCGACTTACAGAAGCTTCAGAAAGTCCAAATCTGCTTGCAGTTTCTTTACTTTTGTATCCTTCTTCTTTAAGCAGAATTACATTACTTTTGGAAATTTGGGCCAAATTTCACATCTTGATAGCAAAATATTACAACTAACCTAATATTTTAGTAATTGCAGATAAACATCAAAATTAACTCAACAGAACCTGTGAAAAAACAGCAAAAATATTTAAGGCTAACTTAGGAAAAAAGTTAACATGTATTTAGCATACAAAATCAATTACTGAATGAAAAAGCGGAGATTTAAACAATTTCTAAACTTTTTGCCAACACTGTAACTATTTCACGCCGTACCTCCATTCCAAGAAAGAGGGGCCGCTGATGACGTCGCAGACAAAATTGATTTTATGCTGCTATGAAACTAACTATAGATTTTTGTTCCAATTATTTTGTTTTATAATTTCTCAACTGCATTTACTTGCAGGGAAAACATTTGCGATAGGTTTATTGATAAAATGGCAAAATTTGATGACAAACAAAAGAAAAGTATTTGGACAGGCAGTCTAGACAATTAAAAGTACAATGGTATCCGGCATGGTTAGGAGTCTGATAGTACTTGAACACGATCCCCAAATTCTCTATGTAGCGAATTGTAACCCCTCACACTGTAAACATTGGAACGTCCAAGCTTCACACCGCAAGTCAAATAGTAAAACACGGACCTCAGCTGCGATGTGAAGTAGTACTTATCACAATTGATAACATTTTCAGACCAGGTTTGGTTCAGTCAGAAATTGATAGCCTGCCACCAATACCGACAACAATTGATGGTAGTCCCGTACAAGTCTGCTAGAAGGGTAGATGAACCAATAAAGCAAAGCATTTTGTCGCTGCCAAAGCATTAAAATATTAAATTACTGTGGATAGCACTACAAACCTTTTCTTTTGATAGCACGATCTTTTTTGCGCATTGGAACTGTATTGACATTTAAGTATTTTAATACGATTCCTGCCGTCGCAACAAATAAAATTACCACCAACGCTACGTTCCAAATGTTTGCCTGTGCAAAAAAGATATGCGAAAATAACACTATAAAAGTTACCACATTATGTGGTCACACAGATTTTTTGCGCAAAATTAGTCCGATTCGAAAGCGATTGAGTAGTGGTAGACATACATCGAATCAGTACGTCTAAGCCTGCAAAACGTGGCAAACTTTTTTATTAATAGTTTGCCACCAATACCGACAACAAAGCATCACAATCAACAGCCGCCTCAACGTGGTGGTGCGGTCCCCGACCCCGTTTGGGTCGGATTGAAATGGCTGTTGGCCTTCCCGAGGGTCCAGTCACCCAGGGCACTCCCCTTCATTTTTTCGCTATGCTGCACCCTGAACGACCGCAGAAGGGCAGCGCAAAGCTTCTTTAAAATCGGTCGCCTGTTTTCTCTTTCTCTTTTCCCCTTCCCTTCTTCGTCTCCTTCTTTTTCTTCTTCTCTTGATGAGCAGTAACGTTCATCCAAACCCTGGCCTCATCTTTCCTGCTTTGTGTGCGCTGGAAATGTGACCTGGCGGGGCAAGTAAGTGCAATGCTGCACCTGCTCCAAATGGGTCCATCTACGGTGCTTTCAACTCTCCCTCTTCAAATTCAGAACTCTTGACAGCTCTCACTCTTGGAGCTGCCCCCTTGCTGTGTTCCCACTTGTAACACTGTGACTCTCTCCTCAGACTCCTCCGACATGTATACCTCCACTGTATAATCTAGCCCTTGGTCTGCTAATGCTGCACTCCCGCCCCACTCTCGTGTTCAAACTTCTTATCCCCCATCCGCCCATTCTGTATCTTCTCCCTCTGCCCCCTCACCACCGTCACTTGCTCACGGCTGTCCTTCTACGCCTCCTGTCTCCTCTCCTCCCCTGACTCTCTCAGGGTTCTCCAATGGAATGCTGGAGGTCTTCGAGCCAGGAGCACTGAACTACTTCACTTTCTTTTGTCCCATCCTGTCGACCTTATCTGCATCCAGGAATCCAATCTTAACTCATCTTCCTCTTTCCGGATTCCTGGATTCTCTGCTCTGCGTTCTGATCGCACCCACTCCCGGTCTGGCATTCTCTCTCCTGATGCCACGCACGCTAGCGGTGGTGTCATCATTTTTGTCAGGCAGGGTCTATCTTTCTCTGAACTTTCTACCTCCTCTTTTTCTTCGCTCGATCCCTACTCTGATTTTGTAGGGGTCAACATGTCTCTTAACAACTCCTCCTCGCTGTCATTTCCTATTGTGCCCGCTCCCCCTATTTGCTCCTCCCCGAGGGATGGCAGAACTAACTCCTTTTCTCCCTCCGTTCTTCCCTCCTCCAGAAATCTCTTCATTCTGGGGGACTTCAATTGTCATCACCCCCTCTGGGACTCAAGAGGTACTTCCGACCCCCCACGGGGAGGAAGTATTTGACTGGGTCATCTCCTCTGACCTCCTCCCCCTCGATGACCCTGACACACCCACTCTTCTACATCGCTCCACTGGCAGTCGCTCCTCTCTTGACATCACCTTTGCTTCCTCCTTTCTTGCTCCTGGGAGGTGCTTCAGGACCTGGGTTCTGACCACCTACCAAATCTTCTATCTGTCCCTTTCTCCCCGGTCTTACGCCCCAACGAGCATCTTCCTTCCTTCAACTTTCAGAAATCTCGCTGAGATGACTTTGCCTCCTACTTAGACTATCACTGTCCTTCTGCAGCGGAATACTCGTCTCTCTTTCCTCTGCTGCTGCTGCTCTCTTTACCTCTCTGGCACTGAATGCGGCCAAATCTTCCATTCCTTTCGGCCGCATCAAACACCATCCTAAAGCCTGGTAGTCTGCTGAGGTGGAGGGTGTGGTTAGTGAAAGACGCAAGGCTTTCGCTGCCGCTCACAGAAGTGATGAAGATCGCCAGGCTTTCATCTCCGCTTCTCGACGCGCCTCGTCAGCCATTGCCAAGGCTGAAGCTTGGCAGACGACTTGCTCTTCTCTTTCACTTAAATCAAACCCGAAAACTGTATACTCTCTTCTCCGCGCTATCGCTGGCTCTCCTTCTTCGTCTTCCTCCTCTCCTAACTTCCCAAACTGTTCTTCTCCCAGGGAATCGGCTGCGGTCTATGCCGCTTACCTGAGATCGCACTTTTCTGTTTCTCAGTCAAAGACCCTGCGTAGCAGAGCCACAGGCTACCTCTCTGAGCTCCGCCATGTCACGTCCCCGGAGGAGTCTCACTCATCCTTCTGCTCTCCTTTCTCCCCCACTGAATTTCTTACGGCTGCCTCCAACCTTTCCCCGTCCACTGCCACTGGCCCAGACAAAGTTGCCTATCCCATGCTAAAGCATCTTCCTCACTCTGGCATGGATTTTCTTCTTCACATCTTCAATCTCTCCTGGACTTCGCATTCCTTTCCTTCCATCAGGAAGACATCTTCTATTATTCCCATCCACAAGATGGGAAAGCCTCTCGACTCTTCTGCTTCCTTCCGGTCTATCTCTGTCACCTCCCGCGTCTCAAAGCTTTTTAAACGCATTATTCTATCCCGTCTACTCTTCTTTCTGGAATCTAATTCCATTCTCTCTCTCCGCGAGGCTAGTTTCCGCCCTGGACGGTCTACACTTGATCAAATTCTGTTCCTTTCTCAGCCCATTTCGGATGGGTTTAACAAACCCAGGCCGGGCTCTCGGACGATCCTGTCTTCTGTTGATTTCTCGAAAACTTTCGACTCTGTCTGGCATCCCGCCCTTTTCCACAAACTCATTTCGACTGGCTTCCCTCCTTGCTTTGCTCGTTGGACTCAATCTTTCCTTTCTGATAGGTTTTAATAACCACGCGCTTGCGTGGTTATTAAAACCACAAAAGTCATTCCTTTTGAGTCCGTCGAGGCGTTCCGCAAGGATTCGTTCTTGGCCCTGTACTTTTCTCTCTTCATCAATGATCTTCCGACCTCTCTACCTTCTTCCGTCAGCTGCTCTCTTTGCGCTGACAATCTGGCCATTTGGTCCTCCTCCCCCTCGGTCCCCACTGCGGTGGAGGCCACACAAGGAGCTCTGCTTCGATTGGAGCGCTGGTCTGAGTACTGGTGTCTTCCTCTCAATCCGAGCAAATGTGTGGCCTCCTTCTTCTCAGTGGATACCCACCAAGCTATCTTCCATCCCAACCTCCTCTTACTCGGCTCCAGCCTCCATTTCAATCCTACTCCAACTTTTCTTGAGGTCACCTTCGACCGCACTCTTTCCTTTTCTAAACATGTATCTTCGCTGAAGGCCAAGTTTTTCCCACGTCTCAAAGCATTACGCTGTATCTCTGCTTCCTCATCGGCCCCCTCTAAAGAGTCCCTCTCTCTTCTGTATAAATCTTTTCTCCGGTCCCTTCTCACTTACGCTTCACTCGGACGGTTTCCTTTCCTAAGCGTCATCAATATCACCAAATTGAAACGCCTCCACCGAGCGGCCAGTTGCACTATCACCGACTGCTTCTCGTCCTCCCCTATCCCTCTTTTTCTCTCCGAGGCTTCTCTACCTCCCCTACGAGTCAGTCTGATTCACTATACTCTTTTATCTTATGAGCGGGCTCTTCGTCTCCCAACCTCCTTCCCAATTTCAGGTTTGGCCAGACTAGGAGTGAAACCAAGACTCTGCAGATCGTCCTGGAGAGCTTTTGCGTCCACTCACCTGCTCATGCTTCCTTCTGCTTCTCCTAGGAAGGCTCTCTTTGTTTGCCCTCCATTTCCTCCTTGGAATCTGCCTTCCTTCACTGTGGAGTCCACCCTTTTCTTTCCATGCTCCCACTCTCTCTCGCCAAGGTGCGGCACTCGCCCACCATGATCTGGTACTCTGGACAGACGGTTCTGTTCCTTTTCCTTTTGGCAAGGGCGGCTCCGGCGTTCTTGCCAACTGCTTTCTCTGTGGCACTGAGGCCACTCTTTCCTTTTCGGCAGGTCCAGTTTGATCAACTTTTTCCGCTGAAGCCTGCGCCATTCTGCACGCTCTTTGCTGGTCTCGGCAGTACCAACAAGTCTGCCATTTCTCTTCTCTTCTCCTATTATCTGACTCTCGTTCTGTCCTCGCCACCCTGTCCTCTCCTCCATCTTTCCTCTTATCTCAAACTCTGTGGCAGATCTGGCAGGAACTGTTCTTTCTCTCCTCATGTTCTATCAGACTGCAATGGGTCCCCGGACACTCGTTTCTCCCGGGGAACAACGTGGCTGATGAGCTAGCCAGACGGGGAGCGCTACTTGAATCCTCCGCAACCCCTTGTAGTCTCTCTCCTCTTATCTCTCGTATCCGCTCTTCTCTTTTCTTGGACTGGAGGCGTACTGTTTCATCAAAATTCTTTGACACACAGGTTCCCTCGATTTCCACCGAGGAACTTGTGCTCCCTCATCATGCTCGCTGTGTCTTTTCTCGTCTTCGCTGCAACGGACACAGCCTTCTGTTAGTCCAGCTACGAACTGTTTGCGCCGCTCACTCTTTGGCGACTCTCTGTCTCTCTACGACCTCTGACCCAGACCCTGAGGAGTTGCCCGGCTTCTGGGGCTCTATGGTCTTCCGCCATGACCCCATCCCTCGGAAGAGGTCAGGTAATCAACAACAAACGTGGGAAAAATTACGTAAAATCGATTTTCTTCTTTTCTTTCTTCAAGCTATGACTTACCGCAGTGTTGAACACTTTAACTCCTTTTCTTATGGAAAAAAAGATATCATTGGATGCAAGAAAAATTAAAGACACTTTCTTATGGCCATTCTAAAACTACTGGGATCGTTTTAATCATTCATGATGCTCTATGTAAAGCTACCTATCTTTCAAGGGTTCTTCTTTTACATTATTGAAAACAAGGGGGTACTTAAGAATTAGTTGTGAATAAGGGATAATTATTCGGTGGTGAAAATGGGTTTTGCACAAATTGAACTTTGGATACGACTTTCCAGTTAAAAACATAAAGTAAATTATTCTTGATGCATAATAAGCAATCAAATAGGAAAAATGTTGACGTACAAATATCCATGATTGAAAGTTTCGGAAAAACTCTAGATCAAAAATTCTTTTCGTTATTCGCACTATCGGTCCTTCGGCATTAACCGGTCTGCAGTTCGAAAAGATATCGCAATAACCTGCAATAAGCACCATTGATTGAATAAAAACGCAATAAGAAACCAAAAAAAAGATGGCAGATACTTTTTCGTGTGGCGAGATAGGGTGTCTCAACAATAACCTAAAAGCTCTTTTAAAAATTTGGAACTATAAGCCTTCCTAACAATGAGAACATGCCATAAGTCCCAGGAATAGGACAACTTCCCAGATCTCACGGCCAAAAGAGCAAATACGCTCATGTTACTTGTAACATCAAGACACATTGCAAATAGAAACTCATGCTTGTTTCATCAATATGCCTCGATTCACTCCATACGACGAAGGCATAATGTTACGCGCCACCGAAAAATCGAATATTAAAGCATCACTTTTTATAAATGATAGTAGACTCATTCAAAATAGTTCAAAGACGAATTGGACCGAAGTTTATCAAATTCAGGAGAAAAATATCCTCCTTTTCAAAAGATCCTCACAAAGTCATCTCGGGAATGGCTTTAGCGCTTTAATAAACGCTATTATAGCGCAACAGTGCTGTCCGCGTATTCTAAGGATAACATACGTCACTAGTTTATTTGTGAAAACATAAAAAGCAACATTTTTTAGTTGGAATTATCTCAACAGTTAAACCATTTCATTAATCAAGCGTAAATACTTGCCCTTTAAATTGTCACAAGGAAATCCAGGTTGAAGCAAAACTGTCCCATTGGTATAGTTTTGAAACATTGGATCACCTGTACTCGCACACGTTCCAGGTTTACCTAAGTATCAACAGCACTTAGCTACATGCGTGATAAAGATTCTCAGAGAAACGTTAAGACCTTCGCAGTTTTCCTCTCAAAAGATGTAAAGAATTCAGTCAAACAGCCTAAAAAATTCTTTATTCCTCCAACTTTGAATAATAACCAGCAATAAAATTGTAGCAAAAACTAATCATGGGTTATCTTACTTTTATAGAATTCAAAAAGTAAAATTCTAACTTTAAATTACTTGGTGCTTAAAAATACAGTACAACATGAACTTTTTTAAAGCACAGCTGTTACTTTTACCCGTAAAGATGCACTGTTGGTGTAGTGGTTGAAGCGACCACTCAATTACTGTAGGTTGCTGGTTCAAACTTCGGCTGGAAAACACCAAGGACTTAAATTGGTGTTCGCAGCTTTTTGCTTGACGCACAAAAGACGCTCCCTGACTCTTGCGACAAGTTTTCCCATTGCATTGGCGACTTATAGTCTGTTGGGTGAAACCCAAAACAATCATTTTTTCTCTCAAAGCACTTCTTTGTAATCGATTACAAAATTGAATGACTTCACAGTTTTTTAAACATAGCACGCAGTTGTGCTTTTAAGAAAAGAACTTTACGACAATATTTCTCACTTGATTGCAGTGACTGTGCCAGGCATGGGCTCTGCTAGCGGTATTGACAGCTCTGAAAAAGATTTTACCACACATTAGATTTTATGTATACTCATATTGATCTTCAATGATCGACAACAAAGCCAAACGAAGTTGAACTTAATTGACTATAAATTGAGATCGAAAATGCTAAACATGGTTACAAATTACCTTTGTACTGGCAGCAAGTATGGCAAAGAATCTTTTTGTTTTTACTCTCTGGAGAAACAACGCAGTTACATGGTTCAAGCTCAGGATAAAACCAGCATAGCGAACCAGAACATTCCTAGAATATAGTCAGTTGTCTTAAACGTTCAACGCATAACGATTAATGACAAGGTAAACCATTCTCTTTCTTGGGATGACAGCACAATACGAAAAAAATGGTACAGCCCCGAACCTCAAATCCAATTCAGCAAGTTTAGCACAGGAGAAACGGGAAAAGCGGAAGTCCATTTCGAACTAGTCGTAGGCACAAAACCGAGTCCCACTACCAAAATAGCACCAACATCCGTCAGGTGCGACATAATAACTTGTTTGACGACTTTAGGATAAACTGGGGTTGAAAGTGATCTTCTTGATCAACCGCTATTTATTTAATGGCAACCTTTTGGAACCACTGACTCCATCAAGCATGTGAAGAAAAAAGGCTTCAAAGCAACGAACTAAAGAATTTTCCCAAATTTACAATAAGGCATTTCAGTTATAATGATGCACTTACCCCTTTAAGACATGTTTTTGTGTTGTGTTGGCAAGTTGTTCTTTCGTATGCAGATGCATCAGGATCTGGACAAATGGCAGAAGACCCAGTGCAACATTTTAATTAAGAAAAATACTAATGAAAAATGACTAATGCATTGTAAATATTGCATTGCAACTTTCAAGAAATTATACGCCAAATAATTAAAAGGTAAAAGTTGTTTTAAGATTTTAAGCTACAAACACATCATCAGCCCTTGTTACTATACTGAATTACATGATTAACCTCCATTGTCATCAGCTCTAGATCAATAGTTCTCAATTTCTTGTATTTTTTACCCCTTTACCTGACCACTTTTACCCTCAACAATGCAGACGTACTCCAGATCAGAAAAGCTGCTCTAGGAAGTGAAAAATCAAAAATTAGGAATGTGATGATCTGCCAGGCAAGATGCCACATTTGACTTAAATCCTCAGAGCATTCAAAATAAATCGTAATTACACCACGAATGTCATTTGTTAAAACTTTGTGGATGCCACAACCCGTTGGCAAGTCAATCTGCCGTCTACACTAGTAGACATGATCTCTGACAGCGTACTTTGTGTTTGGAAGCCAATGATTTTCTGGTTCACAGACGCAAATAAATCCTACAAACACCATTTTTAACAAGCTAAAACATCTAAAAGCAGTTGCAGTTATCAATTTTCTGGATTCCAGTTCAACTTAAGAAATTCTGTAACAACATGCACTTCTTCTTTGATTTCCAAAAACATAATTACAAGTAAACAGCTTGTTCACGTGAAATGTTTTGATCAATTAACCTTTCTACACGTCAAACCTATTTATAAAATGCCAACACATGCACTTTCATTAACTTTTAGGCTTGGCCATTGTCTCAAATCATCAGAATCGACCAGTTGTCTGCGGCGACGCGTCTACTTACTTCTATCGTGAGAATCTTCAAAGGCAGAATTTTTTCTATTTATGTCATCCTTTCATCGTCTCCTACCAAGTTGTTTTCGGCCTTCCTCTCTCCGCTATTACCAAAGTTATCTTTTCTTGTACTCTTCTCGTCAGTGTTTTTGCATTCATTCGCTCAAGGTTCCCAAACCACCTCCGACGGTGTTCTCTAAGATATGCATTTTCAACATTTGTTAATTCTTTTAACACACTATCCGCGATTTTGTCTAGAAGTATCTTGCCACTCTTCATCCGAATCATCCTCATTTCCATCTTCAGCATTTGCCTGATATCAGGCCCGATGCCTGCAGGCCCAATGAGGAAGAATCAAATTATGGGAAAGGTCAATTTCGTAATAAAATGGAATGAGAGTGGAATATACAAATCCCTGGTGAAATGGTTCTTGGTTTGGGGAACTTTAAGGAACATTTTGAAAATGTATTGATGGTTTTGAGGATGGGCACGAAGAAGAAACTTGTGAAGCCATGAAAAGAAGTTGCATGTGGCAAACGCATGGTTTCAAAAAGGAAGCAGAGGAAAATACATTCAGATCGAATGAAAATGAGACTGAGGTTGAGTACGTGTCGGTTGGTGAAAACTACAGATTGTATTGTAAGACGCAAATCAATTTCCTGGAAATCGATACATTGGTAGGTGATAACAAACATAGATAGACAAAGAGAAAGTTGAAGAAACCAGAAAAGAACGAATAAACTGTAATAAGAAGGGGTGGAAAGTTGAAAAAAAAGATAATTACGCAAGATTTCAAAAAAAAGTTGAAGTTAATGTTGATACACCCAATCTATATAATGCTTTCAAAAAGTTGAAGTTAATGTTGATACACCCAATCTATATAATGCTTTCAAAAATGATATTTTAAAGACTTGTGAAGAAATAGGCGAAAAGAAAAGTAAAAGAAGTTGTGAAAGGGGGAAGTGAAAATGAAACGAGACAAAAAAATGGCAAAAGAAAAAGTGTGCGGAAATCAATCAGAGGAAAACCATGCAGCTGGATATAAAAATATGAAAAATAGAACAAAGGAAAACATTGCCGTTTCCATGAAAAAACAAGCTACAAAATAGGCTAATTAGTAAAATGTGGCAGCAAAAGTAATATTTTTACACTAATGCTGTTTATGAAAAAAGATAGGAAGGATCCTGAAGAAGACGCGTAAAAGAAACAAACGCAAAAGTGACGTTTTAGTAAAAAAGAACATGGAAAAAATCACACGAAGGAAATTATGAATCAAGAGAATGACCGCAATCACATGACTGAGGCTAATATGATGGTGGAGCAAATTGAAAAGGAAGAAGAAAGAGCTGAATGCTGAAAACAAGGAAACCAAGAAAGTAAATTGAACCTTCTGAAGTATTTGCAGAAATAATTTCTGCTAATGGAAGAGTAGGAATTAATGTTGTGATGGAACGTAGCCAACGTATGTGAAATAAAAAAGAAATGCCGGATGAGTGAGAAAGACGAATCGAATGTCGGTGCCTATTTTCAAGGGAAAAAATGACGTGAAAAATCAAAACGCTTGCAGGAGAGTAAAACTGGTAGAGCATGCCGTAAATAAAGCTGAAAGAGTGCTGGAAAGAATAATTTGAAAATTAGTAAACACTGATGCTATGCAATTTGATTTTACACCTGACAGAGAAACGACAAAGAAATATAGAGATTGTCGTAAGAAGAACGCAAGAGATATATAGAGACCAGGAGAATAAGCTGCATATATGTTTTATTGATATTCAAAAGGCATTTGCTAGAGTTCCCAGAAAGGTGAGAGTGAGCGATGAGGAAGAAAGTTTCGTTGAAAGTAATTGTAAGAGCGATGATGAGCTTTATCAAGAGGTGAAGACGAAAGTTAAAGTGAGATCAGGGTTATCTGAAGAATTTTGGGTGCACGTTGGGATACATCAAGGATCTTCTGACGTCGCTGGTTTTCGCAAATTCAGTTGATGTAATCACAAAGTATGCAAGGGAAAGCTTGATGAATAACATATTACGCATGCAGATGATTTGGTGTCAATACGTGAAAGCATGGAAAAATTAAAAGAAAAGTTTTAGAAACGGAGGCATTTAAAAGTAAAAGCTGAAGGTTAACTTCGGAAAGACCGAAGCGAAGGTGAGCGGTTCAAAAGAAGAAATACACAAGAGCAAGGTAGATTCATGTGCGAAGTGCAGCAAGGCGAGGTTATCCACTCGATGCTAAGCACGAAATGAAGTAAAAGAGTGCATAAAAGACATGTGAAAAGGAAGATAGTGTCTTTAACTCTGGAAAAAGATTTTTTGTGAAAGATATGTTGAAGCAATAAAAGGAATTGAAAATCCAGATGAAGAATTATCTTTTTATGACCAGGTGGAGTGAATGAAGAGTTTTTTCTTTTTGGAGCACAGGTTGCACGCCAAGAGTGAAACCGAAGCAGCGGTGACAGCAATATCCAGAATTGATTGGATAACTTTCAGAGAATGTGGGGAGCTGATTCATGGAGCATTTGTGAAAAATGAAAGAAAGGATCTACCAGAGTTGTGTAAGGTCGGAAATGTGGTACGAAAGTAAGACATAGTGTCTGAGGAAATATGCAGTGGTGATTTTGAGAAGAACTAAGAAAAGGTGCAGTCATTAACTTATACATGTAGATTTGCTGATTTTAAAGAAGCGTCAGTCCATGCCATGTTCTGTCTCAGATTTTGCTCAAATTTAATATTCAGTAAGCGCTTTTGATGCTGATTCCAGCTAACCAAATTTTTTGAAAATCGGTTGAGGTTTCATGAAGTTATTGGACGGTACAAAATAGCTTCTTTTTTGTGGTCAACGTGACGAAATAAATACAATGAAAACCATCATCTGACTTCAAAACCAAATTATTGCCGTCGTACTGGTTTAATCGTCATGAAATTTTGAAAATAGGTTGCCTCGTGTATCTTTTCTTCTCTTATGGAGAAAAATTGCAAAAATCCATTCACTTATTCCAGTTTGGAGATAAAAAAAAACAGTAGTCCTCAAAATCAATCCTGCGTGACACAAAGTCTAAACGCAAGTAACTCGATGTGTATAGGTGCTATAACTCTTGATGTAGTACATCAACTGAAAACTCTTGTTGAAGATTTTAGTCACAAAATATCCACATGTTTTTGTTTTTTAGAACAATGGCCCTTGAAGTGTTAACATGGAATCTGAATATAGTTTTCAGCAAAGAGCGAAGGCTCTGCTTTAAAAATATATGCACTAAAATAACGGAAAACCTTAATAGTTTTAAGGGTCAAGAACAAAGAAATATATTGGATTGTACAAGTGCAGTGTTGAAGTTTTGCTGGAAGTTCCTTGTCATCATAAGAAAACTTACCCTTTCCGAAATCAAAGTCTGGTAGCGGTTAATACTATTGGTTCTGAAAAGCAGGAGGTCCTGCACATTCGTGTTCTCGAAGCCATCTAGAAGAAACACCAGCTTTAGAGTATGCATTGTTTATAAATATTATCACAATGACAAGTATGCTAAACTGGAAACTAAATTCTGCAACCCACTAAAATCCATAATAAAACCATTAAAAAGTCTACTCTTCGAAGAGTAACTTTGGAAATTTACGGAAAAATAAAATTAAAGTCAGTCTTTAAGAGCCATCTCAGAAAAAATTGTGAGCTAACTACCACATCAAAGCGATCAAATTGCTTTAAGGAAATAATCGTAGTTATCATCTAAAGTTCAACAAATAGTGAGACACAAAGTGTTCAGGTCCAGCTACATGCAGATCAATCATCACAGGAAGTTAACACCAGCTTAGAAAATCTTGGGTAATCGCCACTAATATTTCACGAAATTTCTTATTTAAAAAAGCAAAACTATTGCAAAAGCTGGATCACGTCAATAAATCGATTCGAGCAAAAGTTACGAGAGTATTAGACCTGAATGAGAAAACATGGAAGAAAAATATAACATTGTAAATAAAGAAGAAAAGAAAGATGAATAGAAAATCAAGACATTTGACGACATGATTATTAGGATAGCAAACAAAAATTTCTGACTCTAACACAACAGGAGCACAAAAAATTGAAATACCTACAACAGCGCCAAAGCAACAAACCCGAAAACAAGTCTCCAAAATGTTTAATGTTGGTGAAAGAATGGTCAGAAAAGCACGTAACACAGAAAAATCCAGCGACATTTGCTCAATGGCTCAAACAAGGAAAGGAAAGCCTCTTGTAGCTGATGTGTCAAAAAAGTAATTCATTTATCCCAGAATAACGCCAGACATGAAAGAGCACTTCAGCATTACCTTGAACCATTATGAACAAAAAACTTTCGCCGCTATGTATCTTTAAGGAACTCTATGCTGCTTTCAAAGAAGAAAATAAAGACATAAAATTTGATTTTCAAAATTTTACACTCTCAGACCTAAGATGTGCTTCATTGCTAGATCATCTGGAACAAATTTAGTTTGTGTTTGTATTAATAGCATTCATCAAAACGTGGCTCTCTTACTTAATGCTGCTGAAAGTGAAAAATGCTACAAAAATTTAAGTCGTTTAATAGTGTGTGAACTGTAAAATAAAGAATGCATGTTATAAAGGTGTGATCATTGCCCTGGAATAGAAGCAATTCAAAACAATGCTACAAGAAAAAAATTGAAGATATGGATGAGGTAATTACATTCAAGCAATGGGTCGGTGAGACATCTCGAGACATTGCGCAAAAAAAACTATCTAACCGCGTCACGCTTCTGAGGCGACTTACGGGCTTGAGATCGCTGACGCTAAAACCCTGCTTACAGGTGCCCTATCCTTGGTTTACTCCACAGCTGAGTGCTGCGCACTAATTTGGTGCCGCAGCATACACACCCGTGTCATCATCGGTATTTTGAATTGCGCCTTGTGCATTGTCACTGGATGCCTGATTCCCAATCCAACGGAACATCTGCCAGTCTTTTCAGCCGTCCAGCCAGATGAGCTTCGCCGATTAGAGATGACACTCTCCTGGGCCAAGCGTTGCACCCGGCACCTTGACCATATTTCAGGCGGTCAACTAGCTGGTTCACCAGATGTGCCCCAGGAAAGACTGAAGTCTAAACGCCCATTTGGGCCTGCCGCGCAAAAACTACTAAATGATCTATCTGACTAGGCATCTGCGAGGCTCGGTGGACGAATCATAGATGGGTCACGTAGTACTTCAAAAGCACATCCATATTTTCATTTCTTGGGACAGTACAAAGCTCCCTGGATTGGGCTTGCCAAGAACATCTTGGGTTAAGCTCAATTACTAACGGACTGGCGTCGGGCGTTTTCATACATCCATGTACAAATGGAGTCTCGCTTTTTTTGTCGAATTGCGAGTGTGGAGTTACCGAACAAACCCTACACCAGGTTTTTTCAGCGTTCCCCACACATCGGGCACCTCGAGAAGTGGCTGGTTTGACGGTTTTGGATGACGATACTCAATGCTGGCTAAATATCACCTCAGTTAGCATCTGATACCGACAGTAAATGAATGCCCCTTCGCACGAAGAAGTGTGGACAGAACTGAGTTGATTTCATCGCAGTTACCAATATTAGAATTTATTCATTTGCCCATCTCCAAAATTTTTGTATTTATTCCACAGCATTACATATTCAAGACACAATCATTGTTCCTAAAACGAAGCAAGAAATTATGGCTTAGAACACTTCTTTAGTTTTGATAATTTGCCGAAAATTATTCATTTCACATTCAAGGATCAAAGATATCGTTGAACTAAGAAACGTTGCACTGTCTATTCAATGGTTTATTATTTCAAGAGTGAAGAAAATCAGTTTATGCAACAGGTGTTTTCTGTCTGAAGAAATGCAGCGTAATGTTGTAATGATTTATTTTATTCAGAAAAGTGTCATGGGTTTCCTGAAAACAAAAATTAAGATTTCTTAAATGCTGAATATGTCACAAGTGGATGCACTGCACAATATAACTACTGCAAGTCTTTTTACGACTTAAACAATGGAGACTCTCTGAAGACCCTTGAGCAATCAAATTACTGATGTTACGGCGACCTTGCGAGATACGGACTTTGGGTCATTGATGTTTTGCTAAAATCATGTGGGTAACTCATAAACATTGTCGTTCTGTTCATACGCTCGTTGTTGTACGGTGTACGGTTGTTATAAATTATTTGTGGCCTCAATTTTAAAATCATCCTTTGGCCTAAAAACTGGTCAGAAAGGAATAAACATAGTTACATGTGATGTTGTAACAATACTGGGTGACCTAGCATATAAAAAGAGGCATGGCTATTTTAATTGAGGCATTCGATCAAAAGTCAACTTTTAATTTATTCGATTCAACTCAAAATTAAATTCATTCAATTCGATTCGCTTCAAGTCAATTCAAATCAAGATTCGTGTTTTCAACGTTGTGTTTGTGATTGAAATACATTCGTTCTGTGGAGTCAGATGTGCTGTAAAAACTCTACAACAATACAGAAACTCGATCCCCACAATTTTGATGACCCTGACAACTCATCCGCCACAATTTCCACAATATCATGACTACGATGGATCACTGCTCCAAAATGCTATTAACAATTGCCTGTTTTCAACTCAAAAAGAAAGATTTGGAGGACATAAAACCCATGCTACACGATCGTTTCATCTAAGTGCCTACAATCAAAGGAACCCGTGGTTTTCGCTACTTTGAGTCAATTTCTTCTAGCCAACTTAACCTTCTATTGACATTTGAGACAGATATGTAACGTTTCAAAGTAACGCACTACTGCTGAATTACACAACCTTTTTGTCTGGGCGACAATTTGCTCACATCGGTTACGTTTGTTGAATGTACTTTTATGCTGGAAACAATTAAACTTGAAAAGGCGGGAAACCAGGACACACTACTGTTTTTAGGTCAGCGTAGTTTGCATATGCTGGTAGTTGATGTAGTATAAGCAGGTTTTTGTGCAAGATATCTGACTTGATAAATTTTTTGTGTGATGACTATAGGGAAACTGATAACGCAACAATTGAAGCATAGCATAGATCTTTTTCTGGGTAACACATTGCTTAGTGTAAATGTAACAGATCTGTTGATCTCGTCCATAGTGCAATAATATTTTGTTTTAGTAAAAAATAGGTCGGTAGTATTTTCCGTAATTTGGTTTGGGTTTGTGGAAATATTGATTTGTCTTAAGCTTGTAAGCATTGATGTAAAGAACTTTTATGGTAAGAAAAATTGGGCTGCAATTCCTGGGGGTGAAAATGGAGAAGGTGATAATAATTTTTTACAAGATAGTGATTCGGATGAAGATTATGAGCTTGATCAACTTCCCCCTTGTGATCCATCTGGTGATGACAGCAGTGATTTTGGTAAGTTTTTGTACTCTTATTTTGAAAAAAAGGAATCAACATGAACTTACTTTCCTTTTTATCTCTAAAAAGATTCTACAGCATTACTTGTAACTGTTTTTTTGTATTTCAGATGAAAGTCTTACAGAAATTGGTACTGCTACTGCACAAAGCCAAAGAAAACGAGCGAAGTATTCTTGGAAGTCAATTGACAGCAATGAATTTCCTGGAACGATTCCGCAATGGCTGGGTAGTCTTCCTGAAACTCAATCTGTTTTGCCACCTGTAGAATACTTTAGAAAGTTCTTTGATGATTCTACGACAGCTCACATTGTATACCAGTCAAATTTGTATGCTGTTCAAATAGACCCTACAAATCTCCTGATGCACACACCTTTGGAATTTTCTCAATTTCTCGGGGTTTTTGTAAACATGTCAATCATTTCTTTGCGTCGGTCAAGGCTCTACTGGTCTAAAGAGCTTGGTGTTGCTCATATTAGCAATGTCATGATTCGAGAGCGGTTTGAGCAAATAAAGAAATTTATTCATTTCAATGACACTGCACTCATAGCTCCTCCAGAAAATCACAATTTTGACAGATTGTTCAAGGTTAGGCCGCTTTTGAATTATTTACAACTCATATTTAACAACATACCAATGGACCAGATGGTGTGTGTGGATAAACAGATGGCTCCATTCAAAGGGTCATCATCCTTGAAGTAATATGTACCAAGCAAGCCACAAATATGGTTATAAATTTTTTGTTCTGTGTGATGCCAAAGGAATAACTTATAATTTTAAAATCTACTCTGGAAAAATAAACCTTTGTGAAAATTACCCAGATTTGGGGGCAAGTTCTAACATTGTGCTGAAGTTGTGTAACGTCATCCCTTCCAACTTCCACTTGTTGTACTTTGATAATTGGTTTACTTCTTATCCATCACTTCACGAATAGTCACAACGTGGTATATACTGTTTGGGAACAGTTCGATCAAACCGGTTGCCAGGTTGTAATTTGATGCCAGATAAGCAGTTGAGAGATCAAGATGTGCCTATGAAGAAAAAGAATATGTTGAAGGCAATACAGCCATAAGGGTAATTAAGTGGTTTGACTCCAAGTTAGTCACGCTTCTGACTAATTTTGAATCGGCAGGTCCTACTAGTACTGTGAAAAGATAGGACAAAGCATCGAAAAGCAAAATTGATGTGCCATGTCCAAGAGCCGTGCATACATACAACACTTTTATGGGAGGAGTCGATCTATTGGATTCTCTTATTGGCTTGCACAGGATAAAACTGAGATCCAAAAAATACTACCATAAAATTTTTTTTCATCTCATTGATTTGACTGTTGTGACTGCCTGGCTGCTTTATAGAAGAGACTGTGAGGGGTTTGAAATATGGAAACAGAAGCAAAATCAAGTCGTTTCCAAAAAACGAGGAAGACCATCTATTTCCGTTGAGGTTGTACACCAAGAAAAGAAAGCAAGAGGCCACAATACAAAGCCAATTTCACAAGCATCTATCAGACATGACAACGTAGATCATTTTCCAGCGTACAAAGAAAAAAGGGGTCGATGCAAGCTTCCAGGCTGTAAAAGCAACCCCTACATGTTTTGCATGAAATGCGAAAGTTATCTCTGCCTGGATAAGCAAAAGAACTGCTTTTTGAAGTTTCACAAAGAGTAAAACTGATATGCTTTGCCTCAAACTTTTTACTGTTGTTGAGTATTGTCAAACACGTCGTGTGGTTGGTGTTAAATCTGACATATAGTAAAATGTTGGTGCTCGCACTAGAGATACCAACATAGGTGAATTATGCTGTATTTATAAACATATAAAATAAAAACAAAACAATTGCTGTAAATTAGTAAAAATAAACCAAATTTCAGAAAAAAATGAAGCGTTGAATTTTGTAGCTAATGTACGGCTGTTGCATATTTGTAACGTTTGAGAAAAACCGGAATCGAGAAATTTATCACCGGATAACGCCCTCTTTTAATTTGTAAAACCACATCATGCATAAACAACACCAAAAAATATTTTATTCACATAAAAAAATTCCGTCCGTAGAGGGTTAAAATAAAGCGAATCAGCAAAGATAAGGAGTTTTCTGTATAAGTCGATTTAGAGATGAACGAGCATTCTTTTTTACTCACACATTAGCTAAAATCAGTTTTTATGTGCTGTTTATGACCATCATTGGTACATTGGCATAGTGAAAGAAACTGACAATTACTTGCAAGTGAAGTTTCTGTATCCGAGCGGACCGGCGTGTTCATTCCACAGGCCATAGCAGAGTGACACAAGCTCGGTGCCACTACAACATGTTTTGTGCGTGATAGATATACCAACCATGACAACAGTCTGAAGGCAATATTACCTATCCAATGTAACCAAAGGAAAAAATCACAGTAGCATGGAAAAAGTTTGAAAACAGTATACAGCAAAATTTTGCCACAACTACAATTGAAATTAAGCTGTTACCATTGGCTTATTGATAGCATAACCAAATCAATGTGACAAAAATTTTGAGACTTTGCTCATGAGGTCCTCGAAATTAGAAGAAAAAGGTTATCTTGAAAATCATGCTGTTACATCAAATATGTGTTTAAGCTTGAACATGCTGATCATTTAATGCAGTTTGGCTTTACGCTTGCTGCTTTTCAAATTATTTTAACTGCCTAAATATGCTGTAGTTGTTCTGACTCAATCCACCTTATTATAAAGATAAGTTCTTCCATTACTTAGGAATATGAACTTTTAAAACAGAGCCTTCGCTCTTTGCTGAAAACTATATTCAGATTCCATGTTAACACTTCAAGGGCCATTGTTCTAAAAAACAAAAACATGTGGATATTTTGTGACTAAAATCTTCAACAAGAGTTTTTAGTTGATGTACTACATCAAGAGTTATAGCACCTATACACATCGAGTTACTTGCGTTTAGACTTTGTGTCACGCAGGATTGATTTTGAGGACTACTGTTTTTTTTTTATCTCCAAACTGGAATAAGTGAATGGATTTTTGCAATTTTTCTCCATAAGAGAAGAAAAGATACACGAGGCAACCTATTTTCAAAATTTCATGACGATTAAACCAGTACGACGGCAATAATTTGGTTTTGAAGTCAAATGATGGCTTTCATTGTATTTATTTCGTCACGTTGACCACAAAAAAGAAGCTATTTTGTACCGTCCAATAACTTCATGAAACCTCAACCGATTTTCAAAAAATTTGGTTAGCTGGAATCAGCATCAAAAGCGCTTACTGAATATTAAATTTGAGCAAAATCTGAGACAGAACATGGCATGGACTGACGCTTCTTTAAAATCAGCAAATCTACATGTATAAGTTAATGACTGCACCTTTTCTTAGTTCTTCTCAAAATCACCACTGCATATTTCCTCAGACACTATGTCTTACTTTCGTACCACATTTCCGACCTTACACAACTCTGGTAGATCCTTTCTTTCATTTTTCACAAATGCTCCATGAATCAGCTCCCCACATTCTCTGAAAGTTATCCAATCAATTCTGGATATTGCTGTCACCGCTGCTTCGGTTTCACTCTTGGCGTGCAACCTGTGCTCCAAAAAGAAAAAACTCTTCATTCACTCCACCTGGTCATAAAAAGATAATTCTTCATCTGGATTTTCAATTCCTTTTATTGCTTCAACATATCTTTCACAAAAAATCTTTTTCCAGAGTTAAAGACACTATCTTCCTTTTCACATGTCTTTTATGCACTCTTTTACTTCATTTCGTGCTTAGCATCGAGTGGATAACCCCGCCTTGCTGCACTTCGCACATGAGTCTACCTTGCTCTTGTGTATTTCTCCTTTTGAACCGCTCACCTTCGCTTCGGTCTTTCCGAAGTTAACCTTCAGCTTTTACTTTTAAATGCCTCCGTTTCTAAAACTTTTCTTTTAATTTTTCCATGCTTTCACGTATTGACACCAAATCATCTGCATGCGTAATATGTTATTCATCAAGCTTTCCCTTGCATACTTTGTGATTACATCAACTGAATTTGCGAAAACCAGCGACGTCAGAAGATCCTTGATGTATCCCAACGTGCACCCAAAATTCTTCAGATAACCCTGATCTCACTTTAACTTTCGTCTTCACCTCTTGATAAAGCTCATCATCGCTCTTACAATTACTTTCAACGAAACTTTCTTCCTCATCGCTCACTCTCACCTTTCTGGGAACTCTAGCAAATGCCTTTTGAATATCAATAAAACATATATGCAGCTTATTCTCCTGGTCTCTATATTTCTCTTGCGTTCTTCTTACGACAATCTCTATATTTCTTTGTCGTTTCTCTGTCAGGTGTAAAACCAAATTGCATAGCATCAGTGTTTACTAATTTTCAAATTATTCTTTCCAGCACTCTTTCAGCTTTATTTACGGCATGCTCTACCAGTTTTACTCTCCTGCAAGCGTTTTGATTTTTCACGTCATTTTTTCCCTTGAAAATAGGCACCGACATTCGATTCGTCTTTCTCATTCATCCGACAGGATTAAAAAAGATGCTATCGACAGAACAAAGAGGCGCATTGCTGTATATGAACTTTTTGATACCAGAGGTGAATCTGACGATTTCCGTCGATGGAGATAAAACTGGATTTAAAAAATTGGATTTCTCCTTCTGAGGAGACGTATACAAGTAAATGCATTGTTCCAAGTTGTAATTTAACTTATTTTCACCTGAATCACACAATCTATTTAAGCATACTATCGTTCATATATGTAATTTAAATCAAAATTAAATAGAATCCATTGACATATAATGCACAAGTTACGTTTGAAGAAAACAGATTCAACTTTTATTCAACAAGGGTAACTCTGCTATATAATTATCAACGAAGACATGGTAGAATTTCAGTACCACACAAAAAGTGTTTGAATACAACTTAAGATGAATACAACTTAAGAATACAACTTAAGACTTGCATATGATACAAGATCTTGAATTAAAATAAAAGAGGATATTTGCAGTTTTGCGAAGGTCGGCAGTCGGTCATTTCAGCACATTTGTAAACAGAAGAACGGTAAGTACAATCTGTTGAGCAACATCGCCCCTGAGTTAAACTGTAAATGAAAAATTTATCAAATACAGAAACTTATTTAAACGATGACCGAGCAGTGTGCTGTCGTGATATGGTAAATCCTAACATTTCGGATGTCACAAACAATTTGACGTTTTTTCGTTTGTGTGAAGCTACTGATCAGCAAATGCAAAGAAATAATTATAGTTCGGACTGCTGATAGATCAAAGGCAAGGCTGAAGAAAATTGGTTAAGTTGTTCCCTTTTGAACTATAATAAAAAATAAATAAATCGATTTTCTCAAAGACATGAGTTTGGTAATTATTATGCTACACCATATCACGGCAGTACATTCTTGATAAATGATTTGTTTACTCAAAACAGAGTACTTGAGAGTAGGCCTACCCATTTGAAATTAATTATGGAAACAACTTAAGTCCTTAACGTCGTTCTTAAGATGCACCTCTTAATACAAGCACAAATTTCACCGACGTATCCGTATGTAAACGATAGAGAAATACACATATATAGCGTAAGAATTTGAAAATTTGAGTAAAAGATTTTACTTTCTATTATCAGTTACACGGGATACATACTGTGGAATATTGCAAAACATGAAAATAATTTCGGCAGGAACCCAAAGCTTCCAACCGATCTAACTGGTAATAAAGGAACTGTGGGGTAAAATCCGGCAAGAATCGTTAAAGGCTTTTTTTGTACAGCTCTACGGTGACTAGTGCCAACTAAAATATTAGATTTCTCTGAAAAGGTTTTTGATGATGATAAACTAATTGCATATCACAAACAACATTAATTCCTTCAAAGCAATGCATTTATAATAATATCTAGTTCTCTTAGAAACGCATGCCAGTGATTCTCCACCTAGTGTAAGCAACTTTCTTCCCTAAACCTAAAGTTTGTCGATTTGTGAAGCGCCACAACAAAATTGTGCATATATTGTTCAAGAAGCAATACAAGAGGCCAGCGACGCACTTTGAGTGTATTGCAGACATTGGCACTGAGTCAGGTCTCTGCAGTGCAGTTGGTGACAGACAACTGATAGGCCGAAACGGTGTCACAGTCTACAGTACGCTCATATTGCTCAAGAGTTTTTGAAAATAGTTGGATTTTTTCGAAAAAGGTCCTCACTTTAAGTATACTCCCAAAACATTTTGGCAAAATTAGACACATCTGACAAGTGTAAGTTACAGTAAATGGTCCGACTGTACTGGCGGTTGCACATTTATTCTCTGCAGTATTTATGATCATTCAAAACAAAAGGGAATCAATCTGAAGTAAACGGAAGTCCTGCAACTAGCACTTACCTACAATTAGCACCCGCTTTCAATTTGCAGCGGCTTTTGTGGTCGGGGTGATCAGCAGGCGTGCAGCACGTGTCATTTAACGTCGCACAATCACTACTGAAGCCACAATCACATTGTTCTCCATCCTCGATAACGCTATTACCACAAATTGACGCCATTGAAGCTAAACATTTCAAATTACTTTAAAAACTTGTTAGAATGTAATGTTTTGCGACGCACCAATCAGCAGCAAGGTAACATCAAATAAACAAGAAACAAGATAAATATTTAATTGATAGTGTAAAATTTTTATAACTTTCGACATTTGGTTGTCAAAAGTGGGAAGAACAGTTCCTTCTTTTAGAAAGCTAACTTCACTGCGGCTTCGAAAAAGGCTCTTTTGCCAGAAATCTTCCTCAACACGTTTTAAAATTTCTCGAAGTCGAACATAAGAACAATCATGCTCAGAGCCAACGCTTGTATCATGGAAATACAATAACGTGTTCATCATGGAAATACAATAACGTGTTCACTCTAGCTCTAACCGTTTGATGCGATACAGCCGCTAATTCGGGTGCAACATAATGCTTCTACTAAACCACATTTCTTTAAAAAAATTAAAGCAAACACCATTGTAGTCACACCACGGGATAGAGCACTTTACAGCAATTCCGTGTTTCAAAGCGCTATTTGCAGAAATGCACTGCTCTTGGGAGCTGGTGTTTCTTGACTGCATAAATATTACGGTACTTAGACTCACAGACAAAACATTTGCTTTTCTTTGCAAACAAGACACTGCCAATCTGTGATATACTACAACTGGAAAAGTCGTCGTTGTTTTCTGATGTGCCGGTGGTTGCTTTTGCATACATGATGTAATTTCCATTAGGTGATCCAAAATCCCCAGGCACACATTCGGGATCTGCATCGTGCTGCAATTAATAAGAACGTTACATCAAATACTCACCCTAGCAACATTTCGCTTTCCGCAAATGATATGTGGTGCAGTGTGTTACTGCTAGGCTTACTTGTAATCTTGCAGTGCTGTCAAAGCAAAGTTGTTTAAAAAGGTCACATTTTAACCGCACAATTTTCTAAAAAATGAAAAGTAAAGGTCTTCCCCAAAAATGATTGGCGTTGCATTGCGCTACGAGCATAAAACTAACATAAAACCTCGCGCTGCTGTAGTGCCTTGTGTAAAAATAATAAGGCTGTTACCTTGTGCCAGCATCAATACAAAAACAAAAATGTTACACCACAATCTAGCCTACAATTAAAAACCTACGACATTAAACACTATGAGTTAAAAAGACAGAAGCTGGAGTTGCAGCCAAAACCGACATCATTCTTTAAACTAAGATGTCAAGTTCAAAAGATCAGTCAACAAGTTAACATCAAACACATCAATACTTAACTGTCTTTGGCATCACAATTTGTCTAAATTACCTTTGAGTATAAATATGACCACAAAAAAATTTGGCACAGCCCCAAGTAGGTTCACTTTGACCTTTTCGTCCTAAATATTGTTTGATGACCTTTAATCCATTTCACTTAAAACTGGTTCATTAACCCGGTTGCGTCCAAGAAACCTTAGGGGCTTGGCCCACTGGCTTTAAGTGTAACTTAGGCTATTGAACACATTTTTAACCACTCAGTTCAGGAAGCACGCAGAATACCTGTCCAAGATCCACTCAAAGCAAAAAATAAAAACTGCAGTGTGTGCGACACAGCGGTTGCATTTTGGGCTTTTTCAAGAAATCAAAAGCAAAAATTAAATATTATCAAGAAGAATTGCTATAAGAGCAAATAAATTTATTAACAACAAAAATTTTGTCATAAAAGACTAATTGAATACAAGTTACATTGTAAGATCACATCTTCGAAAATAACAAATCAATGCTGTTGCAAAGTAGAAGCACTTACAGCAGCACCTAAACTATGTCCCAGTTCATGAGCAAATGTTAAGTGCGAAACAAGAGCTGGAATATCAGCACCATAGTTCAAGGTAGTTATAACTCCAGTGTTAAGAGACATGTTTGTTTCCCTTAAATATTTTGCATGCTTTTCGCATATTCCGCCTCGACCACCAGCTAAAAATATGCAGTTGAAAAGTAACCTAAAAAAATGGACAGTAAATGTATCAAATTGATGTATACAGTACACATACTGGGTAATTCAACAGCACGGTAACATTTAGTAAAAAATGAAATAAACAGAAAAAAGCGGCTTTGGGTTTATTTTTCTTTTGGATACTTGTTACTTTATAAATCCATCACAGATACTTCAGTCAATACTTTCATACTTTCAAGACCTAAGTTTGTTTCTAGAGTTTACAATCTCATCACTTAAAATACATCTGTCATCCATTTAGTTCTTAGTTTGCACATGCCCACTCACAGTGCTATGTGCCAATCAACGTAACTATTTTAGTTTCTCCTTGAACTCAATGATTCTGATGTGTGACCGACTTAATAGATCGCTGCCCAGCACTCTTCGACACAGGTAAAGAAATTTTTATAAATGATATCTTGCAATGCGTTTGCATTATAAGCCCTGTGCAATGCATTGCGGATGGTAGCAAAGTCAGTATGATGGCAGTGGCCAAGTTATGTAGTAGTAGTTATTCAGCTTTTATCCGGTATCGTCCCTTTAGCGGAGATGGCCGGATTTAACCCATTCCTTCTGCAATTGCTCGCACTCCATCTTTCCACTTTGCTCGATTCAGGGCATTCTCCTTCTTTAAACAATCTGTCTACTACTTAAAAATGCGATCACTAATGCGTACTTCGATGAGTTGGCAACGCTGTAAACGGTTTAAACACAAGTTGTTCTCAAATAGTTTCCAGGTTGTATAGAACTTTAATATAAAAACGATGCCGGGTCAAAAGATATTCGTGACACCCTTACCAGTGGCTATATCAAGTGAAATGAAAAATTTAGGGAGAGCAAGGTTTCGTATGTACTGTATCTCAAGAATGGTGTAATGGGTTACGTGACAGTTATACGCGTGTTAGTGACGTGTTACACGAGTCACGTAAAGATGACATTATCACATGAAATATCACATATACCACTGACCAGCGGGTCACGAAGAGCTTTCGGCCGTACAAATTTTTTCTAAGCTATAATTAAGTTGTTCTTTAACTGTAAAGACATCCATCGGACGCACACAGTTAAGATCTATGAGCCTGATAAGCACATGCCTGTTGGTGATGCAACCCATGCAAGGCCTAAAATTCCATCATCAAAATCGCGATGAGTAAAAATATAACTTAAACAAAAATCATCAAAATTATCTAACGAATAGAGATATAAAAACTTTTCTACACCAATATATGGAAGTCGAAAAGGATTCGATCGGTCTTTCATAGAATCAGTGTTGTTAATCTAAAATATAAAATTCATCAGGAATAAATAATCACTTAAATAGTTTTTCATGTACTGTTATAAATTGCCAACCTAATTAAACCCATGATACACAAAATTTATCAACTATCAACAGATAGTGTTCCTTTAATTAAAAAAGTAGATTTTACGTCTTTTTTCCCCCGCACTCGCAGGCCTAGACGTGATGATGTAGTTTATACCAAACACTACGCATACGCTTTCAAATCAGACCTTTTGATGGAGGAATGCAGCAATTTCAGTTTTGGATGCCCAACCCAACGAATACCATTGGCACTTTTATAGTTTCCGTAACAATTACCACTACAACACGGCGGTTACTCAGTTACCTTCAACCTTGAAATTTTAAATTTTACAAAAGGAATTGGTTGTTTTTTGGGAGACAAAAAAACTGTTCGGCCGTAGATGTCGTTGACAGCTTTTACATGTTCTGCCAATCTCCCAATAATAGCGTCTTCTGATCTATACTTTTGAAAAAATTTATAATCTGTTTGCAAGTAAAGAAGACAAGTTGTTTGGTCTTCGAAAGCTTGTCGTTTCTTTCGGAAAGAGGTCGTGTGCACCTACAACAAACCAATTACCAATCTGACAACGTAAAAAACTTGGCATAAAACATTGAGTAGAAAACAAAAATGCTAAATTCAAAAGTAGAATCAGGATCACAATCCACTACGATACAATATGCATTTTAGTAACTTTGAAACTTATAGTACGTTTAGAATTGAACCAACTTCAAAAATACTGGAACGAATCTCCTTTTTTGTTAATAACTAACATGGTATTACATATCACATTTCAAAAAAACAAACCAATTGTTTTCTTGTCATACGAATTAAAATTTCGTTGTCGACCAAAAAGTAGCTATTGAATTTAATAGCAATTAAATTCGAAAAAGACCCGTAAGTAAACTGGTACCGTTATTAGATTGAGCTGAAAATCGAGAAGTGAAGAGAAATTATGGGATTGTTGCCTATGAGAGAAAGCAAGCGAGTGAGAAATGTTGCGCTTACAAAGCAACGCTAAAGGTGTTCCAAATCAGTGGTTCTCAACCTCTGGTCCTTAAAACAATCGAGTTTTGATTCTATGCCTTTGTTACAAAACTGATTTTAGGTTTTATCGAAACGTGACATTTATAGCAAAACAACATTTCAGTACAGTAAAATTTGCGTATCTTAGCTTCGTTTATGGAGTAAAATTAATCAACAATACAGGTTAACCTTCAGACAGACCTATGCTTCTGGTGACCGAATATTTTTGGTATAATTATGATTGTGTCACCATAACTCTAACAACAGTTTTTAAAAATAAGCTCAACAGAGCTCCCCTTCTTTAGCTTTCCTATAGCTGTACGATGCTCCAGCAACGAATCGTTCCGTACCTGACTTCACGGGTTGCCAACAGAATATTAAACATTAGAATTGTTTCTCAAATATCTCGCTAATGAAAGAGAATTTCAAATTTTTAATCGAAAATGCAATTTAGCGTAATTTTATATCAAAAAATTTTTTGGGTTTAGGGCGCTATGACCTGTGCAATGTGGCATTGTAACAACATAAATGTGTTTTGTGACATATATATCAATTAAACGTTTTATTGTTATATAGTTTAACATATTTTAAATCTGGGGTATTTTTTCTCAGTTCCAGATGCACAAGGCAGAAAACCATTTGCGTTTTTTGCATTTTTGGGTTTGTTTATTGTTGTTACTGCGCTTTTTTTCTAGTACAGGGGTTCTCATGTCGGGTAAATTCAGGGACATCTACATGTCCTTGGGTAAATTTCACTTACTATTAGATTGGATATAATTTTGAATTTCGTTTGCACTTTTTCAATATGTCAGATCATCCTGCACAGTCGAAAAAAAGATAAATTTTTTGTTAGTTGCTAAAAAGTAAAAGAAAAACAATTGCGATCTTTTGCTTTATATTTCTGTTATCTTATGATCAGTAATTTTTCTTGTATATTTGTCTTGTAATATCAGTCGCAAGTTTTGTAGAGAAAGGCTTTTCTAGTCCCAAATCCACATTGCGATACATCAAATTTCGCACCTAATCAAGACTCACAAGTGATTATAACATTGTAAATTGTGTCTAGGTTAAATATGTTTTGCTTAAAAACGAACCCATTTTCTCATTCCTACGTTAATATGACGGCAAAGGTAAGGTTGTTTTGTCAGTCAATATGACGTCCCACTAAGGTTGTTTTGCAAGATTTAACACTCTTCCCAAAGCGATTCCTGCAATCGGCACTGGCTTTTCGTAAATGCTGAATTATTGCCCTTCACTTGCCAAGGTCTGTAGTTAATTGCACATCCCGATGTTTTTTTATATTCTTGCAGCGACCTTAATTTTTGTGAAAAAAAGATCAAATTGACTTGTGTTGTGATAACACTTCCCTGTCCAGGAAAAAAAAACGTCTTTCTTGCACTCAAATATTCACCCCAGTGACACAGCAATAAAGTTGTTTGTGATATTTTCAACCACCCTCCGAGTATATGCAAGAAAACTTTCTCAGTATTTTTCAGCACCAGCCTTAATTGAAACCAAATAGAGACATCGATTGGATATCAATGAAGAGCTTTGGGTCTGTGACTTTCCTGCAATGACGTTTATCTCGTATACTAGTAATAACACAGCAGCAAAGTTCCCATTAACTTTGATAAATGACTATTTGTTTTTTACGTTCATTGTTCGGCACTTTCTTCTTAGTAATTTCATGTATATTTTTTGTTTATAATTTGAAGTATGAAAATGAAACGAGACAAAAAGTTCCGGGACTGGTGTCGCAAGCAATTTTTTCCAACCCAAACTTAACACTAAGACTTTTCCCCTCATGATAATCCTTCTCATGTCTAATACACTTTTCCATTTTTCTCTGCCACGCTTGCATGCTCTCCTGGAAGGATTTTTCCGGGAATCCCGTCAGTTCTATCGCCTTAGCATTTTTGATGTCGTCCACCTCTTTGGATTGGCTCCCCTTGAGCTTAAGAGAAAAAATCTCACACAGCTAGATTGGGGGAGTGGGAGGTTGCTCCAGCACGGCAATGTTCTTCACGGCCATGAACTGGAAGCAACTACGTACCAAGATTGGAAGAAAGTGCGTTGTCATGGAGAAGCAGCCACAAATTGCCTTGCTACAGCTATCGCCTCGTCGCTCACACAGAATGAAACAAACGCTACAATGCATGAATTTCTTTGAAGACATGTTGGCTGATGGTCCGTGCGGCAAGAAGTAGCAGTGGACGCTCCCCTCAAATCGAAGAATGAGATCAACATGACTTTGACTTTGGACTTCGACTGCTATGCTTTCTTCGGCGTTGGTGACAACCGACTCTTTTACTGAGAGCTCTGGCATTTGGTCTCAAAGTCGTACACAAAAATCAATGACTCACAACAGGTGACGACCCTCCCAAGCAAGTCTGGCTCGGTTTGAAGATGCTTGAAAATATCCTGCCACACTTGCATGCATCGATTTGCTTGTTGCTGTTCAGTAGTTTTGGCGCAATCATTGCGCAGACTTTCTGCATGGCCAAATTTTCATTGAATATCTTTCTGACGCTGTGCCTAAATTCATGCCAAACTCATTTATCATCAGTCAAACAGAGAGCTAAGATTACAATGATGTAGTACAGAGGGATTATTTCAATGGGAAAAAGTCTTGCTGTGAAATTTTGGTCGGAAATAAATCTTTTGTGACACCACTTCCGTAATTTTTCTGACACACGGCGTAAACCAAACTGATGCGTTATGTTCCATCCATTTATTAAGATTATACGTAACTGGTCAGCAAAAACTTTTATATTTACCAGTCAGCGAATATAAAAAGGTAGAGAACCACTGTTCCAAATGACAATCTTTATAATCATAGGATCAAAATCAATACCATACCTGTTTTTGATGAAAAGCATCAACGCTGTTTTCAGAGTTGGTTATTTTTGCCTCCTTGCAATGGTTAGTTAGGTTATATCTAAACATAACAGACACTACCAAATACAAAACAATATTTACAGTCACAAAACTTTATCAGTAAGACTAAACTGCGAAAATATAGTAAAACTTCATTCAATAACCACCTCAATGACGTAATCACATTTCTATCATGACCACTTAAATGACGCGGCCCAAATGTTATTGAAATTTATGATAACCTATTATGTTTCAATAACGCAACAACCCAGCACGTTGTAGTTCTCATTAATCATCATAAAGCCAACATGCTAAATACTTTTATTGCAAAAGTGACATCTAGGAAAGAATTTTGTTGTTCGCCTTAAACCTTTTTGACATAACCTTCAGCTTTCTTTCAGCTAATCTTTTTCGTGTGTGATGTCATATGTAACTTTCCTATTCATTACCCTAAAACTTAATAGTTGGCAACGTATAACTTACTGCGTTTTTCTGTATAGTACGTTTTGCTATCGACTGCGCACAATAAACTGATATTTAATAACTTAGCCCGCATGCTCTGAACTTATTGGATTGCACATAACAGCTTCAATCAAAGGTTTTTTACAATCAACATTTTTAGTAACTGACCTTAAAGGTCTAACACACCTACTTTTGCGGCAAGTTCACAGCAGCTTCGTGATAAATGACCGAATGTCCTCTTGGCAATGTGGTCAATGCATCTCCAAAAAACAACTCACTGTCTTCAAGATAATATTTACCTAACTGCGGATCTTCAATGACACCACGAAAAATCCCATTGATTATACTTCCATACACAGTGCTGTTTTTTCTACCTTTAAAAACATGTAAGTAGGAAGATATTTTAAAGTCTGCACTATTTTAGCATAGCATGTGTAAGAAGACATTGCAGCTAAACAAGACAAAGTGATAGCCATTGTGAAGCTCAATGCCTGCAATGCTGTTGGTCGGGCGCATTGTTGTAATGCTCTTCAGCTGGATTGCAGAGCTCTTATTTCAAAACCTTTTTGTTTTTAATAAATACTTCAAAAATAAGGGTACATTTAGAGCCTTTTTTTGAGAATGCCCTGGAATTTGGAAACTGCTTAATTTTGACAGAGGTTGTTGCAACACACACTTATAATAAAAGGAAGATGAAAATGTTTCTTTTGTTAGGGATGTAAATGAAAAATAACTTGAAAACCAATGATTTATATAGCAAAAACACTACTTTCTTTGTGATAGGCGAATATGTTTGAGAAGTAAACGCAATGGTTTTACTACAAAAACATATTTTAATAGAATAGTTAAAACCTTGATCGTTGATGTATTGGCATGCCATTTTTAACTACACATGGTTGGCTACATCAAGGTTTACTCTGCCAGATTTATTTGAAAAAAATTGAAGGAAGGGCTGATCTTAATGCAAATTCTCAGAAGGAAACTGTAAAAGCTTTTGGGTAGCACAAAAAAGCATTGGACAGATATGGTTGAGAACAGTTCTAACTCCCCATTGCAAAGCGAGCCTGTAAACATTGACATTATAGCCAGAGATAAATCTGAGGATTTGAACTCATAAACACAATGAATTCAATTTCCTTGTCCGTTTATACCAAAGTTTAAAAAAATGGTACTTACAGATCTCCTGCCTAGCACTTTGCAGTAGGAGTAATGTAGGAGATAAAATATGAAACTGAACTTATTCAGTCATAATAAAAAAGAATGCCATGGGTCTTGATAGCCTGAGCACACGGCCGCTACTGACACCACAGCAATGTCAATCATCAAAATATTTTACACTGGCAACTTGATCATAATAGGCTTTTCAATTACTTTCAAATAGTTTGCAATAAATCTTGGGCACTTCTATTGGACCAAATAATAATTGATAATACTTACCTAATAAATTACCATGGTAAATGTGTGAAATATCTGAATATTTCTTTACTCCATCTGGACCTTCCACTACAAGATTTGAATGAAATATTGAATTATCGCGAAGAAGATTCATATGAAAAGCTCTCAAAATATGTAAAAACAAATCATGTAAACATTGGAGATAAAGATTATATTCTTTTGTTTTAACAAAAATACCTGTTATGTGAATTAAATCTTATATCAATTGGTGCAGCAAAACTTGAAGTGTGATGAAAAATGTGCTGGCGATGAACTGCGTCGGTATCATAAAAAAGGAAGTAAAAGTTTGAAACATGTGTCTGCATTCCTTGTGTTAGTAGATCTAAACAAACATGATTTTTGTGATTTCATTCAAATATTGGAATGTGCAAACTAGCTTGTTTTCCATTCAGATATTGATAGGCCTACATTATGTACTGGTACTTGAAAGTTGCAGCTATTACTATTTCAAATTTTTTGATTGTGGCCTCTAGTTAAGACGTCATCTATTTTGTTACCATAGAAAATAGACTTCATCAGCAGCCCACCTCAGGAAGATCATCTGCTGATAAAAACTGATAATGATATATAGACATTTGGTTCCTCATACATTGGTGTTAATCATCAATGTTTTAGGTAATGACGGTAACAGAAATAAGATAACCAATTGCTTTTACTTTTTCCCACTCTTAAATTTTTACAATAATTTTTTCTCACTCTTTCGCACCCTTTAATGAGGCACTCTTTATTTTAGTAGTATCTGTAATCACCTTAAATGCAATACTCAAAATATAACATTAGAAATTGGCCTATATTATATATGTCTTTAGAGAGCTGTTGGACAAAGGCAAAGAACATATAACATAATCCTTTTATCAAGCAACAAAACACAATAGCATTGATAAAAAAAAATACAGACTGCTAGGTGAGGAGACAGTGAAAAGACCACCAGGTGATTAAGCCACGGCCTCCTCAATTCATTTTACTTACTTGGCACGAAAATTATTAACTTTATATACAAATAAAGCTTATACGTCATAGTACATAAACAGCGGTCACACAACAAACAAAATTTACCCTGACCGTATTGTAAAATATACGGTAACATTACACAAACCAGCGAAATCTATAAAAACACTCATAACTTAATACTGGATGTATGTTAGAGCATTCTACACAATACAACGACACTTTTGTATCTTGTTGGTGCAAACCACTAAATGTTTCTGCAGACGTCTTTTAACAAATTAACTTATTGGAGCCTGACTGTTTTAAATTTGACTGAAAACACTTTTTCCTTGGATTATAGGTTATTTCAGTGTTTTTTTTTGATAATTTTTAAGGAATGCTCCCACATCAAAATAAGCATTATTTTAAGCAAAAATTTGCTTCTACATAAGTTTTTGATATTCACCAAAAGTTCATGCAGCATGCAGATAATTATTCAGTTGTAGACCCTACTTGCAAAACCTTAGTTAGCGGAGAGTCATGGGGCAAAACCTTCTTCTGAAAATTCTGCAAAGGGATAACACGCAATCTGGTTATAAAAACACAGCTCAACTTATGACAAAAAATCTTCTCGTCGCTGAAAAATTTAGTTTACTCACGACTAGATTTGTGACGAGTCCAGGAATTAAAGACTCAAGTCAGTCCGAATCCTTTTCTCTCGAGTCGAGTCCAAGTACAATAAAGCTCGAGTCCATGTGATGAAATGATAAAATGCTGCTATGTAATGAAAATCGGATTATGTGAAAAGCCATTTTGCACATATATACATGTGCAAGACATCATAATTAAAGCTATAACAAAAATTAACATATCCTAGACAAAAAAGCTTTGCATAATGTAATAGTCCTTTGTAGTGAAGATTCAAGTAGAGTGCGATTCCTTCTAAAATTTTTAAGAATGAACTCGAGTCACTATAACTCTTTTCACGCGAATATCATATTGTTACTATTTCAATCTTAGATTTTATTTGAATTAATTTATTGAGTTCCAAAAATCACAACACCTTTTTCTGCTAGCAACTGCAGTGTAGCTTAGGTCATTCAGTTGAATACACCACATACAGCAATAAATTGAGATATGACCTAAGCTAAGTGCCCTGAACTGATTGAGAGATAGGCCTAAGGGCTGTGGATATACATGTTTCTCCATGCTATTAATTAGAATTGCTTTACATTATAAGCTGCTCTGTAAATTATTTGTCCTTTCTGAGATCGAATTAATTCCCGAATTGCAAAACCGGTGCTGTGGTATAGTCTACATTATGGTTAAAGCTATTGTTTTACAGTTGGTAAACCTTTGAAGTTTATTTTCATTGTTTGGGATACGAAAAACTTGAAAATGCTATGTACAAGTTTTTTTACTTGGCTCTCATCACGAAAAGGATGGTGTGGAGAAAAAAATCTGCGAGTGCTCATGTTGCGTTCTAGGGAAAGGCATTTAATGGGATTAATTCCTCCTTCTTTTCGAGGTACGTAGGCTAAGTGCTGGTGGTAGAGCATTTTATCCTTGTGGTGGAACAATTTAACTAAAACCATGCAAACAAGACATGGGGTCAAATTCGTGAAAAAACGGTTATAAAATAATGGGGCGAGCGTAGGTCTACTAGCGTAAAGAGAATTTTTGGAAAGTGCTTGGGAGCGAAGCATTTATCATTAATTTAGTAAAACCTTTTTTCTAAAATCAGTCGAAAGTTCTCCCACGAATGGGCGTTTTGGAGGAAAAAAATTTGGTAAGAGACTTAATTTTGTTTAAAGATCACTCACAAACGTAAATTATGTCATTCTTTGCGTTGAAATCAAGGCCAACAAGAGAAAGCATTCCACAATGTCACCAACAAAAATGAAATATCATTATCAAAAAATGTGAGAACTCAAGCCGTATATTGTAATTAACAGTAAATGCTCCCAATGTCCGTCTTTGTTTGCATGTCTGTTTTGCAGTCGCACTTTCCCTTCATAACTCTGAAGCCGGCAATTTTTAAACCATGTGCGGCTATCATAATGTTGGTAGCCAAGATTTTTGAGAGAGGTTGCAATTGTATATTGCAAAAGTCGATTTGAAATTTAATGTAAAACTTGCATTAGAGATAGTTATTGTCATGCTATGTTCAATCTGTAACAAATATTTATACGACAGCGAAACCAGATTTACAGCTTAAATAGGAAAACTGCTGATAAAAATTATACACTCCAAATGACGTGATTCAGACGTATCGAAAATATTGTACCAGCTGGCCAAGATACGAAACAAGCTGGGAAGTGAAGTCAAGCGTAAACGTGAAAGAGGTCTGCACGGAAAACTGGCCTAAGTCGAAACAAAACTTGAGAAAACTGTTTTTTTGCGAGGATCATCGGGACAACTACATCACATAAAAGGTAGTACCGGAGGGCATAATGGAAGCAAAACAAGCAAGTGAAGCTCAAGAAGAACTGGGAGATGACGTAAAGTAATCAATAAAAGCAGGGACAATCTGGAAACAAAAAACTGACAAGGGAGAGAGTTTTATGGAGAAGAATGGTGGCTGATTTTCGCAACAGAGTCTGCAGTTCAGACGTGACAAAATTAGGTTTTATTGAGTTGATCTTAAACAAAAAGATTTTCAAATGGAGAAAGAGTAAAAACATCAATTTTTGCAAGCAATCTCCAAATATAGCTACAAGTATAAAAAAAAGTCTGCGCGGCGAAAATAGGCAAAAGCTTTCAAAAAAATTGATTTTTATAAAAAAGTTTTCGGTTTCACAAAGAAAAAGTAAAGCGATTTATCTATACACAGTGCTTTGTGTTAGTTGTTATTTTCTATCAATGACTTTATTCAGCGTCGATTAATAAAGGAAGGTGTGCAACCAAAAGTGTATAAGGGCCTGAAGACCGCCCCCACTTCCTTTACCCACCCTTGGCTTATATGCGTAGTTAAGTTTTCGGACCCGATATTCAGTTATTTTCAAGTAACATAGCAAAAATCTTTTACGGCTCACGAGTAATTTGGCACTGTAATATTATTTTCTTTTGATTTTCCTCAAATTTGAATTTCATTTAACCTTTTTGTAATTCATTAAGAAACAGTATTATTAACATATTCGCATAAAAACAGTTACAAGCTGCAGTCACTCCTACTTCATGCAACGCTGGATGCAAAATTTACTTGAAAATACATTAAACAATATGAAAACAATCACTTCACTATTTGATCAAATTTTCTCTCCATAATTTCAAAAATTTCTAAAAATATTTCCTCCTTCCAATTATAGTTTTAAGCAATGCTCCTGCTTTAGCCGTGTTGTTCTCCTCAAAAAAAGATATTTTGTGCGTGAAACCCATCAAGTAATTTTTCCGGACAAACCTTATTTTTTTCGTTCGCTTTTTTCAACATTCTTGAAAGCGCATCAAGAGTGAGGGCGTGTTAAAATACACTCTTGTCAGATTTTAACAAAAAGTTTTCAAAAGATAAATGTAAAAGTTTTAACAAAATTTTTCCACAACTTGGGGTAAAAGTCATATTTTTTGAGACATGGCCAAATTATTCATGAAACTCCCCAAGTCGGAGGTTCTTGATAAGCTAAGTAATAGGTAACAAAGCTATAATCAAAAGATTTTGAGTTTAATTATGGCTTGATTATTGTGTGATACTCTTAACACGTTCAGCTCGTCCGCATTTTTGATGAAATGTTCCCCTGGGTCGTAAGTTGCTATATAAGCTTTTCGATGTCTAGACATTAATCTAGTAGCGGTAACACTTGCTAGTTGTAGAATCAGCGCAGAAATAGTGTGATATTTTGAGTGTCAGTCCGTGGTACACGACGTGTATTTTGCAGTTTTTAATGTTTTAGATGTCGTGTACCACGGGTGGTACACGATATTTTTTTTAATATTTGACCAAAGTATCATTTCAAATTGCAGATACTTTCTAATAAAATGAATAGTTCAATGTTTTATGGTCAAAAAGATTCAAGAAGTGAAGCTGATGAAGACGAGGCGGAGAGCACGTCCTCAGACCTTGGCTTATCCGACTCATCTGAGGAGTATGAACCTAGTTCTGAACCTGCTGACAGTGATAGCAGTTCGTCTGTAACTGTTGAGAGTGAAAGTGAAGAGGAAACGAGCAGCGATTGTATTCCTGTAGCTTCAATAACCAAAACATGGGGTCCCTGCACATTTCAAACTGCTAAATTTGGCTTCTCTGGACCTAGAAACCCTCAGATCAACATCACAGAATCTACGCCGTACGAAATTTATAGATATTTTTTAACGGATGAAATGCTAAAGTTGATCGTAGAAGAAACGAATAGATATGCGCAACAATACGTTTCAGCCAATCAGCTGCGACGTCGATCACTGATGTCTAAATAGAAGGATACCAATGCTGAAGAAATTCAAGTATTTTTAGGAATAATTGCCATTATGGGAGTTAGTCCATTGCCTCGACTCCATTTGTATTGGTCAAAAGACAAAAAATATCGAAATTTACGTATTGCAGAATTAATGACCAGAGAACGGTTTGAAATGCTATTGAAATGTTTGCATTTTTGCAATAACGAAGACAATAGCTCTGACAGGCTTTTCAAAATTGAAAAAATCCTTAACTTGGCAATTCACCAATTTAAACAAGCTGTTACCCCAGGCCAGGAAGCTGTAATTGATGAAACCATGATACCGTGGCGTGGAAGATTATCGTTTCGACAATACATTCCAGGAAAAGCTCACAAATATGGAGTAAAAATATACAAACTTTGCACAGTGGAAGGGTATACATGGAACTTCAAGGTATATTGTGGAAGAGAAGAAGAAGGAGGAAGTGGAAATGTCCAGACTCTTCATTCGGAAAATGTTGTGATGAAATTGATGGAAAATTTACTCTTGGCTGGAAGAACACTGTTTGTTGATAATTTCTATACTAGTCTGACGTTAGCTAACGCTCTTTTAGCTAAACAAACATTTATGTGTGGAACATCGAGACAAAACAGAAAAGGAAATCCTAAAGAAGTGTGCCAAAAAAAGCAAAAAAGAGGAGACGTAATAGGATCAGAAACAGAAAATGGCATAAGAGTCATTAAGTGGATGGATAAACGGCCAGTGCTGATGATGACGAGCAAACCTGAGCATTTCGATGTTTTGATAGCTACGGGACGGAAAAAACAAAACAATGAAGACGTTTTAAAACCCCAAGCAGTTTTAGATTACAATGCGGCCAAGAAAGGAGTAGATGTATCTAATCAGATGTCAGCATATTACACATGCGTCCGAAAAACAGTCAAGTGGTACAGAAAAGTTTTCTTTGAAATAATTTTGGGAACTGCAATTGTAAATTCTTGGTATGTTCACTGCAAGCTTTCTGGGAGAAAAATGGATATGCTCCGTTTTAGGGATGCTGTAATTGATGAAATGACCAAACAAGCAAACGAAAGTCATGAAGAAGAATCTTTGCCAGTAACAGCAAGAAAAGTTCCTCTACAGAGGCATCATCTTGGAAAGCATGATGGTCCAGCTCGCAAGAATGTGAAGATAAGCCTTCTCTGTGTCTTGATTGCTTTAATAAACTGCATTAACTAAGCAAACTCAAGGAAAATTTATGTTTTCATTTGTTGTTCATTATTGTATTATTTTTCAAAAATAAAAGCTTGAATTTTCGCCTAATAATGGTTGTTTGTAGATGTATAAGCAATCAGAAATTTAAACGTAAATAATTTTTTAAACTTTTATCGAAAAAGTATAAAACCTTTTGCATTCTGACAAGAACCGTAATATATGCACGTTAAAGGCATTACAATTACAACTTTTTGAACGATACGACTGCAGGAAAGAGTATATTGCAACTATACACATGTACCACAGGTGGTACACGACGTTTGTAATGAAAGATACGAATGTACCACCGGTGGTACACAACGAGTTGAAGGTGTTAAAGAAAAATTTTGCGATATTTCTTCGTTTTTAGGTTGAGGCGCCTGCGATAGAATCGCACTGAACTCTTATGACTGGTTCCTATTTCGCGTAAACAGGGTAAAAATTCTTTGTTTTTCCATTCACTTTTGTGCGCGGAGCGTTTTTGCCGGTAAAATAACTTTAAATAAACAAACAAAAAATATTTATGCTTCGCCGGCAGGTTACGCCTAATGGAAACCAGCCTTTAGTCTACAAGCAATTTCGAAGCGAATCTCAGCACATGTTGTTCTAAATGCTGTAGGCTATATTCGTTGTAAAATTTTGTTGTAAAGAAGATAATACATATAAAGACCTATCTGTAACCCAATAACTCAAGTTTTTGTTTTGCTGCTTGAGAAAAGAGTCTGTTTAAGAAAGAAAAAGAAACGAGAAAATTTGTTGCGTTGTTATGATAATTCGTTTTTGTAGATTCTATGTCTGGTTGCTGGCACCCATGTCGCTTTGAGTGTAGGCTACAAGTGTATTCAGACGGAAATGGTAAGCACTGTGCCATATCTTCCTCCTACGGTCTTGAATACAGAGCAAAAAAATAGATTGATTTATCTTTGTTGGCAAACTTTAGAAAGATTTAATTCCAATTTCACTCTTAATCTTTTAAGATCCAGAATTGCGATGGAGATGATGCAGAATTTTGCCAAGATTTCTAAATTAAGGTCTTTACCACATTATTAGATTATTTTTCTACATTCTCTTTTGAAAATCTTCGGTAAGCTGAAGCTTTTAGCCAAGGTTGTGAAAACTGCGGCCCGCGGAAGGATATTTTTTGTGGCCCGCGTTCACAGATTGATATTTTAGGTCCATTTTTTGGAAATACAGCCTATATTTAAAGCTAACTGTTGTGTTATATTATGTAATTATTTTTTATGTTGGAAACGCTGCTTTGCACCTTGCACGCCTTGCCTTTTCAAATTATGCAAACCCAGTAAGCCATACTAGCAAGCGCTCATGCTTCTGGCGCTATGCAAACAACCGGTCCAAATTACGCAATTTCAATTAGATTTACACTTTATATTAAGCAGGTGCCTGAGCATTTTTATTTTAGTACGTTCTTAAAGTCTAATGTGTCGTTGTGAGTTGAACTGAAACTTTGTGTGGAAAATTGTCATTATATATTTAAAAATACAACACTGACCATGTACTTTGATCTTAAAAACAAGAGGTTTTTGTGTTTGTTCCGTAACAGAAATTGACAAAGAGAATCACTGTCAAATTGTTGATCTCCAAAAAAAACTTTAGTCTCTAAGATACAAAGTCTAACGTCAATGCTCACTTCAAAGACTCTCACTGACCCGCATCATCTTTCAGTACTGTAAAATTGCAAAAAAGTTTGCACACTCCTATTTTAAGCCTCCTGGTAAAATCAACCAAAATCTACTGTTAGCCTTCAGTGGGGGCTACGGCAAAATGAAATTTGGTAATCGGTATTGCGTGGGGTTGGTTCAAAACTTAGTATTAAATTTCCATGCATTATTTTATGCACTGGCAGGTACAATGATATAAACTTTTGTCTTAATGAGATGCCGGCGGCCTACGCTGGTGCCATTCATTCGTCCGAATGTCCACGTCAAGATCTGTGCATTCAGTATGCAAGAGCCCAAGCAAAGTTTTGTCTGCCGCCTGTTTCTCTCTTTTAGTTTAGCATACTTCATCGTCGAGAAGTTGCTATCACAGATACATCTTTTCACTTCTCTTTGTAGGCGAGAAAATAAGCCATATTTTGGTGATTAAATAAAAAGGCTTCGGGATGAAACTACTGTATGATGTTCATGCTGCGCTTGGGCGCTGTTGATTGAGCGTTATGACGATATACCAAATAACAGCTCCACAGTGCTGTGGCAACCCAATGAGACCCCACCTTTTGAGACTCTAGGCAGGATCCTTTCTAAATAGTCTCATAACAAAATTTCGTTAAAAAATAGTAAACTGGTTGAAAGTTTGTATGTCTAAAAAATGTTTGGCTATTTACCTCTACTTCAGTAAATGTGTCTGTTACTTTTAAATTTACTTGAGCTTTTTTTGAGTAACTAACGACACTGAATTTTACTCGAGTAAATTTGGAGACTGCTTTGACCACATCTTAAAATAAGGGTGTTAGAATAAAAACTTGAAGAATAAATATCCAAATAGGCAATATTGACATAATGAAACTTGAAGAGTAAATGTCTTGCTAGGCAAAATTTCCTTGTAGGCAAAGGGAAATGAATAAGATAAGATAAGCAACATTGCGTTCCAATTAAATTTAGTGGTGATTTATAGGTGATATACGGTTCCACACGGTTACCTTCATTGCCGATTTTCGAATGCTGAACTCGGGTCATGACCGCAAAAAAGAAAAAGTTTCTAAGACGAACCTTATATAAACTGCGACAACTTCATCTCTGTCCAGACCAGCGATTTAGACCTAACCGTCAAAAATTAAAAGCGGTAAAGAAGATATCAGAGTAGTAAATATCGGCATTTGAATGCTTTATAAGCGTTCGATGAAGTATAAGTTGTTTTTATGAAACTGCTCCTAGCTGCTTGTGATTTTAAAATACAAAATGCCCCAGCTTGCGATTGCAGAATCTGCAACAAAAAACCCATCTCTGAATTAGCCAAATGCAGTCGTTGAGACAAGTACTGGTTTAATGTCAACAATCGCTTGTATGCTGAAAACAAATTAGGTTGATTGCTGTTGCTATCAACCCCACAGCATTTGAAAAGGATTTGCATTATTTATTTTGTAGGCTTACAATCTGAGCTGTTGGCAGTACAAAAATGCGATGAATTTACGAAGCTTTTTGCATGCTGTTGTAACATTGCTTTCTATCATCACCATTTGTAATTTTCAGGTTTGCATAAATAGTCTATATGTTTATCCTGGAACAGTTTTTCAATCAGACCTTTTTTTAGATTCAACGGAAAACATGGCCAGCACATTACTCAGATGCACATCGTCAACTTCATGAAGATGTGCGGCAGAACACGCACTCTCATCTTCAAGGTAAGGATCGTGGCGCCGCAATTAAAAGAAACGTGCTGGGGGAACAAACCTACACTTTGGGGAGCAAAGAAGGAGAAATATCAACTATGCATATTGCACAGACCCATCAGCGTGCTGAGGATCGGTCACATGGGCCATGGCCCACAAAATTTTTTGAATACGATTGAGAAGGGAAGACATTTTGGGCCAAAAATAGTTGAAAAAGTTGATCTCCATAAAGAGTCGTTTTGGACAGCAAGTAGTTACCATCTAAAAGTTGATGTCCAAAGAAAGGGCAATCAAGAAGTTTCATTTTTTGGCCCCTCCCCTTCAAAATTTGCATCTGGCTACGCCACTGCTCAGGCTTATTTGCTTCTCACAATTTTTACAGTTGGGATAAGAGCTGCTAGTAAGGCCGTGCCTTCTTGCCCCATCCAGAAGCGGGACAAACTATCATCGACAAAATATTTTTTTCTATGTAGTCACAATGGCAACACCTCTATTCCCTAATACTTTTTCTGCATCACAGCTCTCAAAAAAGATTTGTAATTTTTAGGACTATCTGCAGTTTTTTTGAAAAAAGAGTTGTCTACTGGCTATGATTTCTGATTGTCTACCGGCTATGATTTCTGGTTGTCCACTGGATATATTTCCATTCCAAACGCTTGATATTAACCTTTCACGCATATTCCCTGATGGATCAGATGGCAATGAACCATCTACACCCTTGCTCCGAAATATCTGGTTGAATCTGTAAATAGAAAAAGTAAAACCGTTTTCACATTTAACAATATCAACAAGAGATGATAATGTGTTTGGACTTCGAATTTGTAAATTGCACTTTCTAATTTGTGAAATGAAGAATCTTTTTTGCTTCAGATTTTGAAATTGTTGTTCCATTTGCAACTGATGAGCATTATCGTCTCTTGACCTATTCTGTACGTCATCGTTTTCGTCGTGACACGCATGATCAAGCAACGCCTTTGGAAATGGAAGAATTGCGCTTTTCTGTTTCCGGCTTTGGTCAGAATTTCCAACTTCGCCTCTTGCCAAATCATCGCCTTCTTGCTCCGAGCTTTTACGTCAAAGTAAAGAAGAATCAAACAGAGGAGGAGTTGGAGGAGAGTGAGACTCTAACCTGTCACTATGAAGGATGGTTAACGTCACATCATGGAGGAACAGTGAGAATGTCCACGTGCGGAGGCCTGGTAAGAGCTTTTTATAACAGGGCTCTCAAGAAGCAAGACGATATTTAGAAATCGGTTTTGGTAGCTCAAGGCGTAAGAAAATAATTGCTTCTTCAAAATTTTTTTAGGTATCTTAAAAGTGCTAATTTAAGTTGTTACATTACAGTTGTTGTTTAGAAATTGCTCTTTTGAAAATATTTTTATCGGCATTCTATTAGTTTTTAGCCGCTCACTGCTGAAAGTATTTTTTCCCGGATGCCACAGACCGAATTATTTTACGTCTTCAGTACCACACTACGTATATCGCAAAATTTAAAATTCTTTTAAAAAAAAATTAGCATCAATATTCGAGCAGGTATGATGTTTCATATACCTTCAGTAAGATGTGTTACAATTTTTTTGAGTGGTTAATTGTATAGCTGTATTTATAACCAACTTAGCACCCGAAACAAAATAATAATATACTACAGGCTTACAGTCAGGACTTGGCAGTCGCTACAAAAGACCGTGGGATACCAGCTTTGGCTATAACAGGGCTGTAAATTTTATAAAAATTGCGCAAACTTCACGAGAATTTTTTTCATCTGTCACAGTAGAACGCAACAATTTATTCTTGCAATGTACAATCTAGAATGCTGTAAAATATATAACGGCTTCAAGTTTTATATAACCTGAATGAAAAACAAAAGAACCCAAAATCTTGTTAGCGTTTCGTTATGCTTATTCTATTCTAAATTTAATTGATAAAGGGGCAGGTACGCGAGCAGCTTCATGTCATCAGTTTATCACGACTCGATTTTAAGTTAAGACAAGAAGTCATTATCAAGATCTGCCATATCTGACACACACTGGAACTGGAGCGAATAAATTTTTTTAGCTCCTGCTCTACAAAAAATATTCAAAAATGTTCCAGGTCCGGCTTCACAAAAATGATTGGTTCCGTAGCTCCAGCTCCAGCTCCGACTCCTCCTCCCCAGATCTGCTTACAATAAGTTTTGGAAAAAGCGATCCATCATATGATAAAAAATACGGCCTATACTTGAAGAAGCTAATGAAAACTTATCCTAAAAAATGAAGAAAAGTTTTACAAGGAGCGCATTTATTACGCGGCATCATTAGGCTGCAGCTGCATGGATATCAACTGGGTGAAATACAAGGCACATGGCTGCTTTTACAGTACGCATATTTGTACAACTTTTATTTAAATAGGTCTAAGTGTCGTAATGGCTGTGTGGTCGAGATCTCACGCAGTAAGCTGACCTAAAAGTAAACTTGTTCACAGAGCCATGAACTCAAGATTTAAAAATGCATAGTTTCGGATGTAAAATACAGGGGGGTGCAAAAGTAGGTATACAGTGATAAAAATAGTTAACACGTACATTATTAACAGCATTTATTATACAAAAAACGAACGTTGCACAACATGTAATAAGAAACATACGTAATAAGAAGCTCTAATTCTCAGGTACTCTAATTGCTTGCCGTCAGCGTTCATACACTCCTCTAATCGAGAACGAACACTCATGCACGCTCTGAAACAAAGGTCTTCACCAGCATCAATTTCCTGACAAGCCTTCAAAATGAACTGAATCATGTCTTCAACAGTACGGGGCTTGCGTGCAAAAACCTTATCCTTTATGGTTCCCCCAAAAAGAAGTTCATAGAAGTTAAACCTGGCAAGCGCGGGATCAGTAAATAGCACCTCGTCGTCGAATGCATCAGTTGGAAAATATTAAGTCAAGCAGTGCATGCACAGTGAGAGCAAAATGAAGTGGGGCTCCATCTTGCGAAAAACAAAACCTGCATTTTAATTAAACGAAATGACTAAAACTAGATGGATTTTTTATTTTAAGAAATGTTGCTTTCACTTTTATATAATATGCCACTAATTTCACTGATGTGGTACAACTGTATACCTACTTTTACACCCCCCTGTATTAATCTTTAAAGTAGAAGATTGATAGTAGGCTACTGTAATTAAACATTTCAAAAATCACTTTTCATTTCTTTGAGGAAAGAACGCTAAATTTTTTACACTGCAAATTCCTCTTCCCACCCCAAAACCTTTCAAAAACTGGTTTGTTAGCCAGTGCCATAGTTACCAATTGGGTATTGTGGATATGTCCAAGGGCGGAAGAATCGTTAGGGGTAGTAGAGCATACTACAAGTTTTTATGCTGAATATTGATTATTCAGTGCAGTGGTACCGAATAGGGAGAAGCCAAAAGAAGAAGAAGAAGAAGATAAATAATTTTGTGAAGTTTTTCATAGAATGTTGGCAGCCTTTAAGTTTATGGCAAAATGCAGTGTGAACTGTAAATAAAGGAATCTCTACTGAATGGAATATCTTTTCCTTACTCGGGAAAAACCAAAGAAATCATTAAATCTGATTTCAATGAACTTCAAGAAAACGGTTTTGACTTGGTGCTGTATAGAAGTCAAACGAATGACAACCTTCCACCAAAGCAGGAATCCACTCTGAAGTAAAACTCAGATTGAAGAAGATTGATTTAAAAGCATTAATAATTTATTTGAATATAATTCGCTTCCTTTTTCAGACGTTTACCCAGTAGGATCGTCAAAGTTTTCCAAACATTTTTGCTGTTGTGGAAAAGGGCATATATACCACTTTTTTCGGCTTGTGTTCGCAAATGGGTGCTACTGCTTAAGCACGATGGTGAAAAATAATGTTAAAAAAGTTATTGATACACGATGAAAGCTTTTAAATCTCTTCATCAAGATATTTATCAAGTAGGGAAGCATTGAACGAATTTTGCGATTAAATAGAAAATATTGGTACGCGAGATCAACCTCTTGGCATGTTAAATGCGATTCTGTGGTTTTCATTTTTATTTTTACATTTGTGGAAGGAAGTCTCTAGAAATTTCTGTGGTGAGTGGAAATAGTCATTGCAAAAAACTTTTGCCACAGGAGAACGATGTTTTTAAGATAAAAGCATTTATAGCTTTTTCGATCAATAAACGCAATGCGCTGGTTAAGGGATCCACTGACATTTGTGAAGAGCAGGAAAACCCGATTGAAGAGCGATGTGTCTACCAACAAAGGGAAGACGTATGCTTAGATGCTGCCGAGAAAATAAGCTTGAAATTACATGTTTGAAGCTGCTGATCGATTTCGGAGTGAAACAGAGCAGAGATTCAATAAAATTAGTCTGTCAAATGAAACATTTTGCTTTTTAAAGCCCCACGCATTGTTTACGACGTGAAAGCATTGAGACAAATATGAACAAATCTAAGAATATGTCTACGAATGACATCAATTATTTCAGGTTATAGGAAGAAATTGCGTTGTGTAATCGGCTAGTACAAAGTAGTGGCACCACATTTCCGAGCGATGTTACAGAGCTGAATGTGACACGATGGTTAACCAAATGGGGTCTATTTGACTCAATTTTATAATTCATTGCCTACTTCTATTCTAAGCTTTAATTCACTGTTTTTGTTTCTGTTGCACAAATAGAAGTTTCTCAAAATTTAAGAGAAGCCTTTAAAAAAATCGTACTTAAGGTCTACTATGGGGGAAAGCAAATTGTTGCGTGAAATTCTGTCTACAAAACGTAATTTTTTAATGACAAAATTTCGGTGTTTACCTCTTTAAAAACTAGACCAGCTGACTTTTGCATAAATTGAGAAACAAACTCATCCAGCTTGAACTGAAGTAAACATTGAGAATAAAAAAAAAAAAAATTAAAAACATTAATTTTGATATCACAGATAAGTGTATAAATCATATGTTAAGAGTCAGTGTTTTTCGCATTGGGAGCAACTTTCTTTAATCATTAAGCTTACTATTCAGGGAGTGACAGCGTAAAGGGGGAAGCATTTCGTTCTAAAATCCAAGGGCGGCGTTTGGTGGAGCTACGCCACTGTATGTAGGATCTGCGCTATAAATAACACAACTCACATCATTGAAACGATGACATACATTGTATTTGAAGTATATGCCATGTTATCTGATTTCTGTCGAAGGATAATCTTTTGGGCTGTGATCGGGCGACCTACTTATGACAGCATTTGATGCAAACCTTTGACATCTTTCAAAATAAAACAGCAGCTAGTCATTCAGCTTGTTATTGTCCAAGAAGCCTTAGAAAGCCCGTTGCCATTGCAAGTGTTAAGTACTTCATCCTATTGATAGACGTCACCATTCAAAGAAGCAAAAGCGATAACAACCGTAATAACGAGACCCAAGCTGAATGGATAGGCTAAACAAAATAGACCGTGAACGGCGTAAAAGCCCTTGTAGTAAACTTTCATAAGCAATGACAAATATATCGTCAAATACCGATCTGGTGTTGATGTTTCTTTTGAATTTATGTTAATGTCGATGTTTTTACTTTTAGGCTACATTAAGGTTGCAAAGCGCTACGTTTTTTCACGTGGTAAACTCTTTACATTTTTATACTATCCAAAAAATTGATAATAAATGTGCACAAGAAATCACGAGAAACATTTACACAATACATTGTGCTTAATTTGTGATAAATATACACTCTTATAAACTTTTTCAGAAAGGTTTGATGAAAACAGAAGAAGATGACTTCTTAATCGAGCCTGTTTCTTCTTATTTAAATCATTCTTTTGAGTCTTCATTGGAACCACATCTTATTTACAAGCGATCCCATCTTGTTAGAGGAAATCACCATTTGCATTACTGCGGAACTAAAAGATCGCGTAAGTTGGTTTTGTAGAGCGATTTTTGTTGTCCTTTGTATTGTAGGGGAAATATCAGTTTGGCAAGTGGTTCTCAACCGAGAGCAACTTGGCTCTTGAAAAGAGCAATTACGTTTTTAGTGGAGGAAATCTGTTCGAGGGAAGAATTGAGAAGGAAAAAATTTGTTGTGCAATTTGCGTAATACACTCGAGCGTTTCAGTATAAGTTTGCATATGAACTACTTGAATGTAAAAAATAAGGATAGATGAAATCGGAATACGGCAATTAAGCTGTTATATACAGTGTTCCGAAAGGTACTTTTATTTTGGAACGCTAATTCTTCCTTTGAGACATCGAAAACATCAGCCTCCAAAAACAAGAAAAAGGTCCTTGCCAATAATTTTATAGCAGGAAAAAAAGATTGAATCTGAAACTTCTGAAAGGAAGGAACTCAAGAAAAACTTTGAGAACCATTGGGTGAGACATTTAAGTGAGTTGTTAGAACAAACTAAACCATTGAATTCCGCGCAAAATGTTTTGCCTACGAAGGTCAATTTTTATTTGATGATTTAGCTGGTCAGTACGAGGGTTTGAGTTCTGGTAAATATAAGGTTCGCTAGAATTAGAGTTCGTTAGGTTTAAAGTTAGGGGTAGATTTTGTCAGTTTTAGTCTGCAAAATTTCCGCATTTTAAAGGTATTTGTGTGTAGTCATCCAGAAGGTGAAGACCTTGGCGCCCCTGAGGTTTGAACAGCGCCCTTCGACAGTGGTCAATAGTTTTCACCACTGCATTTCATATTGCCAATACCCAGACAAGTATTGAAAGAGTGATGTATTTGAGCGAAAAACAAAGACGTATTCGCTTTAAAAAGAAGAAAGACCCTTTCTTCAATACCTCGCACAACTAACGTTAATTTGCGTGTAGTGGTTGTTCATTTTACTTCAAAGTCGCCAATTGATTTGCTAATTAGCTCAAGAACGCACGGTTTGAAATGTTAATAAACTAATGGAAGCTGTGTGTTAGTAAATCCCTTGTCAATGATGTTGAATTGAAAATATTAGTGAAAATATGTTTAGTTAAAATCTCTTGAGACTCGACACTAGGCTACAATTGAAATACGCCATGTAGACAGTACAACAGAGAAGATATTAAGATAGATTATAGCGGCGTTAACTTAAAAAATCTGAATTAAAAGCATGAAGGTAATTCTAACAATAAACAAACATAGGCTTATTTGAAAATAAAATTAACGGAATGGACAAAAGAAATAAATGCTAACGTGGAAAAATGAAACAAAGCCGTACCGCCGACCAGGACTTGTTCAAAGCAAGCTTATGAAAACATACCCTTTGCAGGCCCTTGGAATTTTCCAAAAACTTGTGCAAATTTTGTATTTTCTGGACCGAGAGCAAGCAAAAAAATTCTGTAAATTCATCCATAACCTTCGCCTCAAGAATGATAAATGCCGATCGCGCTTCTGAAATAACAATCAAATCTAGCATCTTGTTCTTCTTTGTTGCTGACAAATCATATATGAACGGTAGGCTGGCAATGAAGCGTGCAAATAGGATTTGTGTAAAAATGGCTTACCAAAATTATAAAGGTATTTTTGTGGTAAAACTGTTGGGATCTTTTGTAGAAAGACCCCGCCACTAATGCAAAAATGTGAGATTTGAAAAAAAACACCCCCGCCACGTTTTGAGTATTGCAGATTTTAGGGTTAGGACAAAATATTAGCTGACATCGCTGAATTAAGTGCTGAATTTCATCAATGAATAAAAATTCTAACTGGATAAGAGCGTTGACAGGGGTGTTTTTTGGCGGGGGCTTTATACAAAAGATCTAATTGTTGAGTAGCTTTCAAAAAGATCACGCTGTTTGAGGTAAAGTATTGTGGCTCAGTGAGACCAACCAATTTACTGAATACTAAGTATCAACAAAATTTACACACGTTGCAAGTGGTGATAACTTAACCTTTGGGCTTGACCTGCCGCGCTTGTATAAAATCGAGTTTCGAAAAGGCGTAAAAACTGCCGTAGGCAGCAACATAAGCAAAGCTATATGACTTGGATTGGAGACAAAAGATGGTCAAGGAATGTTAAGTAATACCGCGGCAGACAATTAACATCTTGCTAAAGCTTTAATCTTTCACCTACAATAAATCCAGTGGGTTCAATTTCAAAACCTTCAACCAAAAAGTGCATCGGATGGCAGTAGGTCTCTCTCAATATGTCTGCCGGGGTACGATCAATTTCTTTCTCGACCAACGTCGCGCCTATGTTTTGGCGTAAACTTGGCGTCGATTGCGACGAAAGATTAACGTTGCCTCGGAGACGTTATTGTCGATGCTTATCTTTTCGCTTGTGTGTCTACAAAAAGCTTTACTTTATCATAAAAAAATAAACGCTATCGACCCAAGCGACACGAACATTATTTTGAAAGCACTTTTCAACCAAGCTTGTCGACAACTAAAGTTTGATTTGAAGTAATCGGCAACAACCGGCGACTTCTATTGAAGACAAATGATTTAATTTTGAATCTAAGTTCTTACGCCAGACACATATCTCTGATAGCGGCGAGAAAAAAAGCGTGACTGTTTGCTTAGTACATAAAGCAATATGGAGCAATTTATGTTTACAAAGAATGGACCAAAGTTCGCAATTCTTATAACTTGGAACAGGAGTGGGCAATTGTTTTGATTTGCATTTTAAATGCGGTAAAACATTTAGACAAATGAATCAAAGTAGTTTTATTCTAATGAAAATGCAAGCACATTTAATTTTCAAAGTCTACCAATGAGAAAAATGCGCCCAATCACGTTCTTCTACATTAATTAATTTTGTTTAATTATCTGCTTGAGGTTTTCGCGGGCCACACAAAAGTTCGTCGCGGGCCGCAGTTTGCCCACCCCCGACTTGGAAAGTCTTAGACTGCTGATCAAGTGACAGCAGTAGGCAACATTTGCATAGATTATTGTTATTTCAATTTCGTTTGGGAAAAGATTTCTTTCAGTTTGAACAGTCAAGTATTATGCAATGAGCCTGGCAAAAATGCAAACAGGAAATTGAGTGGAGATGCCTGCTCCATAAATTCTGTTTTTCTTGGAATTTATTTTTCAAATTTTGATGTAGTTGGACAAATGACGTCTATTTCTCCTACCCCTACTTGCTTCCTCTGTCTTAACGCCACAACTTTTACAGATCCTGTTTTTATTCCGAAGTCGGTCGACCCTAAAACACTTAATCTTTTATCAAATGGAGAAATCGAATTGGAAGAAGTGGATGAAGAAGTAAAGCGATTACGTAGATCAATTTCTGCCAATGAAAATGACCGAGAATTAATCGAGACTGTGAATCGATCGAGACCCGAGCACAAAACCGTTGAAACACTGGTGGTCGCTGATCGTCACCTGATGATGAAGCACGCTCGTGATCCTTATGACGTCACTGCCTATATACTTACAGTTATGAACGTGGTAAGTAAAATATATTGATGACAAAGCTTCATAAAACTGCAAAACTGTGATGCACTGTTACCCTTTTGAAGGATGAAGGGGAAAATTAAATAGCAAAACTCATTTTGTGTAACAGTTTATTCAAGGCGTATGTTTTGACAACCGAATTTTTTCTTAACGCTTGACAAGCGTGGTGCTAGCTAGACATTTGTGCTTGTGATAGACGCGCAGAATATTGATGCATTTATCTGATGATACATTATATTTGGTATCCTAATTGTTTTCCAAAATTGGAACTTACCAATTGAATAGGTGAGCACAAGCTGTACCGGTACGTCCACCGAGGAGTCACTATTAACTCCATGGAGTGGATAAAAATGGAAGCACGCACTTACAGTTTGGGTCCTTTCAACAAAGCAACACTTGGTCCTAAACTGAGGTTAAAACAGCCTTGCTTACGATACACAACTGAGATCAATTGTTTTACGCAGTTTTACATATCGATAATCCAAATACAAAACTGGGACTTGATTTTTACAAACAACATTCTATTCCGGCGGGGCCAGTCCGCAACTGCTATACGTCATCTACTTTGACGTAGCGGCATATATTATAATCTTCATTGATTCTTCATGAGTATTGCGTCACACTAGGCAAACTTTCATCAATGCGTAGCACACCAGCGTGGCGTCATACACAGTTTAGGAAACACTGATGTAGAATCAGTGGCAATTGGTTTAACTTTACCATAAAAACCTGATATATGACCCAACAGGCCGATAGAAATCTGTAGTGAAATATGTATCAATGGGCTGCCCTGCAGCCATATATCAAGTAAACAAAGTGTATATATGAACAAAGTTGGCTACATTTTGTTTTCAGTGAAATAGCTGTTGTCGAACATAATTCAAGTTCTCGGAATAGAAAGTAAGAATTTCTCTCTGTTCTTACCTAATTTCCTGTTCACAGAACAAACTTAGGTCGGAAGTAAAATTAATAAAAGTTAAAGTAATGTATGAGCAAGATAGTTGTCAAATTGAAACCTACTCTTCATGAAGTTACTAGCAATTGATTGATATTTACATAGCTACAAACGCTCGCTGAGCAAAGTTACAATTGCCAGTGCAAATAAAGCTATTACCTAAGCGGCAATTCATAAATTGTCGGCAAATGTTGAAAATGAAAATATTTCAAACTACGCATAGCTTACAACAGCGTTGTATTAAACCCCAAACCTCTTAGGCAAACCAACCAAATGCCCGAGGCCTCTCATTCCAGTAATTTAGGCTCACGCAACTATCGAGCTTTTTGGGGTGGAAGAAGGGAAAGAGAGCACTTTATTTCCGGTCAAAAATTCAGGGACCCTCACTTTTATAAATGTTTTTATGACCTCGCAGTTGTGGTTGGACGGTATGGCTTGGGATCTCGTGCCTGCTTCATCTGGCTTGAACTGGCAACAATATTTTGCTACATTCAATGCAAGTAATGCTAAGGATACTTTGAAGGGAAAAGGAGATGATAAAACCAAAGTCGGTTTGAGTTGGTAAAATCTTTTGTAAATCCCCTAAAAGCTTCCACTGTCTTTTTCAAAAGATTAAACGTCAAAGAACTCAAATCACCGCTTGATCTAACACAAAGCTTAATTATCCCCTGCTAAATTGGTAAAAACATTGCACCTTTCTGAAACCTGAAAAGTTTTTGAGGAATTTTTTTCTGCCATCGGATCAACTACTTTTTAAATCTGTTCTGGAATACTGTCCTATCCTATCTCACCATTATTAGCATAAAGATTTATTTTATTGTTTTGTCATAGGTGTCTGGTCTTTTTTCGGACCACACTTTAGACGGTCGAGTGGACATTGTACTGGTTGGACTCATCTTGCTGGAAAATAATGACGTAAGTATAGACGTTTAAGTATTGTACAGCCTATGTATGTTTTTGTGTGGATGGGTAAGTAGGGTGGTTAGTATTTGCAGTGTAAAGGAAAACTGAACAGTAAACTCCGCATTACCACACGTATACACTAATGAACCATCTTGAAACGTTTTGTATAGTCTGACCATTCTGGTGGTGGGTGGCAAGGTTCAGCTATTTTGCAGTTGTTACACATTCCGTAAAAGGGAGGAAAGCAAAAGCTTGTTTGCATTTGGTTGGTTTCATTGTAAGCGCTTTTTCGATTGGTCTTGGACTGGCATTATTGGCATTGCTACGTGTGCGGTTAAAAATGACAACAAATTTAAGTAGCCAATCGCGATGGTAACTCTTCGCCGCAATATACAAAGTAAATAAATGCATTCAATTTTACTCTCACCTTTTGTCTGCTGTTTCTGAAAGGGAATTACAGTAATTTTTGCGGCTTTTAGGTTGTAAACAACAGATTTTAACACGATGAAACCTTTTAAATCATTGAAATGTCTTGTTTTTCTTAATACTCTTGAATGTGATGTCATTCTTAGCCAACAATTTTGTGCCAGATGTGGCCAAAAAGTCGGAAAAATGAATAATTTATGTTGGCTGTGCATTCACATCGAATGCCAAAGCCGACGAACGAAGTTCAGAATTTGATTAACGTCGCTTTTCTGTCTAATTTTGTTGATAACAATTTTGTTGATAACAAGAAGACCAAGCTGCATGGATGAAGGAGATATTTGAACCAATAAAGGACTAAACGCACGAATAAATGCTAAAGACTTTCAGTTTTGTTTTAGCAAAGCAACATCAAAATCATAGGCACAAAATTTTGTTTGGGGAAAATCGTAGAGGGGAGGCTAAAGTTATATAGGGAAAGGGGAGGGCAGCTATATGAGTAATTTTGTGACCAAATACAGGCGAAGACCTTTTTTTTGTGGAGGCCAGGTTTTACAGATAAACTTTACTGCGATTTTCATTTCCCAAAATAAAGTAAAGACATTTTTTTGAGGTAAAGTTTTTCAGACTGACTTTTTTGCCATTTTCAGCTACAAATTTAAATGAAGATTTTAGCACATTTTGTCACGTTAAAATCTCCCCTACTTTTACGCCTATGATCCAGATGCCTGAAAACTTTGATTCACTGCGTTCAATCAATGAACTTAGATGCAGATTTTGCGCGCTTGACAAAACGATGAGATCAGAGTCACTTAAAACCATTGGGCTTTGCATGATCAAAATCACTATCATTTTATGTCATATAAACTCTACTCCATGACTTCGCCCACAACACCTCGTTTGAACTAAAGGTATCGTATTTTCACCATCTGAAGAGAAGGGCACTTTTTGCAAGCATAATTTGGGCGATTTTATTGTAGTTTCTAAACTTGAAGACCTTTTTTCGAAGACCAGCTATTGAAAGACAATTATCATTTTGCATTTTTTGGTCAACAATTCCGATTATGCAGCTGCTTCGTGAGCTTATATAAAGAAACTTTAGATTAATTGTAGAAAAGAATATTTGGGCATTTTTGTGTGCCGTTGGAAGATTTTTATTTTTTCTTACGAGAGGTGGACATATGGCACTCTAACAACACCCAAAACAGCCTATTCTCTTTGCATTGTGTTCAACAACAAGCATTTGCACTGCCCCACTATGCACGTGCAGAAGCTAGACCAAAAAAGGTCTATTTGGACGCGAATCAAAAGCCAACACCTCAATACCGATCGACGTGGTTTTATTTCGATTCAATTACCCATAAATCTCAAAATCAAACGCCAACAATCTGCTATGAAAAATTCACATCCAATTTTTGTAAAGTTTTAATTTTCATTAAATGTTGCCAAAATTTAAAAGGATTGCATTATTGATACAGCTTGTTTTCTTTCATTGGTTTACGACCATTTTTTACGAGCAATTGGACTGGACTAACCCGAGTCTCTAAGTGGCACGGAATACTACAAAACTGCCGTAACGATTTCAACAAAAAGTTTTTTTGTATTTTTAGGGTCTTGAACTTGACCACAAGGCAGATGTTTCTCTCGCTAACTTTTGCAAGTGGCAGAACAACTTGAATCATAGCAATGGAAAGGCGCCTGATCATTCTATTTTGCTTACTGGTCTTGACATCTGTGTCCACAAGAATAGCCCCTGCGAAACTTTAGGTAACCATAGGGAATGACTCTGTTGGTAGAAATGTGTCACAAAACTTTTGTCACTGCCGTAGGTTAGAGGCTTGATTGCCAAACTGATACCAAAAGCCATGCTCCAAAAACTGGCTGGGCTATTACATGTATAGTCTAGAGATTGTTCATAAACCAATTACAGAATACCCATTTCGATATTGTATTCAACACAGGTTGACAACCATCCCGCATTTCGTTGCATCCGAATTGAAAGCAACTTAAGCTTTGATCTAACATGATGCGAATGTGCAGATAGGTGCTGCGAAAAAGATCTGCTAGCCAAGAAATGTAAAGGAAAAACAACTTTTTAGTTCGATTATTAATTTGAAATTTGCCAATGACTATACACTTTATTTGTCGAACACTGCGTCGTAGTATGAGGCATTAACGAGGAGTTGTTATGCAGTAGAACTACACGTGTTTGTGGTTTGTTACATTACATTTAGTTGTCAATGTTGGGGTGGGAAAATTTGTTAGATTTTGGCTTGACAAACGTATATGTTTTGTGCGATGAAACGGCGGAGGAAACCACAGTCGAACTGTCGATGGTGGCTGGGCAAAAAGTTTGCTGACGTCTTTTCTTTTCATTGGATATTGCCAGCAGCGATTTTTGCCTTATTCTAATCAGCAAGCAAATTTTAGAGCAGAGTATGTGCTAGAGCATGGGTGTGCAACCTGCGACTCGCGTCATGAAATTTTGTGGCCAGCGGAAAGGATTGGAAATGTGGTGTTGAAGACCTTTTGTTTGGAGATCAATAGCAGCATTTACACCGATTTTGTTATGGGCATCCGTTTGAAAATTGCTTCAAAAGTGTTGATCTCCAAAAAAAGGTCTTCGCCCCTCCTCCCTTTGGATGATCATAAAGTTGGCAGACCCGCCAAATATTCAAGAAATCAAAAATTTGCCCGCCTACAAAAAGGTCGCACACCCCTACGCTAGAGAAAAAAATTCCAATTTAGTTAGCAAAGTTGTTCTGCGTTACAGAGCGTTGATATGCGATCGAAAGATAGCGAGTTCAATGATCACATCGATTTAGGTTTGGCGTTTTTCTTTCGGAAGAGGCGCTTTGCAGCCAATTTGCTTACTCGGTAGCAATGCCAGCGGAAACTGTGTCGAGCGTAGCTCAGTGCAATGAAACACTGGCTCGAAATCGGGGGTTGCGAGTTCAAAGTTACCTGTGGCATTGCATTGTTGTGCCCTTGGAAAATACATTTTCTACTTGGTTGCAGTCTTGTTTCCAAAATAAACTGTGACGATAGTACTGGCAACTTTACAACGGGTCTAAGCACAAGTTGTTCTACGCATAATCAAAAAGGATATACCGTGAGCGGAGAATAAAGATATATAAAAGTTGCTTTGTGTCATCGAGTATTTCTAGCATTGATGCAGACACGAACATTCTACAACGAAAAATACGTGACCGTGATTGGAGAATAAAGATAATGCAACTCATTTTCAAAAATGAGCCGCTTCTCACTTTTGCTTCCAGAAAGCTTACGCCAGAAATGTGATCTGAGAAGTGTTTTTGTCGTTATGATACTTTTTGTTCCTGCTATGCTGTTTCTTTTCTGCTGCAACATAGGCCGAGACATTACAATTTGATTTCTCGACTACTTTTTCAGGACTCGCTCAAATCGGCGGAATGTGCAGCAGAAAACATAGCTGCACGATTAATGAGGACATGGGATTGGGCATTGCTTACACTGTTGCCCACGAAGCGGGACATAGGTAGGTTGACGTAATGTGATCACTTAGAAAGAAGAAGTGAGAGAGCGGCTGAGAGGTACTAAATCAGGGGTGTCAAACGTACGGCCCGTAAACAAACTTAATCGGGCCCGCGAAATGATTCTTAATCAATTTCGGCAGTATTTTTTCGACGTTAGATAACACGCTGCTTACAACCGCGGACAAATCTTTGTTTTTGTAAAAAAAAAATACAACAGGGAAATACTTGCACCAGTGTGCTACGCTGAATTCGTTCTAACATTTACGGCGATAGAGGTAATGACCCCCCCTTTTTTAATAGAGCCTGGTCCGTACAAAATCCAGGAATTTAAATGTGGCCCGCAGCACTGAATGAGTTTACCACTCCTGTACTAAATTTTGCGTTTTTAAAATTGCCTTTTTTGTTTCACAATACTAATACATCAATATAATAGTAAAACGGGCGATTGTAACTGACAACATCCCCCTCATTTTCGCTAATGAGATCGATTTGAAAATGACTAATGAAACTGATTTGGTTATTAAAATTTTTTAGTTTTGGAATGAAACACGATGGACTGAGTAATGAATGCAGCAAGCGGAAGGGTCACATCATGTCTCCTACACTGGACAGTTTCGATGGGATGTTCACGTGGTCGTCTTGCAGTAGAGGGATGCTAAACGACTTTCTCAGGTGAGCAATAATGAACGAGAACTTATGCCATTCATCGAAGGTAAGACGAACGGAGAATTGAGGCTGCGAAATGATTATTCGGTTTTGGAGTCAGAAGTCATGCGCTCGCCCATCGGTATTGTTGTTGTAGTTACGGACTGGTGGATGTGGTTACGGACGGACGGATTTAGTTTCGCACAGGCGGATGTAGTTTCGGACGGCGCAAACCATAGTAGAAAATGTAAAGCTAAGCTTTACGATGCCGCGTGGAAAGCAAAGCTTTGGTTGTTGATCTGTCAATCTTGTTACTACAAAGTCAGTCTATCGCCTCCTATCACCACATACTTTTTGACTAAGCTTGATCGAATGGCTTGGAGCGGTTTTTGATGGAGACCTTTGATTTGAAATCAATTCTGACAATGACTGTGCGTGGTTATGCTGTGGGAAGGAGTATTGCTATATTATTTTCCTGCTTAAAGGATTCTAGCAAACAGAAGCGGAATGCGAAAAATTAAATAACACAATGTAAATATGCTCAGCTGTTTTTAGCGCCATGCTCATGAATACGTAGTGAGAAAAAAGCAGCTACCGTTTTTAAACTATTCATAATTTACAAAATCATGAAAGTTTTCTTTGTGTTGATAGCGGCGTGAATTCTATGTGCCTTGACGATTATCCTTCTGCTATGCCAAGCTATAGAAGAGTGAGTCAATTGCCAGGACAAATGTACGGAACTGACTTGCAGTGCCAATGGCAGTTCGGATTTGGCGCCCACGTATGCCCATATCGCTACTTGCATACACAGGTGAACAGGAACTCTGGACAGTAGTTAGGAACTCAGCCCATCGTGTTTCATTTTGTTAATCCTTTACAAAAGGCAATTTTTCGTTACGCTTAGATAAAAAGTTTTCGGTTGTCTGGAAAAGACATTTCTATAATAAAGCAAATTTTGCAATGATAAAGTCTTCTCTTTTTACCAATTAAAGATTTACCCTAAATCCGCGCCAAACATAATGTTGCATGTTCCGGTGGAGCCCTCGCCAGCATCTAATATTGGGTAGTTTTAGGCGAGTTTATGCAAGATATTGTGGTGCCAGAAAGAAGGATGGGGAATTTGCAAGACCAAGTACCTGCCAGCGGCAGAAGGATCGGTTTGTGGCTCTAAAATGGTAGGTTGTGATGTCGATAACAGGCTATGACTCGGCAGTTTCAAAGTTGTTTCTGTTCCCACTTGAAGCTATGGTAATTGTGTGTATTGCTTTATCAATGGACTCGCTCTGTTGGTTTAATTTATAGTTAACTCATTGCTTTCATACAATTTTCTATCCAATTTTACTTTAAAGTTTATTTTGCTTGTATGTTTAAGTTTATTTCAAGATATTGTTGTATTGCTTTTTGACAATCAAAAGCGCTTTGCATATTCTTACTTTACAAGCTGTCTTTACAACTAATCTGCCATGACTTGAAATATCGACGTACAATCAAGTATCAGTGGTGGCTGTAAGAAATCACTGCAGGAAATTGGCGAAGGAAAAAATAGCCGATAAAAATTTATCCTATCGTGGCTTGACGCACTTAAAATCTGTAACGTGGGTTCGTGTACTTAACCTACGATCTTCAACGCGTCACCACCAGTTAAAACAACCTCACCAAATTCGATTTCGTGTATTGTACACCGGCGTTGATGTTAATTTGTGACCGTTTCTAGACAAATAAAACCAATAAGAATCGGCTCGCATCTACCCTAGGAACAAGAAAAGCAAAGCGTACCAAAACTGATTGGCCAAGCTATAGGAAACAGTCAACACATGCACAACCATGTAACAAATTCCTGTTCAACATAAAACAATCAGCAAGCCTTTGAATTTGAATAACAGTACAAAGTTCTGTGATACTAACTAACCAACCAAAAACCTTACAAACCCCAACTTGACAGGATCTCGATCTGACCGTCAATCTAGAAACGAGCCACGCACTATCAGCTCAAAGCAAAGAAATGCAATTGCGCATTTGTGGGTTTACTAAAGATTTGTGGGTTTACTATAGAATAGTTGCTATGGATGAGTGACAGTGCAAACTTTCTCATTACATATTGTAAACAAAGCCTCATTTTATTTTACAACGCTTGAGCCCATTGACATTTGCTTATGAGAGTAGGCTGCCTTATTTGAATTAATACCTTAGCCGAGCTTAAAATGCAAAGCTTGAAAGTACGTAAATATTTCTTGTCGGGCTATAAGGTATACAGTTCGCGAACTTCACAGCAAAATTTAGGTTCATACAACTTGTGTTTGACTTAACAAATACAAAGAAGTCAGCCAATAAACCATCAAATGTTTGAAGATCTTGCTTTGATCCATTTGAATTGCTTTGAAGTTGCCGCTTCGTAAAATGAAATTAGCTAGGAGTGTGAAAAAAGCGTTTGATGGTAAACGAATTAACAGTTTTCTTTCGCAGCATCTGCATTCACGAAATTGCTTAATCTTGCCCTGATAACGGCAAGCCAAGAGCGCAAACAGGAGACAGGGGTACTCAGGGAGCTAAAGCATTTCTTTACCTATAGCCTATTATGTACGTTCTCTTTCTTAAAAAATCAATTAAAACCTTTTTTAGAGACACTTAGTAAAATATGCAGCTATATGAAGTAAAAAAACATTTCAAAGTCCGAAAACTTTCTAGGTTAGCTACCTCTCCTAACCTCTTTACAAATAGGTAATTTTGCGTCTGTGACCAGTGACGCTGGTGCATTCTACAAAGCATGTCCGATAAAACCGCCTCTGTTTAGTGGGCATCATATCTGAATGCAGAACATAAGGCCAGAGTTCAAAACTCCATAAAAGCGTCCCAATGGCAACCGGATTGCTTTAACAAAAATTCTGGTTCGAAAAGGAGTGTACAGTGGCAGAAATACATTAAATCTGCGCGTATAAGCCTGCAAAAACGTTAGAAACGGTCTTAAAATTGTGCACATGCTATTTTTATCGATCGATAGTCTCACCACAACTTTCGTTTTTGGTAAAAGTAAGCAAAAGTACTGCGATGTCAGATTGTGTAAGACTCGCTTTCATAAACTTGATTTTGGAGCGTGGTCGGAGGCGTGCTTTGTTTATGATAAAACCAGCGTCAGCACTTAGCGTGACGTCATGATAAAACAAACCAAGCATGCATTTTGTACAGCTGGAACATCACGCTAACGGCAGGTCTTGAGTAGGTAAAGGTAATCCCGTACTCGATTGCGAGCTTTGCCCATGGGAAGCTCAAAGTTCCTATTTTCTGGAGCCCATGGCAATGATGAGAGCATAAGTAGCCGGTCCCTTTTTATCGGTCGTCTTTTCTTAGACATTAACGTCTACTCATGCCAATACACTCTAGTTGAGAATTGCAGATGTGTTTTCGAAATGCCGAATTAGTTGGGATTTGAACGGCGGTCTTACATTTGCGACGCGAATGCCTTAACCGCTACACCACACCATGGGCACACAAATTGCGGCCCGCGCAAGAAGATTGTGCGGCCCGCGACTAGTCTTGTGACCATTGTCTGCAACAAAACTCGAGTTCAGAACGATGATTTTGCCTTTTCAGTTATGATAACTCTAACTTAGGCCAGATGAACCCTCAAAAATAGCCTTTTTCGGCCCGGCAAGACTTGACTTTAGCCTGATTTGTAAAAGCTTTGGGCTCCTCTGCACTGTACCATTAAGCTTACGGATCTTAAGTAAAAACAGTTTTACGCTCAAGTTTACCTTTTGTTGCAGTGGTGTCGAAGAGGCGTTTGTGTTTCTCTTGACAGCTCTGGGCCTCAACCAATTGACGGATCTTGGTCTGATTTTGGGGAGTGGTCCAGCTGCACTCGTTCTTGCGGCGGAGGAGTTCAATTTCAGCAGCGTACTTGCACAAAGCCATCTCCCAAGTACGGAGGCCGACCCTGTTCGGGTAAAAACAAACTGCATCGCCTCTGCAACACTGAGGTAGGCCTATAACTTCTTTTAGCAGGATGTAAGTTGGGCAATTGTTGTGTTGCATATTTGTTCCACTGACTTGCAGATGAGCAAGAGTGGTAATCAGTTTTGTACTTTCATGACGTTAACTTAACAGCGTTACTTTTTGTTTGAAGTAACCCTAGCGGCGACAACGTTCCTAGAAATTGACAAAGTGTTGGCGGCACGACTTACTATGCTAAATTCTCGAGTTACGCAAAGCGTTAATTTTTGTTTCAGAAGATATCCAATTGACTTTTTTATTTTATTTTGAATTTGCTCTTGTTGTTGGCATTATTGGGATTTTATGATTCTGGTCACTTACTCTGCCAACTTCCAACTACGTAACAATTATTACCAGCACTCGAGCAAAACCAAAGCAGGCGCACAGAAATAGATTTTGAAATGCAAGCGTTTTTGCGGGGGAAAAAATGTATCGGTTCAGCCGAAATTAGGGGTGTGCCGGAACTGTGATTCTTTGCACCGACCAGCACTGGAAAAGGGGAAAAATATCCATCCGGAACAACAATTTTGGTACACTTTTGATAAGCATAGCTTATAGGATTGATTGACCACTTTGGTGCAAATAATGTTAAATTGTAATAACTTTGTTGTAAACGGCAATCGGTTAATTATTTTCTCTAAAAATTTTAGTGCTTACTCAGTGTATCGGTTAGTTTACCTCACAGAAAAACGACCCATATTTACCTAAAGAAAAATATCTAAATTTTATTGTAGGCCGCAATTTAGCCAGTTTCAAACGTAACCGGAACTAAATAGAAACTTCCGGTATATCTCTAGCCGAAATGAAGCTTAAATAACTTTTTTAACTTCGCGATAGATTCGCCCTACTTGACATTAACGCTAACGGCGTCACTTTTTCTAGTTATCAGGGCATTGATGACGACGTTAACTTTTTGGGCAATTCCATTAAACAGTGACGGCTTCAATTAATTTTGTCAACGCGAACAACACTGATGGGAACATCACACTGATTTGCTTTGGACTCTGCAAATTTTCAGCTTTTTGCTTGATTTCTTCGTATACTGCGCTTCCGACAAATTTGCTGCTTGTCAGAATCCGTCGAACAAAGGAAATTCCCGCATAGTGCCTTTCCCAAGGACACAACAACGTAGGCGTTGTGAGGTGTAAACGAGCGATTGCCGGATCGTAGACGTGATCATTATTATATTGGCGTTTAGTGTGCTCGACCACTTTGCGTACGAAGTTTCAAATGTAAATAGTTGGGATCAATTTCCTCCGAACGCCTGATTCCAGAAAATGTATCAAAGCGACCACTTTGAAATACTGTTGAAAAATTTGAAAGCTTGTTGTAGGATTATTGTACTCTTCTAAGAAATTTGTTAAAACAAGGGTGTAGTCAGATACTAATTGGGAGGTGGAGAGGGAGAAACATTATCTTGGATCTTTTTTACAAAAAGATCCAATACAGTGTTTTTAACCAACGATCATATGATCTGTGGCCACTTTTCTCACCCCCCCAACCCCACTCTTATTTTGCCAACAAAAACAAAGAGATAGAAAACTATGAGCAGCACTAGTACTGAATGTGTTATTTTTGGTAATTTGGATTCAGTAGTTATTTAGCATTGTTATTTCTTAAGTTTAATCTAATTTACGAGTTGCTAGAGCATTAGATTTCGACCGAGAAGAGTTCAAATACTTAAATGTATTTTTAAACAGCAAGGTATATAGTCAGCATTGGCTAATAACATGCGGAGTGATTGGCATAACTCAGATAAAACGTAACTCTCTTGCACATTTGATCTCGCGCGGTGGTTTGTATAGCTTGATTTGTGACTGTTTGTGGCGTTTATCAATACCATTGTTTCTCTGTTTATCTTCCAGAAATGTCTCTCTTCACAAATTGATTTCAGAGCCCAACAATGTGCGGCATTTAATATGAAACTGTACAGGAGAAAGTATTTTACTTGGACTCCATTTAATAAATACTCACGATTCGGTAAGAGTTGCACATCTTACTTTATATTGATATTAAAGCCAATAGACATTTGGCAATCTTCACACAAGGCTGAACGTGAGGTTACAGGTCACGATTTGAGAGTACTGTAAACCTTACATGGTTTATATCGTTTAAAAGTTGCATTCCAAACTCTCTTCATGATCTCTACCTACGATTTTTGCTCTCTGTATGAGCAAAGTTTTTCACTCGCATTTCAATTATCTTAACAAGTTATTGGCGACTCAACTTTTTGACCTAACTTACTTCGCATGTGCAAAAGCGAGTGTGAAAAAGATCTAACGACATACACTGTTGAAAACCCGTGAGAAAATAATCCCTGAGGAAAACAATGTTAACACTTCAAGACGTTCCTTTTTAAGAAGATTCTTGCTTCCGTCCTTTTCTTGCTTCAGATTCTTTGAATTAGGTGATACATCGAATAGGGTGTTCATATCAATTTAAAAACTTACTAAATTTTACAAAGGCCTAGGGAAAAGGAAAGAGCAAAAAGAACACGTTCACCGTGCAAAGTTTTCATCGATCGCTTTTGAAAACGTTAAACACATTTTCCTTTCGAGAACCCTCAAACGGAAAAGTTTTGCATTACAAAATTCTAGTAAATATCATTTTTGTCCCCCCAGCCCTTTGAATCAAAATTCTGGCTATGCTACTTCACTAGAGGTTAAAAAGTTTATAAGAGTTTTGGTTTAGTTATTATCTCTCACCAAATGGCATATTCTGTTGTCATTGGCATGCCGTCATTATATTCTTTTACCATATTATTTGAGATGCTGATATTTTTCTGAACAGGAAGCGATAGTTGTAAGCTTTTGTGCAAAGCGAATGGATACGGATTTTTTGATCTGCTATCTGACAAAGTTCTCGACGGAACCCGGTGCGATGAATCTTCGTTTGATGTTTGCATCGATGGAACATGCCGGGTAAAACTTCATTAGATACAGTTTAAGTTTGCTATCGTACAAGTGGCTCAAAATCATGGTTTATTAAGGAGGGTGAAAACATCATCCCTTGTTTCCAGGCCCTTAAAAATCTTGATGTTTACGTTACATTTGTAGCCGTACAAAAATAAGAGCTTTTAAAAGTACTCTAAAAAAGTTTACCTTTTCAATGCTAATTTTTTTGGATGTGAGCATAGTTTATATTACAGGATGTCTCAAAAGTAAGTATACACTTTCAAATTTGATTTTCTTTTTAGGTACTGATCATAGAGCACTCATTTTTTCAGAAAACACAGCGTGGATAACTACTAAATGTCAGGTATAGTTTGCATTTGGTACCAACCCATATCATGACAGGAAGATTAACTCCCGAAATGAGGTGCAAAACTGCTGTTTGGCAAGAAGTGTCTAGATCGGTAAGGCAAACTCAGCACCTGTTTCACAAGTATTTGGAATTAATTCAGCTCCTACAAGGCGAACAATTTATGCAATTCATCGTAATTTATGGCAACTGGCTCTTTAGCTCACACACAACGATCAGTGAGACCAATAAGCGAACGCTCACAGGAAAGCATTCAGGAGTCATTAGAGGCACATGCATTGAGCCAAGGGAAATCCACACGTCGTGAAGCGGTAGAGCTGGACATCAGCCGATCATCCATTCAACGAATGTTACGCAAAGATATTAAAGCTTTTCCTTTCAAGTTTCCCTAAGAGCAAAGTTTACTCCACCAGATCGCAAAACCTCGAAGAATTGGAACAACGGATTAGAGCATCACGCGAAGAAATCACACAAGATTAATTGCAAGGTGTCGAACAAGAACGAGTGAAAAGGTGGCTGAAATGTCTCGAAATTAGTGGTTCCCACGTTGAGATCTCATATTCCGTGAAGAAGTAAATTCAACCAGATGTTAGAATGTTAAAATTTTTCAAGTTGTTTACAGAATTTTTTCGTAAACTATTGACAAACTTGAAATAGTCATTAAATTTTTAAAGTGTATACTTACTTTTGAGACACCCTGTATATTGCTATCGATATATTTTTACAGCAATATTGATCCCAATATTGGCACTCCTCTCGTTTAACAGATAAAAAAATAAATTGCGGATAGTTTGCTCAAAAGATTCTTATTTTGTCAACCGTTTGGTTGGCAAAAAGTTGGTAAAAACGTTTCTTCTTTTCCGAAATATACCAATACTGGTTTCTAACCTGTGAGCCACGGCTTGTTATAATTTCAATCCACAACACCACACCATGAAAAAAACGTTTGTATGACGATCTTTTTGAATTTTGCAAATCATTCCTGAGATCTAATAAACTTTGCTAGCTGACCTTTTAAAAAACCCTTTTGAAATTTGAAAGAAGATGCCGTAGAGGTCTGTTTAGTTAAAAAATGAGCAGCGCGCCGAAAAAAACTCTTACGCTTTACGTCACATCCTTTATTACGCCCATCGTGAAAACATACGCAGGTGACTGCTTTCGCAAAGGCTGCACTTATGGTCATTTTGAAAGTATCAAATCTTCCTGTTGCATTTGTCTTTAGTGAGAGAAAAGCTCTCATAATTTTTTGTGACAAAAATTCTTCATGAGAAAATAGCATTAAGTTTATATATTTTACCGAAGGTAAAATAAAAAATTCTGCTCAAAAATGATCACCAACATCATACGGTACCATACAGCAATCTGTTATGTCATGTCAATAACCCGCGACCGGTTTCGACCTTATTGAATATCATCAGGCGAGTGCAAAAAACATTCAATAATAAAAATGCTGAAAAAAACAAATTTGCCATTGGGTGCAAAAAAAAGATGCAATACAAAAAATATGATGCAGCAGTACCTATATCATGGGGGGGTCTCATTTAAGGACACACACACATGACATGGACAACAAGTCACATCGGTAAGCCCTAATGGGGGTGTAGGATCATTGTTAAGACTTTATCATTTTAAGTTATTGAAGTTTCTAGTTGCTAGGTAGCAATTTTTGAAACCGATCGCGGATTATTGACAGTATGTAATATACTGCTGTATGGTACCGTGTGATGTTGTTGATCATTTTTGAGCAGAATTTTTCATTTTACCTCATTGTAATGGTGGAGGCAGATCCCTCTTGATAGGAGATCACCTTGAAAATTACTACCTAGGAACTAGCAACCTCCTATAATTTCAATTTTTTTTACTTTGAGCATTAATTTTTCTAGCAAGTTGGGTGTGATCTAGTTCTTGGTTCGAACGCAACATTGGATGACTGTGGAATATGCAATGGAAACAACACATCGTGCATTAAAATAACTGGACGCTTCGAAAAAAGTATCAATCAAAGTGGTAAGCATAAACCTAGTGCAGTAAAAAAATTAATTTTCCACCAAAAAACCACATCTCTAAGCTTTTTTGAGGGAAATAGCGTTGATGGCCACATCCTCTCTACAATGGAACTCAACTACCAATTATTGAAGATATTTCGAACTTTTAAATTCAAGTTTAATCTAGCTTATGAATTCTCAATTTGTATACATATCAAGGCTATTACGAAGTTGTCCGCATTCCAAGAGGTGCTCGGAACGTGGAGATCAGAGAGGAGTCTTGTTGTACGCACAGTTACATTGCAGTTAAAAAAGGAACAGCTCCTTTTACGTAAGTAAAAACTGTTAAATTTTCCAAGTTTTGTCTCCGCTTTGTTTGTTCTTTGTCTCAGTTTAGACCCGCTTTTTCATTTTTTAGTTATTACTTAAACGGAAACTGGAAGATTAATTTACAAGCTTCGATAACTATGGCTGGTGTGAAGTGGACATACCATAGGAAAGCTTTTCACCAAGAATACCTTTCCTCAGGAATTCTTCCACTTCAGGAAGACATCTTAGTGGAGGTAGGTCACTTTTATAAAAATCGACAAACAAGCTATGCGCAGGGGCACTGCCCAGCGGGGAGCAGATAGAAACTTTTTATAGACCGCAGAAAGACCATTGCAAATTTAATTACTTCTTTCTTTAAATCTTGTTTGTGCTCCTGGCTGAAAATAGGCCCAATATTTAGTTACAAACCCAATCCATGCAATATGTTCAGGCCTTCACATTTAGAAAAATTGGAAACTTTTAGAAGCACATTTAGCAAAACTCAGCCAGTTTTCTAAATCAACATTGGTGATGTCTCGTGGAAGGCCTGGTGTGGCTTCGGATATAAATCTAGATTACCGTAATCTCGTTGAAAAACCTGCGACTCTCTTTTTGTACACGCGCTTTGAGTACATTTTAGCGCTTTTTTGCTGGTTATTTGTGTTTTGCTTTTTCTCGCCGCTTTTTTCTTGTGTGGTATAAACCTTTCAGGGTCTGAAGTGAAAAAGGGTGCAGTTGAGGCATATACCCTCTCTCCAAAATTCTCATTTTATATTAATCAAAAATTGGAAAATATGTTACGATTTCAAATTTGGACTCTTTTTATCTCCGTAAAATAATTCTGCATTAGAAAAAAATCGCATCTGTTTTTTTGAAATTTGGTAACATGCGTTTTGCCCCTCCCTCACCCCTCAAATCAAAGTTCTGGATACACCCCTGAAAATAAAGACCAATGAAAATAAGAAGTACAATAGAGCAAAGATAGTACAATAGCAAATAAGATTTTAAAAAGTTGGTTGGTGGTACAGAACTTGGAAAGTTGATAGGTGGTACAGAACATGGAAAGTTGGTTGGTGGTGCAGAACTTGGAAAGTTGGTTGGTAGTACAGAACTTGGAAATGGCAAAAAGTAGTATATTTACTTCCTCAAGCTTTTCGATTGACTTTTCAGGAATACACGTTAGAAAGGAAGAACATTTTGTATATTTGACAAAGTTTTAAGTAATCCAAAAGAACATCTTCATGCAGCCTACACACGGGTTTGGCTGAACATTTCCTGCAGACCCTGGAGAAATATCATCTACCATAAAGCTTTTAAAATGAACTGTTGGAAAGATAAAGTAAGGAGGAATTGCATTCCCCACGGCATTGACGTCTCCAATCACTGTAACAAGAATGCCTTTTTCTGCTGAGTTGATGAGCACACTTGCTTTACACCTTTTCACGCCAGCACTCGACCAGGTTTTTCAACCGTGGTACAACCGGTTTCAATAATATTACAAATAGCTTCCGGAGAAATATTAAGCCGATCCATAAATTTAACGAGGTTATTGAAAAAAAGCATTACGGCATAAGAGTTGAATGATATTAACCTTCCCAAAAATGTGGTCCCATGAGTTCTAAGGGGTAGACTGCGGCGTCGGATAAACTAGGTAAACCATTGCCGGCCAGTTTTTGTGTTTTTCAACTAGCTTTGTGTTAGTTTCAACTTGTTCCTAAAAGCAAATTCAAAAGGTAATTATTTTATCTTTTCTGGTCACGGCCCATGATGCACTCTCACCAGATATACATGACATTGGGGCTGATCTTTTTCCATTTCATCATTAAAAACTTTTGTAGGCCTATGTTGCGCATATCCCTCAGCAGCCATTTGATCATTTGCCAACTTTTTGAGATAACGCCGCAATGTAGAATCCAAAATGTCAAACTCTTTTGCTTCCTGGCGTTTGGAGTATCCTTTTGCATGAACCTCAGCTGCTCGTATTTAAACTTAAGAAGGCTTTTCTATTCGTGTTTTATCTTGTTTCCCATCGCTAGACAAACGTTAATTCACTAAAGAAATCAAATACGAGTAGCTTTTAAATCTGAATTACAAACAATGACTTTGACTTTTTTTGAAAGAGTTTTACATCAAGTTTGAGTTACTTCTATATGCTTTATAATGAGGTTTAGTAGGCGCACTGTGCCAATTTATGCGTCTTTTAGTGCGCCAACAAGTCAATACTGCATAATGTCTGAAAAATGGAGGCTGGTTTTGCTTTTGTCAAAAAAATAATTTCTTTGTGCTTTCTCGCCAGCTACTTTAGGTAATAATCTGACTACAGGCCACCTGTTTCATTTGAAATAGCCGATACAGCAGTAAATAAAAAAAATATCTTACATACGAAAAAATTACTAAACGTTAACAAAAACGAATTTGCTCTTGTTATTCATTTGTTTTAGCTATAGTCCCTGCCTTACTTTTTTGGTATTAGCAAAACTGACATCTACCGCTAATAAGCAAGAACGTTCATGACTAGTAACTTTCTGTGATGTAACATTTAGAGTGCGTCAACTATTCGGGCCAGGCACTTAGCCACTAGGTGGCTGGGGGAAGTTGCCCCCAGGTTTTTATTTTGCTCTCCCAAAACAAATCTCACCTACTACAGCTTTGGATACTATTTTCTATTTGGCTGCAAAAAAAACGAAATATGGCAAAGAAAAAAAACGCAACATCCAGATTAGGTAAGTACAGCAGTGGATCAAAAATTTTAGAGGCCTAAGGCAAGAATTCATTGCCAAAATTATAAATTAAGATTCCTAAAAAAAGTTCTGGTCGAAACAGAAAAGTGAAGATCTTTTCTTTTTGAAGATCACTTTTCCCGATGCCTAAAATCGGGCTTTCGTCACCTTAATAGGGTAAATTGACTTTTTTTTGGAAGTCAACTTATCGGTCACCAAATTTTTTTCTAAATGAAACAAATTCACACCAAATTTTTGTGCAGTTCTGGAAAAAAAGTGACCCTCCTTTTGGGGGCCTAAAAAGGGGGGAGACAGCTTCCTCACTTGCCTTACTCTAAATCTACCACGGGGCAGGTTGAAAACAGTATTAAAAAACTTCCTTATTTTCACGTAAACTGCAACATTAGTATTCCTATTGACATTTCACATAAAGTAATTCATTTTTTTGAAGTCTGTTGGTTGTGTTGCAACAATTGTGAAAGTAAAAGAGTTAAAGAATAACTTCAAATAGGGCGGGGGAGACAACATGTTGAAAAGGTCGGGAACCGATGATCTATAGACTAGAAGTCACTTGACAATCTACACGCATGTGCACAAAAATTTACTTTTGCAGTGAAAATACCCTTTAGTTACTAGTTATTGGCAGGAAGGAAACTAATTAGTAGAACTTTAATCTACGAGTAAAACCGTATCCTGATCTATTGAGTATTGCCATTCTTCACCTGAAACCAATAGTCTGATCCAGGTTGTAGACTTGCAGGATTTCTTTATTCTAGTTGTAGTAAGTTGCGGATCATGAAAACCCTTAACTTAGCAGTGACCGTTGTAATGAACCTGCGAAAGGTCTACACAGTGTACATGTAGAAACAAATTGTAGCAGTTCTCTTGCACCACTGTCTATAATTATAATAATCATGATTAAGTTACATTTAAACTTTTTAAATCTTAAAATTGGGACGTTAAAATCTAGAAGACGAAGTCTATTTTAGCCAGTGTAGTTGCTAAGTAAGGTTGTCAAAGTAAGGTTGTCTGCTGCTAAACTTTAAAACGGTGTTATTTAGCTTTATATGTTTTTTTTTTATTTTCCATGCAAGCTAAAGTTATGATAGGCAAAAAACATGTAAGCCTGCTGTTCCAAAGTTTGTTTACATGTGTCGGCACTAACATGTATTATGCAAAATGTACGAATGACCAATCATTGAAGGTTTTCATAGTGGTAAATGGCAAACAGACACGAGTCTTCTTTACACTGCAGTAGCAAAAAAACAAGTAAAACAATAGTATTGATGTTTCAAACCATATAAACACCAGAGTAAACGAAAAAATAGTTGCCCCCTCAAAATTTGCTCATGCGCCCCAAAAATATCCCGCTGGCTACGTGCCTGATGTAGGCTCTCTCCTGCAGAAGTTAAGCGAGAATGATTATGAAGCTCGCACATTTTTGTGTCAAAACATTCTCCTGATCATTTCTGCAACATCCTTTTTGATCTGTAGTGATGACACTCTTCCATTTTTCGAGTATGGCTAATATACAAAACATTCGATACTAGTCCGCCTGCCAGCAACCCTCACGATTTCCCCGAACGACCACTCTATGATCCGGATGGAACTGCCTGTGTAGTTAAGGGTAATTTAGGCCTGTGGGATCCCTATCGTTTTGATGAGGAAGGTGCAGAAGTAATCGTTGCATCAGACCGTTATTGTGAAATGCTCCGGAGGTATTTTTGTCCAAAAGTTGTTCGGTCACTTGTTGATCATGTTCCTGATGACCTATGGTTCCAATAAGATGGTGCCACATTGCATACTTCTCGACATCCAATCGGAATCCAACGTGATATATTTACTGGTCATCTTGTTTCCCTGCGAGATGGTATTGAGCGGCCTCCACGTTCCCCGGATTTAATTCCTTGTGACTTTTCCCTATTGGGGTTCGGCAAATCACAAGTTTATAAATACCGACCCGCAACTTAAAAAGAACTTAGGGCAGCAATAACTCAGAATATCAATTCCACCGAACGTGGTTGAAAAGGCGACGGCGAACTTCAGAAAAAGACTTTAAGGCTGCATCAACTTGGCGGTCGCCACTTACGTGACACAATTTTTAAAACCATTTTAACTAAAATTGCATTTCGTGTACTTTTACAAATAGAAAGTTTTTTGTTGCATGTTCATGCGCTTGTTTGTTACAGTAGGCGCCGCTTATTGTGACCACGGATAATATGACCAACCGCTTATTATGACCAATTTGGTACGGTCCGGAATTTACGGCGTCGATTCAGGTGCGGTTATGGCGGCTTCGGTTTTTATGACCATTCGGATATTATGACCAAAATGGCCTGGCCCCAAGGTGGTCATATTAAGCGGCGTCTACTGTATTAATCTTTACGCCTTGCCCTAGCATATGCCAAAGAAACGCTTCAACTGTTCAATCAAAGGTAAACTTTAAGCCTACAAAGCTGTTCTGTAAAACAAGACAACGTTACAATAAAAAAAGAAAAAAGCGTTTTGAGTACAGCTCATCGTTTTAATTTAAAGAGTAAAAATGCGCCCAATTGTGTCGTATCCCAGGTGGTCTAGTGGTTAGGATTCGTGGCTCTCACCCACGCGGCCCGGGTTCGATTCCCGGTCTGGGAACATTTAGCATTGGTGGTTCAGTGGTAGAATCCTCGCCTGCCACGCGGGGGGCCCGGGTTCGATTCCCGGCCAATGCACGTATTTTTCTTTTAAAATCATGTTAATCAAGTTTAAGTTTGATGATGCACTTACTAGCTTTGTAAGAAACTGTTATTTGTTTGTAAGAAACAGGCAGAGGCCCTCCATCAGAATCGTCGGTGTTTGATATTTCGGTTCAACCGGCTGCGCCAGCTTCACCCATCCGGCTCTTGTGTGAAAAGTAGCGAAAGGTTAATGAATTTTATGCACTTTCACAATTCTTCTACACGAAATTGTGATCATCATATTCTCTTAACCATCACTGGCAATGCTCACAAAGAATCTTGCCTCAAATTATTGTTGATACTTGTGATGGATCAGTGGTTGTACATAATCAAGTTCCTAATTTGGGTGCGCTATCAGTCTTGTTTCCGGTATAGCGACAAAAGTGGCTATTGCTTTCTTCATATTCAGTTTTACAAATTTTTATGGTTGTGGTTTTATGTTGATTTTTTTCTTAAACTTGGGATTTTATTACAATGATGTAGAGCAGTGGTTCTCAACCGGGGGCGATCTCGCCCCCCAGTGGGCGAATGTTCAGCTGAGGGGGGCGATAAACTGCCACAAACAAGGCTACAAATTTTAACAAAAATTAGTTGACAAGTATCAATTGCGCAAAATATGTTCCAATAGTGCTGCAAGCACTACAGCTCTAAGTAGCCGAGAACTGTGTAGCCAGTGCCGCCTATGCAGTAGGCTACTCTGCGCGCACATGTGCACGTGTATATCGCTGGGTTTGTTTGTTCAGCCACCGTCGATGACAAAAGGTGTTGTTTATTGTCTTTTATCCTCCTCTCATTATCTGCTTAACTCCTATTCTCTCACTTCTCGGCGTTTTCGATGTTCACTGATCAAGCTATTACATATATATTAAGTACGTTTTGGACATGAATAGACATTATTTGCAACTAAATTGATGCAGTTTCATATCGTTTTGTACATTTTGAAAAGAACAGATTGAGCACTGTAACATAAAATCTAGCGGTAAGCCTGAAGTAGCTGATTAGTTGTGTTTTTGCAGTTGCCTAAGTAAGGCTGTTGTTAGAAACAACAATTGCTTTGTTCATTAATTAATTGTAATATTACGCGCCTGCATGTAGAATAATCCAGCATGGTGGTCACGTGATCTGATAACCTTGTTTCATTATCTCGCGCCTGTTTGTAGATTAATTCAGCGTAATAATCACTCTATTTGATTACCTTGTTTTTCTTTTCTTTCTTTTGTTTTTCATTTAGGTTAAAATTTAGTATTGCAATCTGATGTTTTTGAAGTAGTACTACAAAACATCAACTTACTGTGACAAGTGTCGTTGGGATATTACAAAGTTCTTTTCCCCTCATTATGACGAGCAAAAAGAAATGTAGACAGTATAGAGAGGAGTATTTGGCTTTTGGCTTCGTAGAAAGCCGCATGATCAGAAAGAGCCAATGTGTCTTATCTGTAACAACTCGTTTTCCAATGAAACTATGAAACCATCAAGGCTTCCTGAGCATTTGAAAAGAAAACATCCCGATAAAGTGGACAGAACCAAAGCTTATTTTGAAAATATAAAGAAGAACTTCGACCAACGTAATATTCTGTCAGCTTATTTGAAAACAGCCCACAAATAAATGAACTGGCTTGACTGCATCTCATGAGATAGCGCTAATAATAGCAAAAACTGGGAGCGCACATACAGTTGCTGAAAATGTTATTAAGTCTTCTTTTGAAATTTTTATGAAAACTATGTTACAACAAGATTCAGTGAATGTTTTAAAAGCATTGCCGTTAAGCAATGACTCAATCCGAAGAAAGAATCGACGAAATGTTCTCAGATGTAGAAAGCCTATTAGTTGAAAAATCAAAAACCAATAAATTTTCAATTCAACTAGACGAGTGGACAGTAAGTGATAATAGAGTTATTCTTATGGCGTATGCTCGTTTTATAGATGATAGCTGCAAATTTTGCGAATAGATGTTGTTTGCAAAATTATTAAAACTGATATGACTGGATTATCCATTTTTGAAGCGAGGAAATCTTGGTTTGACGAGAATTAAATATCATTTAAAAACCTGGTATCCTGCGCAACGGATAGTGCAGGGGTGGGGAACCGGCGGCCATTTTACAGTTAATGTGCGGCCATACTTAGCTTCGTAAATAAATACATTGCGTTAATTTCTAAATGTATAATGAGTCCTGTATCAAGTAATTGATTAAATAAACAAAATAATAGAAAAACCTTAACTATGTTGCTTTTTTTCATAACGAGAAAATCGTTTCAAAACGTTTTTAAACAACACTTTTTCAGCTGTGGCTTGAGTTACAAAATAGCTAATGTCAAAAGCTTACTTGTTTCACTGTGTGATGTCATAATGCTGCTACTATTCTTTTTGCAACTGTTCGTTTTATCCTCTTCACTTAGTTTTCATTTGTAAGCAGGTTTCTATATTAGTAGAATTAGCTGGTCTAAATAGATTAATTTTAGTATCACAGTTATTTCTTTTAAGCTCATTATTTAGGTTAGACGCAGAGAAGAAAACATTAAACTAGAGCAAATTTGTTGCGACTTAGCCTAATCAGCTCTCCTTATCTTGAGTTGATAAATTAGCCAAGTGGTTTGTGTTTTATAGGCTCAATAATAGTAATTATTATTTGATTTTATTAATGTGGATTACCCCAATAATGACTCCAAAGCGAAAACGAACATTAGACGAAGAAGGAAGAGTATTTAACGAGGAGTGGGGAATACAATACTTTGTTGTGCTTAATAAAGACAAAATGTGTTGCCTACTATGTGACGCCATGATTTCTTGTATGAAAAAGTACAATGCTAAGCTTCACTATGAGACACATGAAAAACACAAACTTTTTCAGTTGGAAGGAGAACAACGTAAGGTTGCTTTTGAAAAATTGAAGACTCAAAAAGAGCTTCAGCAGCAAATGTTTAAAAAAATATCTTATCAAAAAAATGCTGCCATTGAAGCCACCTACCGAGTAGCACTTTTGCTCGGAAAAAAAGGGAAGCCATTTAGTGATGTAGATATCATAAAAAAATCAATCATTGAAGTTGTCAGTTGCATAGATCCCAAGAATATTAGCCAATATAAAGAACTTCCTCTTTCTCGAACAACAATAACAAGTCGTCAACATGAATTAGCATCCAACTTAAAACAACAACTCAATTCAAAATTTCAAAAAGAAGTGTTTTATTCAATAGCTATAGATGAGTCTATTGATAATACCGATAATGCACAGGTCTTAGTTTTTATTCGTGCAATAACAGAGGATTTTCACTGTTTTGAAGAATTGCTTTGTTTATGTACCTTGAAAGATAGAACTCGTGGAATTGATATTTTTAATGCTTTTAAAGAGAAATGCAATGAAGCAAAGCTAAGTTTTGCTAACTTGGTAAGTGTATGCACTGATGGTGCTCCTGCTATGAAAGGCGTCCGAGAAGGATTTATTGGCTTACTTAAAAAAGAATTACCTGACCCAGAATCATTAATTGCTTTTCATTGCATTTTACACCAACAAAATCTTGCTGCTAAATCTACTACTGTAGGAAACACATTTAACAAAGTTTTAAAAATAGTTCACTTTCTCAGAATCAATACAACTCGTCACCGTCAGTTTCGTGAGCTGCTAATAAATGATGATGAAACTGAAATTGTAGACATGTCGTTTTACTGCCAAGTCCGCTGGTTATCTCGAGGAAGTATTCTTAGCAAAATTTTCAAGTTAAAGAAACAGATAGTCAGTTTTTATGAGCAACAAAAGAAACATTGTTATTTATCAGATTTTGACTTCGTTTGGAATGCTGCATTTTTGTCTGATTTAATGTCTAAACAAAATGAATTGAATGTTTTTCTTCAAGGTAAAAGCAAATGTATTTATGACATGTGGAGCAAAATTCAAGCATTTAGAAAAAAATTGGAATTTTTGAAGAATATCCTTGCTAAGTTTGAATTGCCAGAAGCGAAAGAACATTTTTCTCAATTGGCAGAAGTTCAAAAAGAACATGAACGACCAAATGAATCATTTGAGGAATTTATATCTGTCCTTGATTCTCTGATTCAGAATTATAATGAAAGATTTAAAGATTTTGAAAAACATTAGAATACTTTAAAGTTGACTTTCATGCCTCATTTAGTAGACATTTCTTCAGCACCTGCTAATTTGTAGATGGAATTGATAGAACTTAATGAAGATAACATCATGAAATCTTTATTTAATTCTAAAAATGATCCATTCGAAATTTGGAAAAACGCAATTGATTACCCACGTCTACGTCATCATGCTCATAAAATGCTTTCCTGTTTTCCCACCACTTACTGCTGCGAGTCAACTTTCTCATACATGACACAAATCAAAACAAAGTTAAGAACTCAGCTCACTGATGTGCATCTGGAAGACCAACTTAGACTGCGAACTACTATACTAGAACCAAATATTGAACTTCTTGTGAAAAATAAGCAATATCAAAAGAGCCATTAATGATGGATTATTACTTTGGTATTTCATTACTGTAAGAAATAAATTTGTTAAAACACAATATATATACCATCAAACGTGTCAGGCTGGAACAAACTTATCTGCTTAGTGTACCACCATTATACGTTCAAGCGCGCTGATTCTCGGATTTGCTATAAATATTATTATTTTATGCATAAACCGTAAACGAACTTGCTTCAATTTAAGTTAAAATATTTTTTATTTTGCGGCCATATGATTAAACATAATTTCAAATATGGCCATTTCAGCATAAAAGGTTCCCCACCCCTGGGATAGTGCTTCATCCAGGCTTGGTAAGCAGAATGGCTTTGTTGCTCATATGAAGGAATTATGTCCTTCAATCCTTGCAGTTCTTTGTGTGGTACATCGGCATCATGTAGTGGCCAAAAAATCAGTTTTGACCTTCATGAATCATTGAGAGTAGTTATTCAGACTGTAAATAAAATAAAGTCGCACAGTAAATACGACAGACTTTTTCGAAAGTTTTGCATTGATACTGAACAAGAGCATGTAAGACTTATTCTCCACACAGAATTCCGCTGGCTTTCGAAAGGAAACTGCCTGGCAAGATTTGTGAAGTTATTTGATACAATTGTTAATTTCTTAAAAAATTTAAAGGAAAACAATTTTGCAAAAGAAATTAAATTCCACAAGTGCGACATTGGTGGATTTTTTGTAAGTTCAATGAAGTGCCACTTCAGCTTCAAGGTAAATTATGTACACTGCTGGATTGTAAATGTGTTTTGAAAGTCTTTGGTGAAAAATTACATTGGTTTCGAATTAATACACGAAAGAAAAATTTTGAGGACATGCCCGAGTTAACAGAAGTAAGTGAGCAGCTCTCAGAACAAACCAGAAAAAAATATGAAGAATATTTAATAAAATTGAGAGAAAATTTAAATAGTCGATTGGTTAAAATACTGCTATACTTTCCAACCTCTTATTTGGTTAAATGTGGCTTCAGTGCAGTCAACAAAATTTTGACCAAGGAAAGAAATAAACTAGATATGTGCATTCGAGGAGACATCAGACTAAACTTACAAATTTCAAGCCAAATATTGAAGGTTTAGTGGCAAAGCATCAATTACAGGGATCTCATTAGAACAACGTGAGCAAAGTATTTTAATTTAGCTGTTTCTCATTACTGCAATAAATATGGGCGATTATTTTAAACAACAAGGGAAAAGGGGGCGATGTGAGGAAAAGGTTGAGAAACCCTGATGTATAGTATATACATAAATACCGTAACAGGCAGCATATCAGCTTAGGAAAAAATACTTGCTTTATAGTATATATGACGGCATCACCCGCAGAGATCCGTCAGTAACGTCGGGATTGAGAGTGTCGGTTCAACCGACCAAGCTTGCTCCAAATATCAGGCTCTTGTATGAATCATGTTTTCTATTAGACAACTACTGAACAGTTATAAGGAGCGAGTAGGTCTTTTTCCTAGAAGCTAAAGTCAAAAAGTATAAAACTAAAGCAGGTTCAAGAATCAATCGGCGTAGTCATCAAGTCCATTACCAATTAAATTCAACTCCACTACCGAGTTTTCGTGCGTGGTAAAAAAAGACACCGCGCGTGCAACGTTACTCATTACTTTTGCATATCATTATTTTTGATTGCATGCGCGGCTCCAGCGTCGCCTTTGTTACTCACAATTCTAACAATATGCAAAAGGGGATTGCTGTAGTACCTAATCACTGCATGTATAAACATTTCAATCGCCTCGAAACTGAGGTTCAATTCATCACCATGCAGAATCACATAAATGAATAAATTAGGCTGGAACTAGGCTACCACGTTTCCAATTTATACTGTGAGAGATAGAAAAATTCTGCGGGCCAACAACTGCTCGTGAAAAGCGTGGAAAACAACATCTACAGTAAATTAGAAATCTCACGTCAGGGATATCTTTACTATGAAGACTACTTAAGCGGTGAAAAACTCACAACTTTGTAAATTGCTGCTTTTGGGATCACCCTCAGCTTAAGCTTTTTTAGCTAACTGATAAATTCGGCCCTGCCTCCTCCAATCCCCGTCGATAATTTCAATTTAAAAACCTTTACAGCAGTTCTAAGTTTGGAAAAATTGAATTCTGGTTGGCCAACATTGATGTTTGTCTTCCCGAATAAAAATCTTGGGTTCGTCTCTGGTGAACAGAGAAAAAATAGCCAAAGTTAAATTTAGTCTGGTGGTACTCAATGGTTTTTATATGCTCCTCTCCTACGGGGCTCTAACTTAGCGATTTTATCTTTACTGTAAATTGCAAAAATATGTATACAAAACGACTTTTTTGAAATCCATATTTTCAAGGTCTTCAGTTACTTTTGATCCAAGTTGATGCTCAATCCAAACTGAAGACCTTTTTTGTGAAGATTATTTACATTTACTTTTCTAAAACATGCTTTTACCAACTGACGTCTGCATGTAAATCGTTAAATAAAAGCATATTTTTCTTCCCTAATCTTTGTCTAGAACAAATTTCCTCCCATGCACGAATAATTATTTCCTTTCATAGAGGCAGCAAAGTGGCTCCCAGTCCAAAACCGCAAATTTAGGCTATGAAAATGCAAACTGTAGTGTTTCTTATACATACTCGTATTTTCAAAATTCAAATATTTCTGTTTGATGTTTTCAGGTGCTGGTAATTGCAAAGAATCCTGGGATAATGTATTCTTATATTGTTCCGAAAGTTTTCGAGAACTTAACTCTGGCTGATATTGACCTTCCCTCTACACATGAACAACGAGCTAATTTCAGTTGGAGTGTGGTCAATGGGCAATGCTCAGCATCTTGCGCAGGAGGTTAGCAAGTAAAATATTTTCTTTGATTATCTAATTAATCATCTCAAAATTTACATCTGTCTAAATAAGAAAATGATTCTTCAAAAAAACTGAAAACGACAAAAAGATTTATTCATTTGTTTTTGCAAAGCCCATTTTTACGGCTATTTTAGCAAAGATGTAATTTTATGGAATGCTAAAGTTTAAATCTCTAAATATTTCCAAATATAAACACTGCGGATGCAATAGCTTACAATTTGCCTGGGTAGATTTGATTTAGTGAGGGAGACGAGTAAATGGCTGGTATGTGAGATTCTGGTGTGGATTGAGGGTAGTTGAGAATGTTGGTGAGGCATCACCATATTTAGAAATTTTAGTTAAGATTTTAGATTCGGTGAGAGGGTGGAGTAGACTGATCACAAACCTTTGCTTTTTCCAGTTTAACTTGCTCTTTCCAAGCCTCTGGCCATTTAGTTTGCAAAGTTGTTTCAGCCAGTGACGTCACAATGGGAGATGGTCTATTGCTCGTAGTACGTTTTATACAGTATGACACCTATTTAATTAAGCAATTTCACTCAAAAAAATAAGTCTTCAGTGGTTGCGTAAATTCAATCTCTGAACGGGTTTTGCGTTTCGCCTTTGAAAGAGCATTTTATGGCAATTTTCCTGCATGATTGCAACGCTGACGGTAGAAATGCACAGTGCCAGCAATAGTGGCAATCTCGATGATGATTTGAACGCAACGATGTTTTATGCATAATCTCAATGGTTTTCCTGTAAGCAGAAGATAAAGATACAACAACTCACACACTTCGAGCCTCTCCTGATACTGCCACCTGCTTTAATAAAATCACTAGCGCTAGCTATCGTGAAACCATTTAAAAGACTCGTATGCTCTCGCTTAAATGACCTGGTGTTTTTTGGCAACCAGTTGTTACAAGTCATCATGCAACTTTGATTATTGTCAGTTAGCAGTATGGTCTACCAGTCCTGCAAACCTTGGTGTTTAGCCACCTTACTAATAAATAAATAAGTTACACTAAAAATGCAACGATAATGTTGGAAAATATTTTAAACAAAATCATATGTGCAAGCTGGCTTCCGGGAGGAGGGGTTGTTCTCATAGGCGCAATCGAGGGTACAAAAAGGAAAATCTAAATTTTTGAAAAAGTTGCAAACTAAAGAGGAAAAGTATCCTGCATTTTTTTTAAAGCTTTTTATAAAAATATAGGAAAGAAACTTTTTTCCTGAGGACAATATTCTAAGAGAAATTTTGCCCTACAAATATTGCTTCTGGCTAGGTTTTTGGACTTTTTAAAAAATTTGATGGTACGCTCTATACGTAGCCTATTATGTAATCTGAGTTATCCCGCAAAACTTAGTTATATCAATGCACTCAATTTGATTGTCCCGTGTTTCTTGACAAGCATCTGATTGTTATTTTCAGGGCTACAAACCTCCACCGCAAGATGTATGAAAAACAACCAAATAGTGGTGGATGACGAGAACTGTAAACGAGGTGGTAAACCCCCAGGTTCCACTACCAAGTGCAACACGGATTCTTGTCCGGCCAGGTACCCTAAACTACGTCATTGATGTGAGGCCGAATAGCCAGAAAAATCATTGAAAGTAACAATATTTCCCTTGTCGCTTTCTATGACGACGTCATCGTGTGTTATTAAACACAATATAGGGAAGAACGACGACGCCTTGAAGCCTCCGTGACGCCACAACCTTCGTCTTTTGACAACTCGGTCTAACGATTGGGTGTTTAAATCTTGTAACGCTTGCGTTGTTGTGTGGTTTGAAAAGTCGCTACATGATGGTTTTTGCTATTACAAAAGTTCTACGATGCCACCAATTTATCCGAAAAAGTCGATATGTTACGCACGTTTGAAGGAGCTTGAAATCGTAAGCCTACCATACCAATTGACTATACTGGCAACGTTTAGCAAAACGTTCCAAACAAAATTACGTAAAGCAGCATGTTGGCTCAGATTTTTGCATTGGTAATTGTCAGGAGGTTCAAATCCTTTGCTTTTGACGGAAAAGGTTTGCGGAAAACTTGAAAACTCCTAATCCTGGATTTGACTTCCACTTTCATGCAACTACAATTGTTTATTGAAGAGCAACGGTTGATCTGGATCTGTATTTGTTTTATCATAAGGGTGCAAGGCCAGATCACATCGTCTTTACACATAAGGTAATATAATAAAACAAACAAAACGATACAATCTCAACATATATTACCAGTATGTCTAAGCTGCAAACGAGGTTACAATAACTGCGAACTGCAACCGGGCTATGTTTGTCGAGGATGAGCAAACTAAAATCCAGGATCGATTTGTTTTGTCGCAGATGGGTGGTATCGGATTGGAAGGAATGTTCGCAAACTTGTGGAAAAGGAATGCGCGATCGGCACGTGACCTGCAAAATTATGACCTCACTGGGCGATCTTAATACGTTAGATGAAGATTGCAACTTAATTCCAAAACCTGCTGTGACAAAAAAGTGTCGGCGCCTCTTGTGTCCACCAGAATGGAGTGTCGGATCTTGGACTGAGGTATCATGACGTTTTATGCCATTACATTTTTAGCTTGCGGAAGTAGTGGGCACATCTTTCCAACAGCCCGTACGGCTAGAGGTCAGCCGACTGAGATCTTTTTCTATTTCATTACAAATAGTTGCGAAAGTCTTGTGCCCTACACTTTGAGGCCGTATATCTACGGAAAAAAAAGATTTTACAAATCTAAAAATTTTCACTTCTGTAGCGATATGCACCTTTATGGCTTTAATGGCTTTTTAAGAACATTCCCTTACAAGGGTAGTCAGGGGAGGCAAAGGCCTCTTTTCCTAAAAATGTTCACAATTCTTTTATAGTTCTAGTCTAACAAAGACTTCACCTCATATTTGCCATTAATACTCTGATTTTTTACCCCTATATTTTCGGAGATTTTTAAAAATATAGTTATTGCCATTAACTATTCGGATCTGGCATAGTATCATTATCTCCTGTCCCAATATATTTGGCAAATTAATTATCCCTCCTCCCTAACATTAGTTTTTCCTTTCTTTTCCTCCTCAACCATTTGGTTGCAAGTTTGTTGTTTATGTAGTTTTGTTCTCTTCACCAGAATCTCTTTTTCCGAAATCAGTTCTTATACACGACGTTGTCTCACTTTTTATTTTCTGATACGTTTCAGTGTTCTCGAAGATGCGGTAAGGGAAAGCGGACGAGAAGGGTGTATTGTCGAAGAGGAACTAGAAAGGTTCGACAATCGGCTTGCAATCGGTCACAAAAACCTAAAAGAAAGGAGAGATGTGGCGGAAAATGCCAAAAGAAATACCAGTGGAGGGTTACTGCATGGGGACCGGTTGGTAAATAGTAATCAGTTTTTAATCGGTTAAAACCATAGCCACCTTGTGTTTGCTTAAGGCTACAGACGAGTTTACATCAAATAAAGTCTGTTTGTACTTATGTTTTTGCTGGCGTCCTTCATGTGCGATATTGCCGCGATTTTTCACCTGTTTTAACGAAATGAACATCATATTGAAACTAAAGCACAAGCGAGGAATGGCTTACAAGCTGATGACTTTCTGAGGCACTTGATTATACACTAACAAACGGTGCAATTCTGCAAGGATGTGAAATTCAAACAATGGACCGTAAGAAAAAAAAGAGGCTTGGGTAGGCTCGGTCCTGGGCGTACTGCTCATGAAAAGTCTACTATTTGCTGATGGGTCTTGCTTCAGCTTTAAAGGCATTGCATCAAACTAAGTGTTTTTTTAAATAATGGGAATGGAAAGCTTGCTTTAGTTTATCTGCTTCCGTTTTCCATCTGCGTTTCTACTAACTTGTTGATTCACAAACAGGCTAATTTTGGGAAAATCATCAAGTTTCGCTTCTGTTTTTCAAGTGCACTGCAAGCTGTGGCGGCGGAAACCAGCGACGTTTGATAAAATGCAGTTACAAGCAGTCAAGTGGAAAATTTCGCATCTCTTCTTCCAGAAAATGCGAGCAAAAAAGAAAACCTGATGTTTCCTTGAAAAAAAGATGCAATAGTGGAGCATGCCTTCTTATCATTAATGAAACGAATCCAAATATTTACGAAAGGAACCTTATTACAGGCTTAAACTTTCAAAGCGACGATGCTCCCCCAGCGAAATGGGTGGTTGGGTCTTGGCAAAAGGTAAGATAATTCTAGGTGCAGCTAGTTACAGACCAGGCTACCATGGTGTTACAGGTGGTCACAGACCCCGTCTGCCACATAGTAAATCATACCATTTGCATTTTGAGTAGAGATCATTAACTACCTTATAAGGTTTTTTTCCAGTTGGCTCAAGGCTGCCGCATGAGATTGGTGCGACAGTTTCACTCGGCAACGCTGCGTATTGTCAAAGCCTTTGTCACCTCTTTTTTAGATTGAGTTTGAATTAGTCAGACGCTCTGCCCCATTTTCCAGAGTAATGACTTGACGTGATTGATGAGGCTTGCTTTTGCCTTTTACTTTTTCTTTAGTGCACAGTGGGTTGTGGTGGAGGTTTCCAGCTAAGAGCAGTAAAGTGCTGGAGATTTGATGAACTTCTTTCTGCCACTGCTTGCGCTGACAAACGAAAACCTATCGCAAAGCGAGCATGTAACACACATCAATGCATCCTGCTTGCCAGCAATGAGCAAGATAAAGAAACCAATGGTAATTTATAGAAACTTAGTTTATATCCGTGGTAGCTACTGTATAGTCTTATGCCATTTAATGTGACTGGATTTATTCACTTTCTGGTCATCGCCGGTAGCTGTAAGCTCAGGAAAAACTCTCAATCTCGATTCAAAGTATTTCAGTTTTTTAAGTTCCGTTTGTACTGCAGTCCAGTCAGTGGCGACTCCAGCTTTTTATGGCTACTCGGGCTCGTCACTGACAGTGTCGCAAAATATAGCAAAAACAGTAAATAAAGCACTAAAACTAGCGAGAAGACCAAAAATAGCAACAATTTATCCAGCCATTTAATTATTGTTAAACGCCTTTATTTACACAGTTATAACAAAACGCGTGCTTTTATCAACTGTGCCCGATTTCAATAAAAAATTCAGCAAAAAAGTGTCTGAAACAACGCATTAAACACCCGCATTGTTAGAGTTCGGACAACTGCAATCAAGTCCGAGTGAAATTTGATTCCTAAAAATGCTTGAAAATCGTTTCTCTGTGGTTATTTCTCTGCACAGCATGTCTGGCTATTTTCTTTGAGCCCGAGCTGGACAAAACGTTGAGCACAAAAAGCAACTGGCACCACAAACACTGGTGGTCTATACGATGTCCGGCTTCTTCTTTGGACTTAATATAAATTAAGTTAAAAAGTTTTAAACTTGTTTCGCAGAATTTAAGTTTAACAAAGTCTTCCCTGATTTCGTAACTCAGGCTCAGCTCGAGTAGCCCTAGTGCCAGAGTCGCCACAGTCCAGCGAAATTAAAGTAGTTTCGTGTATGATTTATGCGCACTTAAAAATTTGTTTGGGACAGGAAATGACAGGAAAGTTTTTCTTTTCCCGCAGAATGAATAAGCTACACTTCAATGCTGAAAATGCAGGTCTGCAACAAATATTACTGCATTAATCTCGAGGGTAAAAATAAAACCGGTTTCCAGTTGCCGAGCACCCGAAGTATCAAAATTTGTTTATGGTGAAGTTTGCTGCAATTCCTAAAATTTTCTGATCAATAAAGAAAATTTTGTTTTGTTAACTGCAGTGGAAAACATTTTTTTATTTTCTTAGACATACACTGCTTCGACAAGTTTCCATGGTGCTCTTTGGTGGCAAAGCACAAGCAATGTTTGAGCAGTTTGTTTGGATCACATTGCTGCAAATCCTGCTCCGGAGCTTTATAGAAGAAAATACTGCTTTAAAAACAGTGAAGAGTGTGGAAATCATTCAGTTCACTGCTCCATGTTTACAAATCCAAAGCAGGTTTGTTTACTAATGAACGAACAAACAAACAAACAAGCAGATAGACAAATAATTTTTATCGTTGTTTAAAGCCAGATCTTGCCATGTTTACTCATGCATTTGGAATGTGTAATTTTGTTCAGTGCCGGTGAGTCATTTTACGGTACTGTTTGCCTACTGCTTTCTTATCCTTTCTTTGTTTTACCAAACCAATACGCTGCAAACGTTAAGTGACTTCAATATGTGATGTAGGGCCTAGATAATTTTACAACTTAGATTCTTCTCGAGATATACCGCAATTCGAATACGACTTACCTCGTTTAGATTTTTGGGCGTAAGCCTCTCTCTCTCCTAGGTAAAATTAAATCGTTTTAATTTCTAGTCTCCAAGTGCTCTTTTCTATGAGTGTGTTTGCTACAGTTTCGTTTTATGACATGCCTAGTATTAAATCTAATGTCGTCCTGTCTTCAAATTGTCGTTGAAAGTCTTCAAAACTAAGTTCAATACCTTTAAAAGTGTGTCTTATGTTTGCGAATACTTATATTGTGATATTTTTCATTTAATTATTTAGGCATTATTAGTGTCAATAAATGTGTTTTGTTATTTCTGATCGTTATCGCTTGTAGTTTTTAGGCAGCCGACTTTCACTTCAATTGAGCCAACCGCTGCTACTTTCCTATTCTACAGCTATTTCAGAGAGAATCCACCATCACTTCCTGGTGCGATAACGCGCTGCCTTGCAACCTATGATTGTGGATTCAACACCTTCATCGTTTTTAAGCTATTTAAGCTGCCAGGAAATGCATTTTGCACGTGTTGTAGTGGTAATTATTTCCGGCTTCGGATGGAAAGGTCTGGAGCATAAATTCTGTAAAATCTTCATTGGTATTCGCAAGGAAGACCGTATAGAATGTAACGTGCTACGTTACTCCGCCAAAAATTCTAATTCAAAAGCAAGTGCGTAGAGGTAGACACTCACTGAATCAGCACATCTGGCCTGCGAAACGCAGGAAAAACAACATAAAATTGGCAACTATATATAAGAATAGCTTGCAATTTTTTGAAAATTAGTTTCTATGCTGCCTTTATTTTTACTTTCCAGGCTCGCAGGGCAGCAGCAGTGGCGCTAAGAACAATTTTTCAGACCTGCTTCGGAGTTTCCAAGTTTTAGCATTTTGAATTGCTTAGCATTATTTTCTATAACTTTTACTGCTTAGTATTGATTTTGTCAAGCAAAAACATTACTTTTCTCATCGGCATAACGTCGTCACGCGAGGTTTAGACGCTTCACCACACGGTCGCTAAGCATTCTGGTGTCATTGAAGCAGCTCTGAATTAACACCACTAGCTGAACATGTGAATATAACTCCTAGGTCGAAAAATGAATTTGGGGCTGTTCTACCGCACAATTACCTCTCACAAAAATTAGAATTCTCTCATTATTTGTCTAGTGTCACGCCTAAGCGAAAGCCGGTGATAAAAGTTAAGCCTGCGCTTGTTTTCACTGTGATGATTAAAATACATCAAACAGTGCCGGTTTGTCCGTGTGAAAGCCGCAACCAAAAAAGCTTCCGTCACTACCTTTCTCGTTGCCGTGTAATTTGCGGGCGATAACTAAGTCTCTCCATCAGTTGGCCCGATTCCGATTCATGACTGGGAAGGCCGATTCTTGAAAGATGCATCCCTCCTCTCATAGAGGAAAAAGTTTACAGAGGTGCAGAGGTCATAAATGAAAGCTTTTACATTCACTCTGAAGTAGGCAGTTTCAAAGGAACCAAGGACAATTTGCTACGATAAGTTCGCAGCCAGGTTGAATGGATTGGACCACTGTGCATCGTGGCAACAGCCACCCTGTTGGATTTCACTATGGCTGCTTTTATGTGTCCACAGAAAAATCACTTCACTGGAATTTTCCTGGGTTGATTGCGCTGGTTGTAAAAATGGATTGTGCCCTGGGGCGCAGCCAAACGGGGCTAAGCTCTTCCTAAGAAATTTGTTTGGAAAGAAGTAAAAATATTCTACGGCTGTTACATTCGCGCTGAAAAGTGAAGCCAAAATGTAGGCTAGCAAACAAAAACTAAGAGGGCAGAAGTTTCCTGGTTATGTTTTTTGAAGAAAATGTAAGCAACATTTAATCCATAAGAAATCGTACGGCTGCTATAACCCTACTAAACGGCGAACGCATATTTCAGACTCATGAGCAAACAAGGCTGAGTCCCGCCGTCAGAAAAAACTTTTGATGAACTTTTTTTGCGATCCTATTGTCACCTGAAAAAATGTTGCTCTCTAAATTTATTTGAGCTTTCGAGAACATTAACCAGACAAGGGGTCTGCTTCAATGAGAAGTAAAGCTTGTCCCCTCTTCTCTTCAAAATGATTATATTATCACAGAGGTGTAGCTAAATCTGTAAACCATGTTTCAATTTAAGCTTTAGTGTCAAATTCATGTTGTTCCTCTCATGAAGCAAAAGCCTTAAGATTAAAACATACTTTTTCGTTGTAAGTAGAAAACATAACAAATGGAGACAAAATGCAATATCTCAGTATTCTTGTGTAAATAAAAGAAAGTTGATGATTCACTTCAACCATGGCTTACTCTATTACGATTTTAACCAATGTACATTTTACTTATTATGACGTAGCAATTCTAATTGAAGAAAAGCTGCCAGCTATTTTAGCAGCAGGCTCGATTTTACTTTTTCGTGCACCTCACGAGTGTAGCTTACAATGTCATAGCTCAGACCAAGGTGTCCAATCTTGTTGGCCCAAGGTCCATATGCGGTCGGTGAATAAATTTGCCGACCACTTGGCAGGGATTATGTTACAATTTTCACTACTCTGACCACAAGTTTGTGCGAAAACGTACATTAACCTCACACTAAATTTCCAGTCTTGGTGTCACGAATAAGGAAATTTGCTTTGTTAGAGTAGTAGTTAGAGAGTATAGAAAAGCGTTGTAACGGGGAGAGAGAGATTGATTAACAGAGTAAAAAAGGGCTATTGTTTTTTGTGATAATTTATTGTGGATTCTGTGGACGTAGCGAGTATTAAGCAGTTATTGGTGAAATTAGTCTTGGCGGTTTCCTGATCGTGTAGTAAAGTGATTAATTCTGAGATCGTTGAGCGAAGAAGCTTGAAGTCGTGAAGTATTATTTCTGCGAATACATTATTCTGTTCTTAACGTGGTTTAAGGTGTTTTTGGTGGAAGCCAATCTTTTTTAAGTTTTATTAAGTTGCAGTCAGACCTAATTATTCGAGCGATTATCATACGTCGCCACAATTTTAAAAGAAATTTAAGATTGAGATAGAACCGAGAGTTCTATTATTATTATCAAAACGCGACACTTGAAAATAAGTGTTCTCCTCTTTTTCCGCCGCGGTGTGGTAGTAATTGTTCCAGACTTGAGACTAAACGACGTGCAGTTCGAAACTCTATAAATGCATCATTGGTATTCTTCAGAAAGGGCATCCAAACTTAAAGCTCAGGAATCTTCCAACATAAAAGGTTGGCCTGGAAGAGAGTGAGTAGCGGTAGGTATACACTGCGTCACCACGTCTAAGCCTAAAGACGAAATGATCGACAAAACTGTAAACCAGAAAACAAAAATAGATAAATCACACAATTGCAATCAATAAAGTCATACTTAGTGTAAGTGACAGTAATCTGAAGTAGATTTGATTATCCTACTTTGATTTGATTAAGTAGATTTGATACAAAAAATAAGGTGTAATACCACATAACAAATGTTACAATCACCAGCAGAAATAATCTATTTTTTTTCCTATGCAAAAGTGATCTACTTTGTGTAAAAATAATCGTAATGTTTTGTCTAAGGTTTGCAGGCCTGCAAAGTGACCTGGATGATTGCCTCCACCTAATTAGCACCAATACGGTTTTTACAAAACATTCTTAGACAATCAATAACAAGGTTGTAGTTAGGTAGAAGATCGGGCCTTTTTTTGGTTAAAAAAGTTTGGGCATTTTTATAAAGACACGTCTTTTTCTTGGGTCCCGAAAATGACTTTCTGATTACGGCCTTGATTGACGACAAATATCTTGATTTATCCTTTTGATCTAAAACTTGTCTCACTAATCCATGGTAAGCTAAGTTTATGCTTGATTTTAATACAATTGAATTATTTGATCCAACCTAAACCGACATTTCTTGAAACCAGTATCAAAAACTTTCAGTTATTGTAGACATTCTTTGTTTTCAGTTTCAAGGGCGAATTTTTTGATGGAGGCTATCACTGATGACGTTTTGGTGACGTTAGTTTCATGAAACTTTTCACAGAGGCGGGACCATCCCGTACTGACAAAATGCGGAGTCAATTTCAGGGAGGTGTGATCACTCTTAATGTGAAAGTCATCAAAATCCAAGTTGAATTTTTTTTTCCACTCGAAGTATTTTTCGTATTCAATCTGATTGTTTTCAAGCTTCTTGAGGTACGAGGCAAGCTCCTTCGGAGACTTGAACCACGAGGCGTGAATAAAGGACTGGTGCGGCAAAATATCGATTACGTCGTCTTCCTTAGGCCCGAGAATGACCGGGACTATTCCATGACGAAAAGGAGTCCATATTTGTTCTGTGAAGTAATCTCTACAACCTCGACTGTCAACAAAACTCAGGTAGAAGCGGTACTGGTGCAATCTGTCGAGGTTTGGCATCGCGTTAGAGCTCAAAAAACAGTCTCCGAAAAAATCAACTTGAAACTGATTTTGAACCAACTGTACCGCGTACCGCATTCGGTATTTGTTTGCCGGGTTCTCCGCACATTCGTTGGCAATCCACACCTATAAGCAAAATACATGTCTGCGTTGAAAATCTCTTGTAATTAAATGGATCGTCCTTTTAACGACTGTCATGATCAGAAGACTTCCATAATTGGCTTCCCTTTTAACGTTTACCTAGCAGGTAAAGCATTGCCGAAGAGAAGCAAAAGGGGAAATTGCCCTTCACAGGAAATTTAACAAAGATTTAATTTTGGCATAAGTTCTAAGTGCTGATCAAAGTAGTCATCATGCAGACTCAACAAACAATTGTAAAATTTACTTAATATTCCTGATACTTACCAAAATCCTGAAGATAACTACAAAAAGCTCTTCAACAAAAATAATCACCAAAAAGAAAAAACAGGTAGTTAAATTTGCGTCCCTCCCCCCACCCTAGTTGTAACCAGGTGGTGGGCCAAATGGATCATGGCTCCACAAATGCCTTGGACTCGATCGAGGTAAGAAGCTACGTTTAAATCAAATGGCAAAAACCTGTCAATACCAAAAAAGAATATTCCTACGTGAAAGAGTGACATAAAGTCCCCAAAAACATGTTTATCCTCAACAAAGTTATCAACCAAAATTGAGGAAGAAAGTGACCGAAAAGTTTGTTTTAGACCCCTCCGAATTTTTTTCTGTCTACCTTAACGTTCTCACTCACCAAAGGTTTTTGCTGGCGACGCCATTAGAGAACAAGCTTATGCAATCAGTACCCACCGCATTCCTAGTTTTCCTTTTTAAATTCCAATTTTCTTCTTTCTCTTTACCCACCAACGAGTTATATAGAGATGCTTTACTCCAAAGTGGAAAGTAAATGGTCGAATCTCTTCTGTGGTTCATGGTCCAGTTAAAGAAATTTTTGTAAGCCTCCATATCTGCTGCATATTCTTGCTTTAGAAGCCAAGGATTAAGGTCAGACCACCAAACAAAAATCTGATGAGGGCCTCTAAAGATACAATTTGTTGCGTCACAAAAGTCATTTAACTGATTCGAGAATGAAAACCTCAATGACGAGTTCTAAATTATTAGTCGAGTAAAAACTGCTAATCTGGAAGCCTTTTTTGACCAAAGTTCAAAAACGGTTTTTTGGTATGACAAAAAGCCAATATTTTTTGAAAATATTGGCTTGGTTTCACAATATTTTCTTGGAAATCTCATCAATTTTCTAAAGAAGAGCAATCTTAGTTAGCAATATTGTAATTAATATTTAGAAATCCTATTTTTATAAAGATGACGCAAAATTGCTTGAGGTTGGAAAAAAGAAAATAAAAGCGTTTGCATCTGGTCCTGTAGCGTTATGAAGAAAAGACGGTAACGTTTAGAAGTTTTTTAGGATCTTTTGTAGAAAGCCTCTGCCATTAATGCAAAAATGTGAGATTTGAGAAAAAACACCCCTGCCACGTTTTAAATCTAACCCTAACCCTAATCCACATAGCTACGGTTAGGGTTAGGGTTAGTATCAATGTGTATTCTTGTGTATGATTTTTTTTGGCGGGGGCTTTCTACAAAAGGTCCGTTTTTTATTATATTCTGCTATACCGACGAAACAGTTATTTTGTATACTTTGCTTAAGCGCTTTTGGAAGGTAGAAATAGTTGTTTTGTTACGTCACAAAAGGATTGAAACTTTGATATTTTATGAAAGAAATGAAATAGTTAAAGCAGAAGTGTGTATTTTTTGTTACCATATTTGGATCAAAGTTGTGTGCCGATATGTAAGAGTTATTGTATTGTACATATACAGTGTGCGTCTACGAAGTGAAGTGGTTCGATTAAAGAAATCACTTGCGAAAGTAAGAGTGTTGTGATTGTAGATTGCTGAAAATTTCAACTGTGATCTAATATCATTGACTCGAGTAGCCTAATTCAAAGCTACGCAATTAATCCATACAAAATCTATTCGTAAAGAACTTTTGATATTTGGCTCACAAATAGTAATTTGAAACAGGAGTGCACATTATAAAGCAGTGAAAAGCCTCAATAACCAAACGTTTTTTAGTTTTCCCTCAGGCTGCATGTCGACATTACTTTTGGTTTTTGTTCAAAAAAAATGAAAACTTGTTCGGTATTATGGAGATCAGCTTTTTAAAAGTGATTAACATCCCATTTTTGGCTCAAAACAAGTGAAATGAAATCTTTATTGAAATCAACGTTTCGAAAAAGCTCATTTTTCTGTTTTAGACTAGTTTACCTCGTTACCTGGACTCTACAGTCAACGATTAGTCTAAACCAGGGGTGCACTACTCAAAACTGGTGCTGGGCCAATCTCATAAGTACGTATAATGTGCGCCCCACATAAAATTGAATCCATCCATGCATACATAAACGTCATGTTTACATGTGCATAAACACACACGCACACCAATGTATATGTATATAATACCTATGTGCATAACCAAGCACATACATATGCCTTTTTTAAAGCGAAAAGCCTCAGACATGTAACCGTCAATGCTAGCAGAAACCTATAGCTTTCTTACTAGCTAAAGTTATTACTCATCATTGGCGAGTCAAATGAGATTTTTTCGTTTTTATTTTTGATAGCACACACACACAACAAGATGAGTAACATGTATTACTTAAAATCATCCATACTTTAAATCAGACAGCGGATGTGCGACGCACCAGCAGAGTGCTGGGGATTGTTTTGCACCGCGGGAAGCTTTATCATGCTCTATATCTAGGTGCTGACCTTTTTTTTGGAGATCACTCTTTACAGCACTGCGCAGCGCCGTTTAGATCAGCCTACTTACTTCTTTTCAGCTACTACCTTCTGATAACAGGGCCATGAGCTAGCACAGTATGAATAAACATGATAATGTAAGTTTATTTCGATATAAACGTGAGTTATTACTATTTATTCCAATTACAAGAATTACTTTTTACCAAACCGTTCACGTACTACGTTCGAGCTTATGGTGTGCCACATTGGGCAGGCGTGCCCTTTGTTGTGCACCCCTAGCCTAAACAATATCTAGTTTAAATAAATTGTTCAAATCATCCCTGGGACCATAAGTTGCGTACCCCTGATAAATGTAAACGGTGCCCGTTATATTGTTTTGATTTTTGTTTTGCAGAAACCACTGTAAAGTGTAAGAAGTCAAAAAGTTGATATTGCTATAATACAAAATTGTTTAAGTTGCAACGCCTGATATTAGTATTATTTATTTTTTCCTTTCAACTAACTGTAATGCAAAATTCTGCTGTTATTTTAGTTAGAAAGTTAAATGAAGATCGCCTTGCTGCAAACTCTCTTTGTGACTATGTGATCAAAACAAGAAGCAAAACCCTTCACGCACATAAGTGCGTTCTAGCTTTGTCTTGTGATTTTTTTAAAAAACTTTTTTGCTCAAGTCCAAGACATTCTAAATCATTTACGTTTCCAATAAAAACAAGTCCTGAAACTATAGAGCTTGCTGTCCTATTTCTATATGCCAATCACATAACTTTGAATCAAGAAAATGCATATGAGCTGTTGAAAATGGCATGGTTTTTACAGAATGATCTTTTACATAATTACTGTGCTCAATATTTGGTATCAAGTCTCACCATTGAAAATGCTTTAAAAACTTGGAAGTATGCCTCGGAGAGCGGAGATAGAGAGTTTTTAAGCAAATGTGAGCAATATGTATCCAAACATTTTCAACATTGGGTAATGACTCAACGGTATCTAGAGTTTGATTTTGACACTTTCAAACGATTTATTCAAGTCCAAAGTCCAGGAAATTTGCAAGAAACTATTTATGAATGGCTTTTAAACTGGATTAGATACGATCCTAAAGCCCGGCAAAAGTACTTCATCAATCTGTTCGAAAAAATAGACCTGAAAAAGCTCCCAAAACACTACCTAGATTTTGTCATTTTGCCAAGACACTTCAGCTCAGGCGATCATCAAGACCACTTAAATGCTCAAAAGATGTGTGCCAGTTATCTTTCCCAGCAGCCTCAACCGCACAAAAAGATTTCGAAATCAGACAACACTCTCATATCAAATTTGCAAAAGCAACATCGCACTACTACTTCTTCAAGAAAGAAAGTTAGAATCCATGCTTTTCTGAGGAAGTCCATTCAAGAGACACAACGCTCAATCTCCTTTCCAGAACCACTATCAAACAAGCAAGTAAATGTAAAAAACAAGAGCTCTATGACAGTTCGTGTTATGATAGATGCAGATGAGTTTATGGTTGTCGGTGGGGAAAACTCTCCATTGAGTTTGATGAAATTCAATGTTTTGAGTAAAAGCTGGATTTTATATCCAGACTTGCAAGACAGAATTACAATAGATGCAGGCTTGGCATTTGTGCAAAAAGTTTTATACATTATAGGGGGAAGATCAAAAGATTATAAAGATATCTTTGACAACTTACAGGTCATAGAATTTCAAAATGGATCTCATACAGTTAAAAAATTGGCTGGAATGCAAGAGAAAAGATACAAATTTGGATGCACAATGCTCGATCATAAGATTTACGTTGCCGGAGGTGTAGGAACGAAAGAAGCGTGCCTTGGTACAGTTGAAAGCTACAGCATGGGTCGCAATGAGTGGGAGGAACGGCCTGCAATGATGAAAAAACGAGGGGGGTGCAGTTTGCTTGCTAAAGGAGGAGTATTATATGCTATAGGCGGTCGACAAAGTTCGGAAAAGTTTCACCGTTCGGTCGAAATATTTAACGGTATAGAGTGGCAAATGGGTGATCCAATGCTTGTTAGAAGAACGGAGTTGGCTTCGGTTATTCTCAACGGCATCATATATGCAATTGGTGGACGATCTGCTCCTGGTATTTATTGCAATTCTGTTGAAAGATTCGAAGGTTCCTCTTGGAAACAAGTCGCTCGACTAAACCATTCAAGAGCAGGTTGCAGCGCTTGTGTTTTGGATGGAAAGATCTTTGTCATAGGTGGCACAAACTGTTACGGACCGGTGAAATCAATGGAAGTATATGACCCGTTAAGGGACGATTGGTACGTGTTTGGGGATTTAATAGGAGACCCGTTAGGAGCATCGATGATCGCAATTACGACGCAAAATATTAGTGGTACTTAATAAATTTATAGATTTCTTTACTTTCTAGATTTCATGAAATATGCCTAAGGTTAAATACAAATTTTAAAGGTGTAAATAGTAGTTCATTTATAGAGGCTGGTTTCGTTTCAAGGCCTTCTATTAAGTTACTTTTGACAGTTTTGTTTCTCAAGCAGTGTAACTACCGAATTGCTATTTATGCAATTAGCCCTTTGGCTACCGCAAAGTAAAATACTTTCAAAGCGTACACACAATGGTGCTAGTGACAACCAGTCTAAATCAAAATATTTCTTAACACTTTGTGATATCTATTACTGCTAAGTGGCAACCGACCTTTCCACACTATCCTTTGCACATGCACAACAAGTGGTATCCAAAGGTTAAGTTGCAAAAACATCGAAATGTATGCAATAAGCGGTCGCTCAATTGCAGTTGTAAAAATAGGTTAGTTTTTTTATCGCTGCTATAGATCTCCAAGAAAGATTTTCCCTTTCTTGTGTTGACTGTCGTTAAAAAGAAGTGTTTTGTGTTGAATCAAATGAAGAAAATTCTCACAGTTTTTTACCAAATAAGAAATAAAATGGTAAGTCTTCACTCCAGCTATTAACATATTTCTGGGTATGATTTGGCGTCCTCGGATGACCATTTCTTTTTCTTTCCAGCCGTAATCAATATTGCAACCACTATGCATACACCAGTGGCGTAGCAAGTTGTATGCGGTGCCTGCGGTCACTTTTGACTGCCAGAGGCAAATTTTTGTTGCGTCTAAACGCGAGGTTCTAACACCGACATTTACGGTTGGCTTGATCGGAAATGGGGCTGCAAATTTTTTTCCGCACTGGCTGGCCAGAAGCCACGCTACGCCATTGGTCTCCTCAGTGCTGGTAAGAATTCTTGTACCGGTGGGAAATTATAGAAACTACACGCACCGGTTTACTTTTACCTCTGATTATACGAGATAGATCTAATGTGAAAGGGTCAGTTTGACGCTCAGCGCAAAAAGTTAGTGTGGTAAAAAAGTCGGCAAGTTTGCTTGTTGTGTCCTTTGTTAAGGCACTTAATAGGACACATCCATCTTGATGTGGCAAACAAGTGGTGGAGTCAAGCGTATCTATCCGTCGCAGTGGTCCAGTCTGACAAAAGACTGTAACAGAGAATAAGCTTTAACGCAGAGGAGGAGAAGGCCTAATGCGAGTTAAGACAGCACCAGTGTAATCTGTTGAGTTTAAAAAATGGCTTAATAAGGCAATATTAGAGTAATATGAACCACGCTAAGCCAATTTTTTGAGCTTGACCATTTGACCTCTTGGCCTAGTATGAAAATTACCTGTAAAGGATCCATGGAAATACTCCTCCTGCCTGGCTTTGATGAATAACCACAATTCCAGAAACTTCTAAATATTGGTGCTGGTAAGTTATTTTGCAATCGCCTGACAATCTAGTCCCCTCCTGAGGCCAATTTTTGTTTGGAGATTCTTGCGTTGCTGTCCAAAGTAGTACAACACAATATGCATCGAGTGAGATGTCTTCTGCTGGTTTTTCTGATTCAGAATCCCAGAACTCGTACTCGGTAACTTCAGCTTGGCTACTTACGACATTCTTCTCCGATGCAGAAGGCATTGTTTTTGAATCCGTTTTTTGAAGGAATTTTAATATTGTCCCAACGCACCAAAGGCAGGCTAGTACGAAAATTAAGCAATTTAGTTTGCCACATGAACGGTAAAAATAATACCTCAGGTTCATTTCTGCTGTAAAAACAGCAACATAAGTAAACAACCTTCCTTTCCTTTGATTCACGTTCAGAAAATTCTGTAAAATGCTGTTCTGCAGCCAGAAGCAAGTCTAGGAAGGGTGCTGAGGCGGTTGCACAGTAGCTTCCTTAGTATAATATTCTGTCTCAAAAAAAACAAACTTTTTTTTGTTGCCCAGCAGTAAATTTGTCACAAAATAAACCCTAGTTTTGTTTTGCTTCCACACTCCCCACTTTGCGCGCCTGGAAGGATTCGCAAACACTTAATTTATAAACAAATAAAATCGAATGAAATTCAAAACTATCACGATTGCCTTGTAAATGACTTGCAAACTACCTACTTAAAATAATTGCAATGAAAACAAATTATTTGACGATATACTATATAATATGAAACTATGCTACAGTATCTGCTGTTGAAACTCAAGTGTAAATACTAAATATAAAAAGCTGCATTAATTGAGTAAATTTCTGTGAAATCTAGCAAGTACTTATTACTGAGCTGTCACGTCAACTTTTGAATAGACTTTTGAATAGGCTGTATATTAACAAGCGTTTATTCAGGCTTTCAATCAGATGCTGGCATTTTACAAAAGAAATTTGATTCCGATTCGAAAACAATTAACCACAGCTTCATTTCATTTAAGTTAAAGCTGTTAAATTACTCTTAGGGTTGCCAATGAAAAAGCACTTTCAAGCAAATGAGAAAAACTCGGCAATACACAGTTAATTTTGGTTGCAAGCGTTCAAGCGCTATGATACATTTAATTAGTACATTTTGAAACAGTTACGCAATTTCAATTTTGTGGACTTTGTTTTGTAACTTTTTTGGTAAGCAGCCGCTGTGGTATGGTGGTAATTGTTTCGAACTTGAAAACAAAAACTCGGGAGTTGGAAACTCCATGGAATTATCGTTGATATTCGTCATGAAGGACATCGGAAATTTAAAAAGCTGCGTGGCTCCAAGGAAAAGTCGGGCTCGAAAGTGAGTGCAAGTGCTAGACCAAGGCTATTCAATTGGCGGACGACGGTCCGAGTCCAGACCTTACGAGTAATAAAACTGGACCTCAAGCTCCAGAATGAGAAACAGCAGGTGTAGCCACGGGCTGCGAAAGAACCCATGCCTATTTTTACCAAACTTTGTCGACTTGTTCTTAGTACTAAGTTATTTTAAAACAAAATAGCAAAAATTTTTGCGCCTTCGGCGCAACTGCACATTCTTTGCATTGACTAACGACACCTTCAAAAGGACTGTACGATCAGCATAAAAAACAGGAGAAAACCTATTTCCCAAAGCTGAAGATCTGTTATCCATGCCTCTCTTGTCCACTAAATTTGTCTCTGCAATTAAACTGATCAAATGTGGTAAAGCTCAAAGCTCAGACAATGTCCCGCGAGATATATTCTGAAGCATTGCGGTCCCAAATGTCTTACATAGCTTCAAAATTCTACACAGCTTGCGTGACCTACCAAAAAATCCCACAATATGGCGACTGACCATAGTTTTCTCGAAGCCAAAACCTGGCAAAGCAGCTGATGACTGAAAGAGCTTCCAGCCCATATCGCTGCTGAGCGTTTCTTACAAGCTTTTCGAGCGGTTACTCTTGAGGCGTCTAGAACCTGTTTTTTACTCCGAACTTCCTGACAAGCTGGCTTCTGACATAGTAAATGCATAACCGATCAAGTGTTTAAACTAATCTATGGTATTGAACACCGCTTTGAACAAAACAATAAATCAAGCATTGTATTGGCAGATCTTACTGCCGCACACAATAGCGAACTATGGTACAAAGGCCAAACACCCCACCACCGCTTTTGGTTTGCTGTACTTCTGTAGACCAAGTTTTAAAAACTAACAAAAAATAAGAAATGCGCTTTTTTCACAAAATTGGCAGAATATAGTACAATAAGCTAGAGGCTTTTAATAAAGCATAGCTTAGACCGCCACATTTGCGCGATCTATACTAGATCCACTTGGTGGATGGTCTGTCGGTCACCAACTGCACTGAAGAGACCTGATAGGTCGAAACAGTGTCACTGTCTGCAGTTTTGCTAAGTGCATCGCTAGCCTCTTGCATTAAAGTACAATAAGTTTCTTTATTTTTGATTTTGATGATTAGTGTAGAGTGTGTGGACTCAGAAGTGTTTTTTGTACTTCCAGATAATGGTAGTTTCATTTTTGTCATTCTTTTTTGCTGGACCAATAATTTTACTGGACCTCTGGAAATACTAAACTTATCCAACTGGACCTTCGTTAAAAATAATTGAGTAGCTTTGTGCTAGACATACATTGAGTTCAGCACGTTTAAGCTAGAGAAAACGCGGGACAAAGGAACGTAAATCGACTTTTTTCGGAAAGCATTCGCAACGACTCTATGAGCTACAGTTATATTCAAAACCTGCCCGACTGTACTACCCTGTTCGTAATTGCCTATATTTTTGTTTACAACCGCATTTCAATATACTTCAAAAAAAGGATTGTTGCGGAATAATCATCAGTGGAATCAGCAGAGTATTGAGATAAAACATTCACTTTTTGTAACTTTGTCAGCGGCTTCTTCGAGACAAAACAAATAATAGATCGCTAGCGTTTCAGTCGCTAATTCTTTGGCTGGTTTCGGCAATCAAAACATTGGCGAATATTTGTTTGTGTTTCGTCGTTCAGAAGAAAAGCTTACTTGAAGTGATGTAACATTGTGGACTACCTAAAGTTAACGGGTTTCCAAGTTAAGACTCAATGCTCGCAAAGATTGACACTAATTAAAGGCGATGAAACAAACGACCCAGGTGACCTTATTTGAGGAGAAGAAAATTTTTATGTGAAACAGGTTTCTTTTCAACGAAATTGAGTTAAATTTAAGTTTTAAACCTTTTTTTCGAGGAAGCTTTCGCTTTTGATTGAAGAAAACTTGCATTGCGCGACATTTCTCTAGGTAGTACCGGGTGACACTACCGCTTTATGAGGTCACTGATATCATGTATACTTTGACTGAATAGATTTGGGGATCTGCGGGCCCTCCAAAGATTTCGGATTTCGACACGCTTCAACTTCTTTCAGGAAGGAAATAACTATCAACCCCCAGATCAAGAAGACCACAAATGAAAAAGCTCTCCTGCAACAATCGAGGAAAACACATGCAGTTGTGCATAGAGTCAGTAACTTACTGCATACTTTTTATAAAAATATTTTGAATTAATTTCGGCGCAACTAGCAAATATCTTTGGCGGTAGGGATGGGCATTTAATTCTTATCAAAGAGCAAATATTAAATAAAAATGACACGTTATGATATTTGATGTTAATGATTTTTCACCCTGATCAATTCGGGAACAAGTGCTCATGCCTGCATTGCCACGGTCCGCAATAGACTATTGGCCCCAAATTTCCATAGCTTTATATCCCACTTGGTTATGATATATAGTTGAGTCGTAATGCTTGCTTCCTCCCTTGCCTCCAAAGAAGATTTCTCAATATGCCTTCGGGAAAAAGAAAATTTTGAATAGGGTGCAGCATTGCTAATTACGTTGCCTGTATGTACTTCGTAACCAATAGGGTATCAGACCAACGTGTGATGTTCATGATCAAATTGTCCTTCATGATAATCTGATCAGAGAAACTCAAGGGGGCCTTTGCTCCTGTTGTGAAGTAGGCCTTACAATGAATCTTCAAAAAACTATTCTTACTCTTCTCTGTGTTTGTAGATCTAGTAGCCTACTAATCTATGACAGTAGTCTTCTGTGCAACGGTTGTGATTGCCAACATTTAACGATTGCCTATAATAGCAAAAAAATATCAAAACCAAATTCAAAAAGATTGATGAATAGATTGAATTAGAAATAACGTCTTTTACCTTCTGTCAGAAAGAGGGTCAAGCAATATTAGAAAAGTTTTACATGCTGAAAGTGAGCGGGCTTATTTTGCAGGAAAGAAAGGCGTATAAACTATTGAGGGACCATCAGACGTTTTTTGTATTTTGATAAAAAAATTAGATCAAAATTATGATTTATCTATTTTCATCCAAGTTGTATTTTTTTTCTGATAGATTTGGCATATTAAGTTGTATAAACTGACTGTCGCGTTTTGATAATATAATAGAACTCTCGGTTCTATCTCAATCTTAAATTTCTTTTAAAATTGTGGCGACGTATGATAATCGCTCGGATAATTAGGTCTGACTGCAACTTAATAAAACTTAAAAAAGATTGGCTTCCACTAAAAACACCTTAAACCACGTTAAGAACAGAACAATGTATTCGCAGAAATAATACTTCACGACTTCAAGCTTCTTCGCTCAACGATCTCAGAATTAACCACTTTACTACACAATCGGGAAAACTGCCAAAACTAAATCCACCAATAACTGTTCAATATTCTCCACGTCCACAAAATCCACAATAATTATTACAAAAAACAATAGCCCTTTTTTACTCCGTCAATCAATCTCTCTCTCTCCCCGTTACAATGCTTCTCTATACTCTCTAACTACTCTAACAAAAAAAAATCCCGTCGCCTTGTATATAAATCGAAAAAATAATCCAGAAAACTCTAGAACGAAATCACGTGAAAAAAGGAAAAACGCATTTCAAGTTATGTAATCGGTTATCAAAATTCTTCGAAAAAGCTAGAATCACTAGATCAGGGTTCCTTAACCAGGGGTTCTCGCACCCCCAAGGGGTGCGAGAACTGTTCATAGGGGGTGCGGGGATGTTGAATCATTAAGATTGGTTAGGTCCACTCTATATAAATACAAAAACCCATTTCATATATTGCTTTGGAAATTTGCAAGAGCAGCAAGTGCTTTTGAACTGCCCCTTTAATAAAAAGTATTTTTTCACTGTAGTGAAAAAGCGTTTTTTATCTCCTACCTTTTTAATCGAACAGTAGCCTTTGTGACGTGTATAGAGCTCGTGTTATATTTTCACCTACTGAATTATTCGACTGTTTTTGTACCGAGTCTAGGCAGATAAACTTTGCAGGAGTTGCTTATTTTCTTCGTTGAATGAAAACTTTATTTCAGTTACTTTTGATTAAGAAAGGTTGTCAGAAGGGCTGGTTAGAATTTTTGTTTTGGACTAGACTTTAATACCACTAAACTTTCTTTTCAACATGTTCAAAAAACGAAAATGGAATGATGGCTATGTTCAGTATGGCTTTACTTTTATTACCGAAAAAGATGGTACACTACGTCCGCAGTGTGTCCTTTGCGGCACTATGTTCTCAAATGCAAACTTGAAACCATCGAAACTTGATGAACATTTCAAGAACAGACATGGTGGCGAGACTGCAAGAAATGACATTGCGACGTTACAAGTAAAGAGAGCTAGATTTGATCGTGCCGGCACGTTACCTACGTATGGATTTTCACCACCAGAGAAGCCACTATTGCGAGCTTCTTATGAAGCTGCATACCAAATTGCTAAGTCAAAGAGGCCCCATACGGTTGGGGAGGAATTGATCAAGCCATGTATTCTTAGAATGGCAGATATTGTTCTTGACAAGGAAGCTGTAAAAAAGCTGCAACAAGTATTTTTATCTAATGATGTTATTCACAATCGAATCGTCGATATGAGTGAAGATATCCTGGAGCAGGTTGTTGCTGACATCAACGCAAGTCCAGTAAAGATTTCACTGCAGGTTGATGAATCAACTGACGTGTCAAGCTGTAGTCAGCTAATAGCGGTAGTCCGATATGTGAAAAACAAGGAAATTGAAGAGAGTTTTTGGTTTTGTCAGTCGCTGAAAACTACATCGCAAGCCAAAGACGTATTTGATATGATAAAAGAATTCTTCCAGAAGCACCAAATTCGCTTAGACAAGATTGGTTCGATATGCATTGATGGCGCACCAGCCATGTTGGGCAACCGTTCAGGATTTGCTGCATTACTGAGAAAAGAAAATCCCAACCTGAAAAGCACCCGTTGCTTTCTTCATCGGCACGCTCTTGCAGCACAAACATTGCCTCTCAAACTAAAAAAGCTTTGCAAATTTGCGCGAAGGTTGTGAACACAATTCGTGGCCGTGCACTGAAACACCGATTGTTTCGATTGTTTTGTAAAGAGTTGGGTAAGGAACACACCGTGCTTTTATATCACACCGAAGTAAGGTGGCTGTTACCTGGTCGTGTGCTGTCTCGTCTGTTTGAATTGCGAGATGAAATTAAGGAGTTCCTCTGCAAAGTGGGAAATGAAATGGCTGAATATTTTGAAACAACTAAATTTATTCAAAATCTTGCCTATTTGGCTGATGTGTTTACTGCACTCAATGCGCTCAACCGCTCTTTGCAGGGACAAGGAACCAGCGTAATTCACGCATGTGAGAAGCTGTCTGCATTTAAAGAAAAGCTTCAGCTGTGGACTAGACATGTAAAGCAAGGAAACTTCGTAAATTTTCCTTCCCTTCAAGAAACACTCAAGGAAAGTGCTTCCTTACATCCAGACCTTGTTTCAACAATAGCTGAACATTTGCAAATACTTAGTACTGCATTTGATGGTTACTTCTCGTGCGGAGAGTTACAAACCTGTGACTATTGGATCCGTCATCCTTTCAAGGTAAAATTGGAAGATATTGATGACAGTAGCGAGATTATGGAAGATCTCTTTGATATGAGAAACAATACCGCAATTCAAATGGAATTTTCTGATGATAGTTTGGAGCACTTTTGGGCTTCTCAATTAGAAACATATCCTGTTTTGGCAAAAAAGGTTCTTACTGTGTTGGTGCCTTTTGCAACAACTTATTTGTCTGAAACAGGATTTTCTTGCCTGGTTCATATTAAAACAAAAACCAGAAATCGTTTGGATCCTCAGCACGACATGCGAGTAGCACTTAGAACCAAGACACCGAGATTTGATGTCATTATAAATGAGAAGCAACAACAAAAAAGTCACTGAGACACAGTAAATGTATTACTGCAATGTATGTCTTTGCCCAGTTAAATGTTATCAGTTACTTGAATAAAAATCAAATTACAATGGTTTTGTTATTTAAGCAATTCTAGAAGGGGGTGCGAGAATTGGTTGGTGATTTGAAAGGGGTGCGACAAGAAAAAAGGTTAAGAACCACTGCACTAGATCAATCCGGAATTTTATTATGTCGTTAAAATGATTGTGACGTAGTAAAGGCGTACTTACAGCAAATTCAATTGCGAGGAAAAAATGTCTTTTTTTTCTCAATTAGTAGCACAGCGAACAAATGACACAGCACTTTACACAATATGAAAACAATTCTGCAAGGCAAATTTCCTTATTCGTGACACTGATTTTGACTGCAAATTTTACCAATAAATGATTTTACGCGAATAATGAATAATCTAGGCCAGTGGTTCTCAACTGGATAGGACTTACTCTCCAGGGAGGACTTTTAAACCTTTGAAAAGAAATTTCCACATTTCGAGGTTTACGAATTCCACATATTTTGATTTAATTGGATCTTACGAAACAGTTGTGTTTGAGGATTACTAAAGGCACTTTTGCTTTATCTGGAGGTAATTTTTTGGGACACTATTAAAGAACTCACTTTAAAAAGGCGTCCTTGCAGTCTCCCTCCTCTTATCTCTCGTATTCACTCTTGTCTTTTCTCGGGCTGGAGGCGTACTGTCTCATCGAAATTCTTCGGCACATAGGTCTCCTCGATTTCCACCGAGGAACTTATGCTCCCTCGTCACGCTCGCTGTGTTTTCTCTCCTCTTCGCTGCAACGGACACAGCCTTCTGTTAGGCTCTTATCTCTCTAGGATTGGCAGAATCGAGAATTCCTCCTGCGCGCCTGCGGACTATCGTCCCAGGATACCTCTCATCTCATTCTGCACTGTCCAGCTACGAACACTTTGCGCCGCTCACGCTTTGGCGACTCTATGTCTCTTTAAGACTTTTGGTCCAGGCCCTGGAAAGTTGTCCGGCTTCTGGGGCTCCATGATTATTCGCCATGCCTCCATCCCTCAGAAGGGTTGAGCAACAACAACATGTGTTGCTGCCCTTTTCCTATATACATTTGTGGTATCAAGTTCTTTTGGCTGCGCTATCTTGTTTCCTCAATAGCGACAAAAGCGGCTATGGCTTTCCCAAACTCATTCACCATATTTTAGTAGGCGCCCATCAGCCCGAGTTATTTTTAAACAAATGTTCTCTCTACTTTTATTCAGTTTTACAAATTGTTATGGTTATGGTTTTATGCTGATTTTTTCTTGAACTTGGGATTTTATTACAATGCTGTTGAATATAGACATAAACACCGTAACACCCAGCATATCAGCATTGGAAAAATCCTTGGTTTATTGTATATACGACGGCGTGGCCCGCAGAGCCCCCATCAATAACGTCGGGATTGAGAGTGTCCGTTCAGCCGGCCTATCCGGCTTTACCTATCAGGCTCTTGTGTGAAGAGTTATCAAAAGTTTATGTTTATGTGTTTTCTGCACATAAGATTTTCACGACTTTTTGTGCTCCTTTTCCTAACAGAATATTTCATTTCAAGATCTTGGCTCTACCTTAGATCTATGTAATTTGCTCATTGCTCACACGAATCCAATGGAGCCTTGCGTTTCCCGTAGTTTGAAAGTAGGAAACACATTTCTGATATTAACCCTCTATGGTCCACATTTTTTCTTTTTGCTGAAAAAATATATGGGTGTTTTTTCCTGCTGAATTCTGTATTACAAGTGTACTGTAAAAAAATTTTCCAAAAGATTTTTGTTTACCTCTCCATTTTTTCAAACGTTACAAACTTGTAGCATTGGTCCATGGTGATTCGAAAATCAGCAAAACTCTAGCCTCAAAATCAAATCAAAATTTTGGGCAGCAGAATAAATCAAAAGGATATATTTTTACAGAAAGAAGCCATTGTAACACACAAGAGCTAACAGAGAGCTGAAAAATCGAAAAATACAGAAAATGTTAAAAAATACAGTAAAAAAATCAAAGATACAAACGAGATAATACAGTAATTACATAACAAACCCAAACATTGCGTTTAACGAGAAAAATGAATCACCAAACATTAAACATAATACAGTAGAAGGAACTAAAAAAAGCAAGCGTGAGCCCAGTTTTCTCTAGTAGAGATCCAATGCTGAAAACAAATGAGACCACTTACAAGTTGGGACACTGCAGGGGGGGGGGCAGCTCCAGGAGTGAAAGCTGCCAAGATTTCTGAATTTGAAGAGGGAAAGTTGTAAGCACCTTAGAAGGACTCATTTGGAGTAGGTGCAGCATTGCACTGATTTGCCCCGCCAGATCACATTTCCAGCGCACACTGAGCAGGCATAGATGGAACCAGGGTTGGGATGAACGTTACTGCTCATCAAAAGAAGAAGAAGAATGAGGAGAAGACGGGTAAGAAAAGGACAGGATAAGAGAGAAAACAAGCGACTGATTTTAAAAAATCTGTGTGCTGCTCTTCTGCAGTCGTTCAGGCGGCAGCATGGCAAAAAAATGAAGAAGTGCCTGGGGTAACTGGGACCCTCGGGAAGGCCAAAAGCCATTTCGACCCAACCCAAACGGGGCTGGGAACCACACCACCACGTTGAGGCAGCTGATGATTGGTGCAGTTGATGGTCCAGACCCTGGAGAGTTGCCCAGCTTCTGGGGCTCCATGGTCTTCAGCCATGCCCCCATCCCTCGGAAGGGGTCGGGTAAGAATAACAACAAGGCCACTTGATCATGCCACATAGCACTAAACTCTGCATCCATTTGCAGCAGAACAACAGCAAAATAGCTAGAATAGTTATGTTTTATGAATAAAAAACAATATTTATGCACTGCAAACAATGCTGTAGTTTAAGCTCTTTGGAAGTGTTTATAGTCTACTGGAAAGAATATGATTTTGACTTGGTAAAATGAGTGAAAATTTCCCTTTGTAGACAATGGCACTGTAAGATTGTATGGCCACCTAAATGACCAGGTGCACAAATTGGGCACGTTTAGAAAAACGCTAATATTATTAGTCAAAAACAAAATTGCTATAAACTTTCACTCATATTCTGATCATAACCATGTAGCGACCCAGCAAAAATTTTTTTGCCTTTCATCTAGCTTTCTAAATCTGTTGAGGTACTCGACTAAATCTGCAAATTGTCACATTTACTTACATGTACCCTAGCCAAAAGAAAGCACCGTCTTAAAATCACATCGGTTGAAGTTTTCAGGATTTCTAACTTCTGAGTTAGTTTCTCAAATGTAACAAATCAGTTGATAAGGACAGCAAATCAAAAATTTGATTTTTTGGTAACTAAAAACAAACAAAATCGAAACGTGACAAATTTGTTTAGTTGGTCAATAGAGGGTTAAACTATTTTTAAGCAAAATAGCAAAAATTTCTTTCGTGTGGTGCGATTTCACACAGTGACACTGTTTTCTTTTGATTTCCTCAAACTTTCTCAAGTCCTCGCTGGCTACACATATTCTTTTCTCCATGCTTGACGTGCCCTGGGAAGTTAAAAGAGTCCTTGCTTTTTCCAAGTTTTTAGATTTGATCGCGGTAGCTCTATAAAGCGATTGTCAAGCAAAATAGAAAATATGTTTCTCCTAAGTATGGTGCGGTTTTACCCCGGCAGGGCATACTATCACCCGTGCCGATTTAAAACGTATCAATTATTGCAGCTGCGCCGGCTTCACCGAACAAATATTTGTGAGAGCCACAATGAAATGTTTTAGTAAATATAAGCCATAGTTCCTGTACATGTGATGGTGATCATGTTGGTTTATTAATCAAGAATGGAAGTATTAAAAAAAAGAATAATGTCACAAACTACCATACATAATTTCTAAAAGTGTAAAGGGGGTAGGGTAGGGGGGTGAAACATAGTCAAAATTGATGACGTCGCCCAAATAGTAGTCATTTTGACAATTAAACAAATGAGCTATCTAGTGGTAGGCCTATTGACAATTTGGTTGGCTCGCTTTTATATTAATATTTGTAACATTAAGATTTTTGCCTGCGCTCTGTGCTTTAATTCGGCCATTGCATAAAAAGGAACCATGCCTTTCCCCTAAGTCATATAACCTATTGCAATAGGCACCTATCAAGCTCTTTTCAAACAAAAACATTCTCTTTTTATCCAGTGTTACAAATTGATGCTATTATTGTTTAGTTTTGATCTTTTCTTAAATTTGGAATATTGTTACATTTAACTTTGCTCCTTATACAGACCTCCCTACTTTTAAATGAAGATTAGGATTTTGTAGCAATATTCTTGCAATTACAAATATCAGTAATTGGCTTTACCATTTATGTTTGCTATTAAAATGATAGTGGTTAATTTTGCTACTGGCTGCTGCAGTCACTACATAGTGACAAGCATTATGATGTCATTTAAGATTATGACGTAACAGTGTGTTTTAAACCAATAAATATCAGGATCGCTACTTACCACTTTTTCATTACTATGGACCAGTGCTTCTTAAACTTTTTTGCAACGGAACTTTTTGATACAATTGGTAGTATAACGGAACCATAAGACAGGACCATCTCTACTCCATGGTCTTTTTCTTGGATGATCACCAAGTGTTTTGCCTGGAGTAGCCTGCATATTCAAATTTGTAGATTTCATTTTTTGATGAATCTATTTGACTATTTTGATGGATAATGCCAAAGATTCGTGCTATCGAGAAAGAATAGCCAAAATGTAACAAAGGACTTAATTTTTCTAGAAATTGTAATTTTGTGAAGCGCAAGCACCAAAATTTTGTGTGTTTTAACCAGTAGATTATATTTTATAAACATTTAGAGGCTTCAGTTTTTGATGGATTGTTTTGAAAACGTCGACAGATAATGCAAAAGAACCACGCTTGTGAGGAAAAGTAGTCAAAATGTACCAAAAAACAAACTTGGTTTAACAATTGCAAGTTTGTTAGGCCAAGCAGGATAATTGTACAGCTAAAAATGAAACATGATGAATGGCAAACAATTTTTGACCAGCCATTGTAAACTAATCTTTAGCTTTAAGTAATTGGAGTCACATATTGCTGGAAAGCAAATTTTCTAAGCTTTCAAAAGACAGTTGTTGATAGTACTTTATTATGACGTTTTTGTACTAGAGTCACCAATTTTTACTCAGCTTATCACATTTTAGGAGGGGTAGAAAGTTACATCACAGGTCTTAAAATTTAGTTTTTTCAGTATAAAAACTAATATTAATTGTACATATTGTAGGCTACACTATCAGAATAGCTTTAAAATAACCTTTAATTTGTTGAAAAAGTTTGAAAAGATTGTTTAAAAACTAATATCAATTGTATATATTATACAATATCGGAATCGCCTGGAAATGCCCTTTAATTCGTTGAAAAAGTTTGAAAATCAGTTCAGAAATTTGGTCACAAATCAGTTTTTTATTAAACTGATTTTGCAAAAAGGTTGCACTTTTAGAAAACATTTTTATATGTATTATAATTTGCGACAGCTAAAGATTTATGTTAATTGTACGAGACATATTATGACATCATGCAGCTAGTTTTAAGCGTGCAAGCGAAATAGAGAAGAAAAATGCTTATAAGGCTCAAAGTTCTTAAACAAATAATTGCTCGTAGCGTAGTCAAATGTGCTTTAGTTGTTGTAAACTTGCTTTTATCGAAACTATCTTATTGATATCTCCTAAAAGAATGTTTAATCGCGTTTCTGCGATCAGTAGTTTTTGAGAAAGAACCAAAAACAGATTGTGCAATGAATGAATCACTGATTGCGACGTCATTTTAAATCCCAAATAAATAAAAGTTTTTGTAATGTGTTAAGTCGGAAGCTGGTTTTCATTTGAGCAAAAACCGATTGTCCTCTGTCAAGTAATGCAAATTTTAAAAAATTAAAATTTTTGACTATGGCGTCATCATGACGTCACAAATACTTTTATGACACTCACCACGGGGTGGTGATCAATCGTGCCAAGTTTGATGCTTGCACCTCTTGCAGTTTCAGAGGAGATAAAACAGATACACACACAGACGGCATTGTGCTTCATAGTACAGTGTAGACAACAATGGTCTAGATCTAGTTTTTCAAATTTGTTTCTTACACCATCAAGAATTTAATTTTGCTAAGTGAAATATTTCTTTTTGTTTTGGTTTCAAGTCAAAAAAGAAACATAATTTTTGCCTACTGTAAGTAGCTAACTATAGACCTTTTTTGACAGATTTAGGTGTTTCTTAATCAACTTTTTAGATTTCGATTTCAAAAAATGACTTAAACGATAATGCCTAAATAAAATAGGCTATATTGATATCACCCTGCTATATCGCAGATCGTGTATCACTCTACTGAACTTACTAATTATCTTACAGGTAGTTAGAAAAAGTGCACAAGGATATTTTGTTTGAAATTAATGATCATGTGAATAAAGTTTCAGATAGCTGTTCCAATAAGTATATTTGCATTACGTGTGATACCAGTAAATGGAAAATAAACATTGGTCATTAATACGTCCGATTGTCATGGAAAAAACTACTCGATATTTCGTAAAATCTACGCTTCACCAATTCTAAAATTCACCCACATTTAAAGGCTAAATCACATTTTCTGAGACATTGTAAAGAGCACAATCAGCAGTGAAATAAATCAAATGCGACAAAAAAATTCTTACGACACCAAACAGTGGCTGACTTCTTTTTAAGAAAAGTAACTTTTTATTATAACTATTATAACTATTTAAGTCTAAGAAATTTTAAAGATTCCAATATTTGGTAAAAATAAACATTTGTTTTTTGAATTATCTGACTTTTGTCATGCTATTGCTATTGTTATTACGAAACGATGGCATACTAACAATAATGTCGCTGAAGGAGGGATACTCGCCCTGGGCAACACTCTTTCAAGAGGCGATTCTATTTTGGAAACTTGAAAACACATTTTACATTTTTGGAGAAAACTTCCAACAACACTGCTGAAAGTTTGGGTTAAAAACCTTTTCTAACATGAAAAAACACTCTTAATTTTGAGAAAACATTTCAATGGTTGACAATTTTTAAAGCTACCTGGCGATACCTCACGCTATTACTATAATTGGCGATACCTCACGCTATTACTAATTTTCTTTTCAACATACAGTTTACATTTTTTTCTAAGCTTAAAACAATAAATTCTATTAAGTTTTTTCCGGTGAAGTACGTCACGGTGACGTCAAAAATATTTCATAACACTTGTCTTGGGATAAAAAAACAACCAATGGTCTATGCTTCACCTTTCATCAGTTCGGAATAAAGAACCAGCAAACGTGCCGTATTTCTACTGTCAGCAGTTTTCAATAAGTTAAAACAAACTGATAGAACAGTGGTTTTTATATCTTTTTGTGTAGATTCTTTTATGACGACAAAGTGTACACGATTTCAATTTGATTGCGAATGCGAAGATGCTGTCAAAAAAATTGGAAAAATTATAATTTTGACCTACCCACAACTTGCATACCAGTTGAATGTCGAAGTGACGGATGAAAAGACTGAAAAGATAGATCCGATGAAATAGATTGCTTCTGTTTGCAAGATTAATTTTAATGCAGTCGATGCTGGCAGGAGAAAAGCGCATACAATGACCAAACATTTATTTCTCTTCCACAACGTATTGTAGCTACAAACGCTCTCAATGGAAAAATTGATTGCTTGTAGAAGAGATGAGAAGTAATGTTTTTATAAATTATGCATTCAATATTGGCTGCAAAGTTTGCCAAAATCGCTTCTACACTGTTGGAAAATAAGAAGATTTCATTCACATGATCAAGCGTCATCAAAATGCGCTTTTAAAAAAATCGCTGACCACTCTCAGTATTTTTGCATTGAATTAAATAGGAATGATATCGTTTTTCGTAAATAAAATGGATAAAACAAACAGTTGTTAAGCAAACGTTAAATATGTTATTTTACTGACGTTGTTGGAATAAATATGAAATCAAAGTGCGGTAAAAAGTGTTAAGGTTTGTTTAAAAAGGTCATCAAATCAATAATTGATAAAAAAAAAAAGAGACCCGCGCCGTAAAATAGGACTATAAAACTCTTTCAAAAAGTGAATCTCAGTCAAAAAAGTTCAATTCAAAAATAGGGTCTTTAACTTGGTAATGAAAGAAAAAAGCTCCGTGTATCTGAATTCACAAAAACAACTCATTCGATGTGATGATTTTTCAAAATATACTGTAGATCTTTCTGAGAAACAAACGTAACAGCGCTCGATTGTACTTCAAAAATGTTGCCCTCTTTTAAAAGTTACAAATGTGGTAACTCTATTGATGGTCTATTGTTTAGACCAGTAGTCGACAAACTGTGAGCAGCGGCTTAATTGCGTATTGTTGTTACTTCTTAGTAAGCCGTGCACCTTGCAATTTTGGGCGCGTGGTATGTGGAAGCAAAGATTGTCAACTTGAAAAATTAAACAAATCCAGAACACTTCCACAAAGACATTGTTAGTGCCATGAGCAGGTGTTTTGGGCCTGCCGCCAAACTTAGAACAGTTGACAAACCATTTTGTTCAACTGTAGGACAAAGAAACCACCTATTGTTAGGCATTGATCGGAGCAACATAAAATTTAACTAAATTAAAACGTTTTTTGACAAAAATATCCAAGAAACTTTTGTTTAGTTCCTAAAATAATTTGGCTGAAAATTTAAAAACACTACCTCCTTTTAATACTAACGGCCAACATTGGTTTTTTGGTTAAAAATTGCTGGATGGCCTTCCCGTACTTCTTTAAGCAAAGAACCGTTTTGAAGACATGCTTTTGACACAAATCGTGTATATCTGCTGGCTGCTTGGAAAAAAGTTTGTTTAAAGGTCCCAAGATCAGAATCTTTTTCAATTCCAAGAAAAGTCATAGTTCAGCCTACGTATATCTTCTTCACTTCATCTTTCTCTTCGGCTAGTTGCAGGAACTCAAGTGCAGGAGCTCCGTACACTTTTAACTTCATGATGTCTTGTTATATATGCTATTTCAGCTGATTTAATGTGAAGTCTTGAGCAAGTAAAAATCGCTTAGTGTAATAAAACTAGCGTAGCTTTTTCGCTGGTATGCTCCAACCAATTGTAAAAATAATTCATTTTATTTATTTGAAGACGTTAAAAATAACTGCATATAAATAAATAACAGAAAAGTCATCAATGCTTTCCATCACTTGAGACGGGGGTGCGCAGAGGCAAAGTGAGGCATTGTTGGTAACGTAAATATTCTTCTTTGAGAGCAGCACATCTATAATCACATCACAGTTTATGTTGCGACCTACAATCTCGTTCATTCTAACGTTTTTTACATGGAGGAAGAAGAAAGAAACTAAGAAATCCCAACAATCAGGCAACTTACAGTGGATCGAACAAGAAATTTTGGCGTTTACAAAACCACATTCAAAAAGCTAACTTTGTTTTTGGAATTGAAAAGTGCCGTATGTTACAGATTAAATACTCAGCTCTGCGATAGCCGCTAAAAGTCGAAAGATGCAAAGCAGCAATACCTTTTTTCCATTTTTTCTTTGGAATATGCAGACTGACTTTGAGGTGATAAGCATTCGTCGTCATTATTCTGAAAAAAACAGTTCAAATCAGCATCATTTTTGCCAGCGTTGTAGTGTGATTATTAGTGTCCACTTTGCAGCCGGTAGGCTTGGGTTCAATTCCTTTAGTGAGCTATAACGAAGATTTCGAAAACGATGTCCACACTCTTCCCTGCTTGACACTCACTACAAAAAAAGCAGAGAGGGAGAAAATCTGGCAAGCTCGCTGGTGGTGTCCTTAGGCAAGGCACCTGAAGGGATGCGTCCAATCCTTCATCATCATGTGGCAAACAGGTGGCGAAGCCCAACAGTTTACCCTTCGTGGTGTACCAGACTGACAAAACACTGGTAAACCGATCATGTGCTCACGCACGTAAGATCAATGTTACGATGCAAAACATATTAAACAATATTCGTCGTACAGTGTCAAAAATCGTTGATACTTTGGTTGTTGTTGATAATATGACTTCATCATGGTCAACACTTAATTTCCTCAATTCCTGAAGCAAATCCTGTAAGTAGCGGCGCTTTTACAAAAGACGTTTAATTTAGTTTTATTTTGACAGGAAAACCAATATCTTATTTTAAAATCATCTCTGCACTGGGGTCATGCCCTGCATCATAGCTTGGAATTGATGGAAACAAAAGGCTTTTTTTCATAGACATTGCTTAAGCAAAAGATTCAAAAAGAAAAAAATGGCTAATTGAATGGTACGAAAGTTCTCCAAAAAAGACAGGTAGTTGTAAGTAACTGGACAAATTAAATTGAACGTACAAAAAATCTTTTCAGTCTGCAACGATCGTACAGCGCAGCAAAGCATTGTCTACCAATGATAAAGCTACAAGTTCAACGTTCGCATGGATTAGCACCGTTGCGTCCTTTGGAAAGACTTTTTAGGGCAATTTCCCTGCTTGTTTGAAGTGCTTGTATTGTCGATGCACAATGCTGGCGGTACTGCCAGCTTAAAAACTACATTGCACAGAGTACAATCGTAAGAATTTGTGTTGTTGAAGCATTGAATTGTCCGACTAACTTTAGATTCTGGTCGATCCTGTTTGTGATGTCCGAAGTTCTTGAGAGCCTCAAGGATCTCGGATTCAATCGCTGATTCTGAATCCCACTCATACTTGTCATCTATTGATGAGTTGTCTTTTCGTGAACTGCAGTTAAAAGTTTTTAACATGAAAGAAATGTCGGTAGAGAGATGCATTTCTTATCTCTCAAACGGCAAGAATCAGCTTCAGCGAACGATATATGTTGAAAACTTGATATCAAACCTAAATGTTTTCGGCTCAATTACATATTTATTTCCAGTTTTAAAGTTGAAATGTTGGGACCCTATTTTGATTCTGCGATGAAGCTAAGTCAGTGAGCCAAAAAAATTTAGGTTTGCTATAAAATATTCAACATTTATCGTCGGCTGATTCTTGTGGTTGTGGTTAAAAACGCCTATCAAATTTGACTTCTCACGTTCGAGGGCGTTACTGGCAGTGGCGTACTCATAAACAAATTTTTGGGGAAAAAACACGAGATTTTTTGAAAGATTTTTTGGGAAATTGCTTTTATCGCTTTTTGGAAAATCAATATTAGTGTTATTATTAAGGAAGCAACTATTTTCGATTTATCAGAAAGTAAAGACCCTTTAACATCTGAAGAATTACTTTTGAGAGTGATTATTTTTCGATTTTCAGCCCAAAATACCTTCATTCATTCATGAAATTTAAAAATTGTTGGAAGTGCATGGTTCTTGTACCCCTCCCTAGCTAGGCCCGAGATTGCTGGTTGTGAGGTCAAATATCGCAAAACACTTCAAACAGCCTCTTGATTGTTCCCTCTAACGAGCAAAAATTCATTAAAGAAATTGAGGAATGAACGTCAAAGACGAAATTTCTGTTTCAAAAAAAATTCGTTATCTTTAAAACAGCAGATAAGCTCTACATGGCAGGTCGTTCTCTAAAAAGCATTCCACCTCTTGAAAATTACTTGAAGATGCACTCCTCCTTGGAATCGACGCCACTGCAGAACAGCAAGACCAGTCATGATAGATGATCAAAATATGGAATATGAACAGCAATTTTTAACTCTGAACCTAAATTTTTACGTCGCAGATGCAAATAATCTCGTTTTACATCATTTCTATTTAATTACACCTTTTAAAATAAAAATTGGGTTTAGGCCCATCGTACTTATACAAATCATCCTCACCGCGATTCTTCAGAAGACGCTGTGCTCTCTCTCACGCTGGTTTGTTGCGAAGATTTATGACTGTTCGTGATATGATTGTGATAGTTTTCATCAGAATGTTCTTGATGAAAAACGGTGCCGCTGATGCCAAACTGTTTCACAGAGCAATTCGACTGCGCCTGTGATCTGACGTGATGTGATGACGTTTCTGATGACGTGTTTTGACTTTCATATCCGCTGCAGCTTCCTGCTCCAACTTCAGAGGACGGTGGGGGAGGCGATGAGGAGAAGGAAGATTTTCCAGGATACTGGTCTTTCGGGATATTCGAAGCAGGACCTGTTCTACTTTGAGGAGAATCTATAAGTTGAGTAAAGCTTTTCAGCGTTTTGTTTATACAATATCTTTAACTATAAAAAAGTTGATAACAATAATAATTTTGACTTTATGACCTATTTTTGCCTCTAAAAAATCGGTGCTATGCGAGAATCGAGTTCACTGAGGTTTCACACGCACTGACGCTCCTCACCTCCAGCGCTGGATCCTACATTCATGTTCTCTCTTGACATCATACAACGTACTGTGCTTGCACTACCGGATGTGAAACTGCGTCGGTAATCGGAATCGTTGTCGTTCTTGATTAAATCGTCCGCAGATGCGGATCTCTTCTCCCGATCTTCTTGCTTTCCCTGACGCACCGAAGGTTTTCGATGAGCGAGCATCGGAAGTGACGCGGAGTGCGACCGAAACCCGCGCAGAAATAATGACGCCATGCTGACGTTACTGTTGTTGTTATTGTGCCAGGCCTCATCCTGGCCGTTCGAAACAGTTCGTAGGTTTGGGATGGAAGCTGAAGATTGCTGTGTCGTGTTATGAAAATTACAATTTCGCTGCGTTAGGTTTTCGTCTTCGATTTTTTCACAACAGTTGTCTTCAGGATTAGAGAGCTGAGCAATGTTCATCGCATCATCGACTTGTATACGTGATGGAGGCTTGCTCACTGGGGTGGAAACGCACAATTTATCAGAAAGATTTCTTTTAAATTGGTTGGGGCAAAAGTTAGAATTCGGAGCTAACGCGTATTGCGTTGGAGAGGCAACATAACTGGATCTTGGTGATAAATGATAATGTCCACCGGGAACTATACGATGAGCATGATATTTGTACCACGGTAGATTTGCAGGAGTAGGATTGTGCGTTGACATCAACGCTGGACTAAAAGGTTTAGGAACTATAGTCTCATCTTTAGAAGTTTCCGAACAAGGGACTCTTATATCCTTTAAATAAACATACTCAGCATTCGAAAGCATTGGAGAAAATGCATGTGTATTAACAGGTGGACATGTTGGAGGTATTTGAAGGGATGGATCAGAGAGATATGACGTCATTGACGGGTCAAGAGCAACGCGATTTAAATTTGAAGGATATTGTAAAGATGCATGTCGGGGAACAAAGTTATTAGAAACCTTCTCTCTCATTCGATCGCCAGGAACATACCTGACCTCAATGTCACTATGACTACAATCAATTTCAAGACTAGGACCCTCCTCATCCTCAACAATTCTGTCTCTTTCCGGATGCTCCGACCAGATAGAATTTCTTATCGGCACAAGGTCAGTTGAAAGAAAGGAATCGCTAGCAGGGCGACTTTTCTTGCTTTTTCCATCATTGGAAATGAGAGAGCCTTTAAAATTTGAACCAGCGACGAGGGATCTTGAATTGGTCTTGTTGGATCTTCTTTCAAATCCTGAAATGCTGGATCTTGAAAGACGAAATTTTCCATCGGGAGAACGATATATTGGGCCAAGCTGTTTGACAGACCCATCTAAATAAAAAAATGTTTGTTTGTGTTTAAGAAAGGGTGAGACTATTACATTAAAATGCTCATATGTAAAGCTAATTTAACGTGTTTGCCTTGCAGCTTTAGTGCATCTGTACAAAATAAAGTTAATTTTTTAACCAAAGCGTTTAGCTTTCTCTCGAGTAACCAAGACTTATTATATTTTATTTCTGCAAGGCATAGTTCAATGTTATTGGCCAATAGCTTAAAAATGTAAATACAGTTATCATAAGCAAACCTTTCACGGGAGTTTTGGAACGTTTTAAGTATTTTGCGCTTATTAAAGAATGTTTGTGAACATCTTCTGATTTCTTGTTTTTCTCTAACTTTGACTTGATTCGCTTCAATATATTTTGTTTTCGTGGACTTCCATCAATGAAGAATTTAGAAGGTAAAGCTAAAAAAAATCAATACTCGATGATGTCATCGCGCTGTAACAAAAGACGAACCACATTTATGCCAAAATAAGTAATGGCACAATAAAATCAGGAGTCACGGTGTTATGTGTGTGTGTGTGTGTGTCTCGAGGTACTATGAAGCCAGATGTTATGGCGCCATAATTCCAGATGTCATGGTACTTTCACAACTATCGACCCAAATGTTATTTCGCTACAAGCCCAGCTGCTATGTAGTGGCAAAAGTAGATTAACCAGATAATCTCATATCGCTAAGAAACCGGATAATGCCATCGTTTCTATAAAACCATTAGATTGGAAAGTCCAACAAAAGTTTTGTGGTAGAATAGTTAATTAAATTGTCTGTTGCAAGTCATAACAAGCGCATTTACCTTCTAGTATGCTGTAGCAACAGCGCCTCATGCTAGTCATTGTGCGATTGCGCACATCTTTAGTCATTAAGTAAATGTGGTTTAGCGTCACCTGTTTGTGATAGTTGATCCAAGCTTCTTCCGGCATCCAGACTGTTGTTTCCGGTCTCTTTACTATGGATGACTTTTTGCGTCGTTAAGAATCTGCGAGAAATGAAAAAATTTTCACTTCGTTATTTGCCGCTTTTGTTAGACTGTTTTTTTTCTATACCTTTTAAACTTTTTCATTGTTAGATTATGAAATTGACTTTTCAAAGTTATGCGCCAATCAAATGCACATTGAACAATTTACGCTCGTACTTATTCGCTAGGCCTGCTGCTGCTGGCTATAAAGCCACAGTACAAAAATTATTTTAATTCTTTCACTAACTGACTACAGACCAGCTGATTCTACTTCACCAGTGGAAAGTAAGCTTGCTTTCTATAAATTTGTTTTCTCTACCTACTATTGTACAGTGCTTACTCTTTGGTAAGAACAATGAAAGATTGAGTACAGATGCAAAGAAAAACTTTTAAAACTGTTTTTCCGCAAAACATTTCTGATCAATAATGGGAAGCCAGAGCGCTTTTTTCAACCTATCAAACCGCTTTCTAGCTCAATATATTGATTAGAATGTCGCGCAAAAACACTGCATAAGAATTTCATTAAATAATTGCATTACAGAACGCAAACAAAAGACTATTCTTTGATCGCATTTAGAAATATTGCGTGAAGGAGACAGGCTATAGATGGTGATGATGATTTCCCCAAATTTATCTTTGGATACAGGCACGGTAGCAAGCAAAGCATTCAGGTCTAACGCCGTAAACTCACAAAACATGCTGATTGAATTTGGGAAAATGGCAGTCATTTTGAACCGGCAACAAGTATAGATCAATCACAAATATGAACTCCAAGCCACCCACAGGGCACTGATGCTAATGAGAATAGCCAACAGTTGGATGTTACAACGTGCTGGATGAGCAATTTCTCTATTCAAGCCGAAAGATAGAACAGTGCTGAGAGCAGTTTTCGGTTGTAACCACTGGCGTAGCACGAGTGTGCGCTTCGGCCAGGACGGCAATTTATGAATGAGAGAAGGAAAGTTCCGACTGAGTCACGTCTCACATCTTTGTTATTAATTGAAGTGCGTCATTTATGATTTGCTGGATAGGAAGCGGAGCTTCATTTTTTGCCACCGCATAAGGCTGACCAAAACTCACGCTACGCAACTGGATGTAATCCCTAAATTCGCTGATCTTTACAATCAAGAGATTTGGAATTCAATGCCTGCTCGGTTTGGTCGTTATCTTGATCTTGAAAAAGAAATATTGTCTGATTGATAGTAGTTTTTTCAATAACCAGAACAGTACCCACATTGTGTCGATTCTCAAGCGGTAATAAAGACCATTGCTCTATTCGCAACCGATACAAGATATTCTGTGACCACAAAGTCAATGAGCAATGAAGATATCTACATATATGCCTATCGTTTATAAGTCTGACCTGTTAGGTGCCTTTTCATCAGTTTTAAATCTTTCTGCAGCAGCTGAAAAATAAATTTTGTTTCAAGAAAACTTTTAATTCGAAAATTGTCTACCCATGTCGACTTTCTGTAGGATATCATATAAAAGCTTGATTTCGTTTGTTTGATTGATTACCGTTATCAAGTTATGTTGAGCCTACGGGCTCGAATGTTTTCCTATTTTTCCTCATTTGTTTTAAAAAGTTATTTTGTTCGCAAAAGCTATAAAGGCAAAATGTTAGACTAGTTTTATTTGTGCTATGTTTCAGCTACTTCACTAGGTTACAGCATCTGCTTACATTTTTGATGATTAAGGCAGTATTTCACTGCCACTAGCAGAGTAATGAGAAAAAAAACAATACCAGCCACAACAACAGATAGCAATCCAGCACTCATTGAAGTGTATGCAGATGGTAGAACGTAAGATGTCAAACCTGAAACAAATACTTTAACAAGATATTGCCAATTGTAAAGCAAGCTTGTAGGAAAGTAATATTTTGTAACGTAAATTTTCAAAAATAATGAGCTAAGTAAAACTGCACAGTAACCGACTTTTTTTTCTGACTCGCTCATGGAAAACTTCATTTATTTTTCATTTCTATGTCTCAACCAAGCCGCAAAGAGACGGCGACATTCAAAACAAAGACAACTCGGCTACTAGTCCAGACCCAACGGCCACGATGGTGTAGCGATTAGAGCGTGCGCTTCGCAGTTGGTAGACTTGGGATTTATTTCCCAAGTCGAGTCATATCAAAAGACTTTAAAATATGGTATTTACAGCTTCCCTACCTGGTGCTCAGCATAAAAAAAGGATGATGTGAAGAACAAGCCGGCAAGTTCGCTTGTTGCGTCCTTGAGCAAGACAGTTAACGGGACGCCCCACCTTTATATGGCAGACAGGTGCTGGAGCCACGCAGTCTACCCATCGCGGTGGCCCATTTCACGAAAGACCCCACAGCGAGCCGTATGAGTTCATACGTAAGAAGTCCAGACCTGCTTCGGGTGTCCAAACTTCCGTATTTCACTTAAATTACTGTTCGCTGATTTACTCTTTGTAAAAATATAAAGCTTGTGTTTGGATGCGGTTAGGAGTTGCCAGTGTATTCCAACCCCGAGAGACCAGCGAGGTAAATTGCAATATAATGTTTTTTACCACACCTTGGGCATTGAATTCCCAAGCTATTCAAGTCGCTGAGTTATGTTCTTCCTTCTCTTCTTTGGGAAAGAGGAAAGGGGTGTCATGGAGCATTTAGTCTCACACTTCACACCCGGTCAAGATAGAATATGCACGAAGATCATGTCGAGGAAGAGCAAAAACCCGTCACGAGACAATTAGCAAAAGAATGAAGTCAATCGTTGCTCGAATTTGTCATTCAATCACTTAAGTTGCCCGGACTGACTGTTTATTTCTATTGTTCTTTGTGGCCAATTAGTTTGGACTCATTACTAAGGCAGCTAGTCAACAAAGTTTGTCGGTAACATCGACCACAAAATGAAGGAAGCAGCTATGCCAGACAGTGGCAAGGCAAAGTTACTCGCCGCTGCTGGATTTCGGTGCATCTTGTAGCCCTTCGAATCCAATAAACAACTGGCAATGCAACCAACAACAAACACAATGCAAAATAAAGTCAAACACACGTTTATAAAATCTACAGGTATACTTTGTTACAAAATCACTATTTCTCACCTCTTGTATCTATAAAGATAGATTCGCTTGGAGCACTGTAAGCCAAAGGGGTGACTGCTAAGACGTGAAATTCATACAACCGGTCTTGGTAAATCTTATCGGGGTCAATTTCAGCCTTGGTAGTATTGGTTGAATATGCCTCGAGAATATCCCAATCTTTTGTGTCCACATGCTCTATCCTACCAGCATGAAGAGAAGCTACAATTGAATTTTTATTATCAACTGACTTTCGGTCTCTTGCATTTGTTCTTGTATGTCTTTTGCGACGATTTTCATAATCGGTGTCAAAATTTGAAACTACTTGGAAAGGAGATGGAGGCGTCGACCTTTCACTACTTGTTCGATATTCTACCAGAAATCCAAGTAGTTTCTCGTTTTTAACTGATGCGGGAGCTTTCCATGACAAAACAATCAACCCAAGCTCATTAGTGAAATGCGTTAGATCACGTGGTGGAGGTACGTCGTCGCGTTGACGTACTGGGGCGTCAGTCGGAAAAGCTAAAAAACAAGAATTTAGCTTTGCAATCGTCTAAACTAAACCGAGTCATTTTTTCAACTATGTAAGATGATATGAAGCTATATGGCTGGTTTTTCCTATTAAGCAAAATACTTAAGCGACCAAAAGAAAGTGTTTTTACAAATTACAAAACAACACATAAAATATGGCATTAAAAAGTTCCCGCACTCTAAATGAAACAATACTTTTTTGATCAAACACACACATATTACTAGCGCGAACACATACACACTACCTTGCGTTTTTTTTGTTACAACTTTACTGAATTTTCCACTTCCAAGAACATTTTCCGCCAAGACAGCAAATTGATAAACCGTTTCTGGATCGAGTCTATTTACTACTACCCTCGAGCGGCTTCTGTTTACAAATCGAGTAGACCACATGTGGTCGCCTTGATCTGCTCGCTTAAACCTGAAAAAATCTGCTTTAGCGAACTGAATTGGCGTAAACCAAACAATGCACAAACCATATCATGAAATGTTGAGGATAGCCACCGTCGTATCCTGGCAACCACGTGACGGAAGCACTATCATATGTCGTCATTACAATGACATCAGTAGGTACATGAGGCGTCGTATCTGTCAGCAAACTAAGTGATTAATATAAACAAGTGCTCATTAACCTTTTTGGAACCCCCATCACTGAAAGTTCATTAAAACTGCATTGGCTCTGATTTCTTGCGTTAAAAGGTGAGCATAGAAGTTCTCAAACTGGTTTATGCAAGGGAAATGTTGGAGGTATTCATGCAAGTTTCTCGTATAGGCGAGTCAAAAAAGATTTTTGAAAACAGTTTATGCTAATTTGTTGCTTCCACCTATAATCTACAAAAAGACCTTTTTGTTTATTGTTTTGTTTTTGTTTTCAAGATCAACTTCCTTCCTGAAAGCGATTGTTTTGCCCATCATAGTGACAAAAAACAATATATGTTCTAATGTTTAATTGCTTCTTAACTTTAACACCTTTTTTTTGTAATTAACTTTATAAAATCAAATTTTATTTATGCTATATTGTTTTTAGGTTCAGCTAAAAAGTATGTAGCAAACTGGCCTTTGTTTCCTACCACTTTTATGTTAAAATATGATCACGATTAAGAAAAATGGGGTAAGTGAACGATAGTCGTATTGTCATGGTTTTTATACCGTTCTTAATTTGAAGGGCTACGTCTAAGAAAACAATGTTGTTTTCACTTCTGAGAAAAGCGTTTACTTTTGACAATACGTTTTTATTCTGCTGCATTTTCAGCAACATATCTGTCTATTTGAGCCTATTTTATGCTAAATTTTTATAATCCTCACCTAGATTGAAATTTACAATTAGAGTCTATTTAACCAGCTTGGCTGGCCGCCCTCACATTTTAAGCAAACTATTTTGAAACCCTGAAAAGGGCATTCAACTCAATATATACACAGAACTTCATATTTGACAAAAAATTCTGATCGACCTTAAAAAAGGTAGCGCAAAAATTTTTTTTCCGGTGTTTCTTAATTCTGGTTCCAGGTTGCTGGAAGCCCTGCGTATTGTATTCTGCTGCCATTTGGTCAAACCCAACAACTACTTTTAAAATTTTTTGAGAAAATCTGCTTTTTGGTAGAAAAATGTTGTGCATTTGTGACGCTATAGTACTTGAAATGACATTGTTACTCTTAAAATCAAACATATTGCACAACTATGGTAAGTGTTACTTAATGTGTTTGCACTGGAGCTCTAAAGTTTTGCCAAATCATTCTCGAAAAATTAAAAAAGCGCAATGTTTCTCTAAATGAAAACAAAGGAAGAGAAATCCTTGCAGAACCCCTAACACTTTTGAAACCTCTCCAATTGTTGTGCAGAACACTAGAGTTCTGTGAAATCCGGTCGAAGAGCACTGATATAGACACACAATAACAAAAATCACAAACGAACGAAATAAAACCACAGTTGATGGCAACCACACATAAGCTTGTGCTCTTTGTGTTTGGATCTAGAATTTGAAATTGCGCACTTATTTTTTCTATCTCACACAAACTCCAAATGTGTGGCTTGAAGTGGTAAGATCTAAGTGCATTTAATTTGCCAAATCATAACAAAGATTTTAAAAACGGAACTCACAAAAATTCTGCTTGATACTCACGAAAAGGGAGAAAAATTCACGTAGAAAGGTAATTCTTGAGGAACGTAAACACACACACACTCGAGGATAAGCATATGTTTTAAACAAAGCATAGGTAAACTCCGGCATCGCAAAAAAGATTTTCAGTCATGGACACATAATTGAAAAATATTTGTAAGCATTAAAGCAGGTATGGGCAAATATCTTAAAGTGTGAGTAAAAAGATTTTCAAATTTAACAGGCAGCCGAACGAGGGCAAAAACGCCATTCATTACATCGATACCATAGCACCAATCAAGAATACGAGGGATAGTAAAATCAAAAAATGACACTCTAAGTTTACTCTTATTTCAATGTGAACAGTGCAACTGGATAGTTTCTTTTGTCAATTAATCAAAGCTAGATTTTAGAGTGCTTGTTGCTATGCTCAGAACAGATTTGAGATGTTTGCCAGTTACTAGGGACCTGAGGCGGTTTTTTTGACGTTGATCACACTACATGTCTATTCACGTATGTATGTAAAACCAAATAACGCAAGGATTCTCTGTGCCGTTTTCATAGGTTTAAAGCACAACATTCATGTCATTTTTTTAATTTGAAGTCATAATGCAAATTAATTAGCAACAATTGCAACTCTTCCAGAATATTTTCTAAGTCTTCTGTTGGGGACATGAGATAATCTCGAGTGAATTTTGAATTTTTTCAACATCTAAAAATCGACGGCAGAATTCTATGTGCAAGTCGTCTAATTGTTTGGTGTAGTTAATCATATGTTGCGGCATCTTTCACTGCGGCCAATGTGGAAGTAAAAAACAAACTTGCCAAAAATTTGTCTTCAAAGTATGCTTATTCTGGTTTAGAAAAATTTCACTCCAGCATGCATTTCGTGCACAACTCGTTTTTGTGTGCGTTTTGTTACGGATGCACAAAAATTTTAAACTGAAAAGGCAACGCCATGCTTTGTAGAATTGTTGGGCAGGCCGAATTAACCCATTACCTACCAGTGATCTCATATGAGATCACTTAGAAATTCGATATTTCGTAATTACCTGTCAGGATTTACACATATCTAACTTTGTTACCATATCTAATAGGTATATTTTTTCTGCTATTCAAATGAGGTTTGCTATTTTTTCACTGCAAATTTGGCGAAACATAAGTAGAAAATCGGATTTCTAAGTGATCTCATACTAGATCACTGGTAGGTAATGGTGTAAACAATACGACGAACTGGATCTGCCTCGTTGCACGTAGTTTGTCCACCCTGTATCAGTGTCTCAGCTGTCATGAAAACAAACAATGTAATCACATAAAACGGCCAGAAAACATGGAATAATCCGAAGATGTCGCTCTACGACACAAAACAAAGTAGAACCCAAGCTTTTATTAGCTCTACATGAGGCACAACCTCGTATTATTTGCAATACAAAACAGTTTTAGTCTCCATGCCCCACGTTACCCTTATCTACTCACATTTAACATTGATCATCACGTTACTGGTCAACTTCACCACTGGGCTGGTCATCACACATTGCCATAAGCCATGGTCTTGTTTGATAACTGGTGAAATGGTCAAGTTACCACTATTCCAAAATACCCGACCGCTGAAGACGTCATGGATGGGAATTTCAACCTTTTACAAATTTATAGATCAGATAAAATTGTAAATACTCGAAAACGAATTTTAAATCTCTTTCAAAACGTATTTTTTTATTATTTTGTAAAATCTACGCATCAACATTCGGTAATAAACGTTTTTGCTGTAAAGCAAACCATCACATAGCATAGATGGTAGGGTCGCATGGACCAGCAAATTTGAATTGCTATCAAATTGAAGTCGCATAAACAAGCTTTTGGGTACACCGTATTACGAGACACTTCTTTCCAATCACAAATTCTGGAGACCAATTAACAAATTCCATTTAAGGTTGAGAATCCCTGGCCCCAGCTAGGTATCGCCTAGTCCAAGAGTCGAGATAAAAATTTAAAAATTTTCAAATCTTTCATACTTTTCTCCAGTTAATGATCGGTTCAGGATCACCTTCGCCAGTGCATACAAGATTCAATGACCTTCCAATTTCAACTTCAAGTGATTTTTGAGGCGTAGATGTAAAGCGTGGGGGTTCTTTCGCTACAAGGAGAATCTCACCAGACTGCCCTGAACTGCCCAATATGTTGTAAGGCGTGCAGGTATAAATTCCCTCATCGTTAAGGCTCATTTTCCCAATGAAAAGACTCCCTTCTTTTGTAATGTTGATGTTGGTTTTCTGGAAAAAAACAACTTCAACAAAAACCGAAACTAATGAAGTTCCACTTATGAGTGATGCAGTGTAACTCAGCACTATCCAACTTGTGGGTCACAAAGACTTTCAAATTTGATTTTGTGTAGGTTGATTATCAAAAAAATAGTCTTTTATTAGAGAAACGACTGAAGTAGCAAACGTTAGGGAAAAAAGGCCTTCCGTAACCAAAATGTCCAAAAAAATTCTTTCAAAATGTTGATCTCCAAAAAAAAGATTTTCCACTTAAAAAAGTCCTACGAAAGGTTGTATAGCAGCAATTTAGTAAAAATGGGCATCGAACTGAAAAAGATTGGGAAGCATTGTTGTGGCCAACGTCTTTATCAATAATAATCTAGTTTTGCAACAGGCTTCGATCGTCAAACTTCAGACAGACAAAATTCTTGTGTCCAAGTTAAGTCTCACTGGCCAATCACAAAAAAGAATGAAAAAGAAAGAGAGTCAAAATGATAAGCGGTACAGTTTTAGTTTTAAACCTGATTCACACTCTGGAGATTAGCTAAAGGCTCAAAATTAAACTGAAATCGTGTTTGAAGATGATTTTATGTAAGTGTAGGCCAATTATGCATGTGAACTATTAACTAGAAATTGCTAAGAAACTATTTCATTGATATGTCGGTGAAATAAAAATCAAACTTTGTTTGTTTCTTACGCCGAGATGAGCGCTCAAACGCTGAAGAGCTGAGCGCGTGTTTAAAAATTGTCTAATACAACAAGCACAGTATGCTACTGATTACATTAAAACATTGCGCAAATGAAAATATATTTGTGGGCGGCGGCGTCGCGTTAACAACTTAAATTGCCACAACTTCGCTCAGTGCTCAGGCCTTAGGCAGGCTCATTAGCATTTGCACAACTGAAAACACAAAAAACACTAACGCTGGCGCATGAAAAGTAGTCCGGAACCAAACTGACAGAACAATAAACCAAAGCCAGAGCACTGTCATTGGGACCAAACTGGTAAATCCTGAATTTATGCCATCAGTCGACATTAAACAGGCCAACTAAACTCACAATTTCGAGTTGCTCTAAACTCAAAAATTTTGTATTCTACGCAATCAGTTGACATTAGATACAAACCTTCAAATCTCAAATGTACTCGTCAGGGACTACACTCAAAAATTCCCAGTCCTACTTCATCAACTAACATTAGATATAAAACCCACGAATATCAAATGTTTTCCTCAGAAACTAAACTCATGAATTCGAGTTTAAAACTATTTGCTGGCAGCAGATACGAAACCAGCGAACAGACAGGGATTAATCTATGGATCCAGAATCCAACACAGATTAGTTGATATCAAGTACAGAACAAGTGAATCCCTAGTGTTCCGCAATGGGCTAAACTTAAGAATTCTGAGTTTTTCACAATCAGTCAAGATCAAATACAAAGCACATGAAACTCAAGCTTCACATCATGTATTAAATCTGCGAATTCGTAGTCCCAAACTATCAGTCGACATCAAGCACAAAACGAGCTGAAGGTCTGCTGTTTAAGTCCGCCATGGGTATCACAAACTTTTGTGGCACCACTGTTCTGTCTCCTAAAGGTTTCATGAGTGGCCACGCTTTTTGTCATCGGCATTTTTATTAGCCTTCACTGTTGGGTAAAAATTTTGACTGATTGAGCTTCGTTAAATACGACTTTGTGGTGTGTTCACTCAAATGCAGCGCGTCTCAAGATCCGCGGGCTTCCTAAAAACGTTCCGCTGAACAATAAACATAAAGTGGGTTATAATGAGCGTGAATTCTACTGTTGATTTCTCACATACATAGCTTATTCGCTTTTAGAGGAAAGGGATTTTTAAGACTATTGACAAAGCTGTATCCACAAATTATTTTGATTTAGTGCTCCGTGACCTGAAATAACTTGGAGTTTCGCAACTAAACATGTTTGAGAAACCCTACTCGAATGTATTCCTATAGTTACCCCTCGTGTGTTTATGACTTGTCCATTCTTTTTCCATCTCACAACGTTAACAGGTGGTTCCCCTTCTGACGGGCATGGCAAGTTCACCGATAGTGATAATCCACCGTAAGCTTTTGATGGCATTTCTAAAGGTCTTGCACGGTCTACAAAAAGATACAGTATGTATTAGCAACGGAAAAAATTGTTAGAGTTTCAAATCAAAATTAAAAAAAGCAAGCTATTTCGCCATTTTGAGCAATTTTTTTTTAACTTTGGTCTTCTGACCAATAAAATCAGAGCTATGATAAAATAAGGGAAATGGAAATTAGCGTATTTAAGCACTGGTTCGCCATTCTGAAAGATTGGGAGTTCAACGCAAAGAAATTTTTGCATGTTGTGCCTTTGTAAAAAGCCACTTTATCTCAATTTACCCTCCTTCGTTGAGGTGCTTGCAGTGCATTTAAAAATCCACGTCGTGATAACTCCAAAGTAAGAGAAAGTATTTCCTTTGAACCGAAGATAAAAGCATATTGACCGAAAAATGAGAATTGTGAAGCACGGTTTAGCTGCTTTGTGACGTTGCATGGCCTAGCCTATTTATATAAACACAGGCGTTTACGCTCACTAGAAAGTGGCTTATAAATTATTTCTTTTTTGGAGATAGAGCTAATTAAATTATTTTTGTTATCAACGTTAAACCGTTGTTTAAAAACTACCGATAAGTCATTAGTGGTCTAAACTGTTCATAAAATATTTAAAATACTAATGAAGAAATCGCAAGGGATAACGTCTGTAGTTTGCATAACCCAAACGCTGATAAACAAGTTTAACTACAAATTATAATATTTTTAGATGCAATGTGTTCATATTTAAGCCAGCAATACCACCTTGAAACAATCAATGGAAAGATACTTCGTGGTGGCTTTATCTTTAGGTTAAAATCTTACTTGCTATTCTACTTAGAGCAAATTAGGTCACTCCCAATTCAAAGCAACTTAGGACTTGCTAGTAAGTCGAAAATACACTAAACGCGAGAAAAGTGTAAATTATCCTTTCCGATGTGTACAACATGAAAACCATACAAATACTGAACTCATGGCCATTCGATTACGACATTAGCGCCATATTACACTGAGCTATCGATGCAAAAACGAAGATTCAAATTTTTGCAATATCAATGTTTTCAAGTCATTTTGTTAAAAACATTACACTTAAGAAACAGCTTTGGTAATGATTAAATACCAATCAATAGCATTGATCCTGTGAACACTAGATTAAAATTCAGCATATAATTATCAGCGAAACAACACTTGCATTGATTTTCAATGCAGTAAAAATGATTATCACTTACAAAAAACAAAAGTAGGCAGTGAGTTTAATTTTGATGGCAGCACAACGAAATATCAAAAACACGAGATGGAAATCAGGCTGCTTGTATCAGTTCACAAGAACTAAAAAAGCCGCGCACGGTTTTCGATTGAGTCAAAATAAAACAAACAAAGAGGCCTCGCTTAGCTTCAGTGTGGATCACATAGGCCAGGGGTGTCGAACTCGTGGCACGCGGGCCGCATGTAAAATTCTTTATGAATTTCGGCAGTATTGCAACGTTTCACCTTCAAACAAACGTTTGACTCCCCGAACACAGGCGACACTTGAGAGGTACAGACCTTTTTACAACTTCACTTCGTGCCACAGTACTTGATTAATGAGAAACGATGCCCGAAGAAGTGGGGATAGCGAGGAGATACTTGGAAGGTAAAGTCCTATTTTTTTGGAGATCGACTCCACTTCGGGTTACATTACTGAGATTGTTGCCCGGAGAAGCGGTAATATGCAAATCGAAAATTTCATGCGGCCCTCGGCACAATTCTCAACATATAATGTGGCCCCCAGTAGCCCACGAGTTTGACCCCCCTGACATAGGCAACTATAAACTTTAAAAAGACCAGTCAGTTTCAAAAGCAAAAATCAGGCTTCATTGAGGTCGCTTCATTCAAAGCTAACTTTGAAAGTCACGAGAATCTTTTCTACGACAGAATGGCTCTATTTACACGGCGCTGTACTGGGGTAGGTGTACTGATAATCTCACAGCAATTGATGTACAAATTTTTGGAAAACTCAATAATTTTATCTTTACTGGTACTCTGTATTAAAAATATCAAATTTTCATCAGCGGCCCACTGGTTTCATCAAAGTGACAACATTTATTTTAATGAATCCTAGCTATTATAACTGATCGTTGAAAGTTTATTTTTAGTTTGTTTGTGTGTACTACAGCTTGCTTTGCTCTTAAGCGCAGCACGTGTCTCTAAACAAAACAAACACGTTAATTACAGAAAAGTAAAGAGCTCTGGGGATTGGGGGTCAGCAAAAAAGATCACTGGGAAAGTCTAAAGTTGAAAATTAACAACTCACATGGAAATCTGCTGATTTCAGTTGAGTGATTTTATTTATTTTTTTTATAAATGTGGTTCATGCATCTGCTGTGGTAGCGACTATAGCCTTAAAGCACTCTGTAAACTCAAACGAGAATAAGCGCTGATTTTATTCAAACTTGCATTGAACAGCAAGAAACGCAGACGCTTCCACGGGAGCTCCGAATCCGTTTGATGCTTGGCAGGTCACTTTGCCGGTGTCATGACGATTGACGTCTTTGATGACCAACGTACTGTCATTATTGACGGCATATCGACGTCTCAACGACGTCACCGCTTCCATAGGTATTCCATTGTAAAACCAGCTGCAACAAAACAAAAGCAAATGTTAAATCTAATGAAAATAAATGCTTTTAAGACAACGAGAAATTGGAAAAAGGGTAAATTTTACTTGTAGTTTTGAAAACATTTATTTGAGGTAATCATCTGTAATAACCTATTTTATAAATCCTAGTTGGGAAATTTGGTTAATGAAGATGTGGTTTTTAGTGCGCTTCCCCGGCTATGCCTGGATTTTAAGAAGCTACAAACTAAGAGCTGTTTCAATTAGTTCATTCACAAGCTTTTGCTGTAGTAAGCTGCACTGCCATGATATGGCAAAAGCTATAGCTACTAAAATCATGTTTTTAAGAAAGGCAACCTTTTTTGCCATTAATATTGTTCAACAAAGAAACTAACTTTTTTTCAGACTGGCCTTTAATCTGTTTGCCGTGGGAACAATGATCATTTTATGTAGTTGCTAGGTTTTACAATGTCACTGCAGTGTATTTCAAAATGTGCGAAAAAGCCCAAACTGAGCTAAGCGTATTTTCACACAAAGCGCAGCTGCGCTCGCTTGTTAAGCCGACGCGATGGCGTACTGGTTAGAGCGTCCGCTTCGCAGTCGGTAGACCTGGGGTTTATTTCCTTTATCGAGTTATACCAAAAGACTTTAAACAATGGTATCCACAGCTTACCTGCTCGGCGCTTGGCATTTAGGGATGTTGTGGAGAACATGCCGGTTAGTTCGCTTGTTGTGTTCTTGGGCAAGGCACTTTACAGGACGCCCCCACCTTTATGTGGAAGACAGGTGGCCCAGACACCTTAAAAATGGCAATTACCAAGCGAGTGCGGACATCTTGTCCAAAAAAGACAGCACTATAATTTGCTTTCTCGTGAATAGAGGTTAAATAAAATAATGAATAAATGGGCAAATAAAATAAAATAAACAAAGAGTTGGTGTAAAATCAAGCGTTTAGTTTAGTGGTTACCCGCCTTTCGTTGCCATGGATTCTATTGAAGATTTGGCTAAGGTGATATGGACCCCAACTCAAGTAGAAGTCTTTTATTATAAAGATCAGCATTTTCAAAAATTTTCTATAAACCCCTAAAGGCTTTAGAGGACCACCGGTAGAGACCACCGGTGGAGACTCTTTGGAGAGCCACTGGTTTGGTGGTACGCTTTTTTTATTCAAAGACTTCATTTTAAAGCAAACAGACAAAGATTTGGTTTAAGTAAAGTGATAAACCTTGAAATGAAAATTTAAGTTATACTGCAGTGTTCAGACGAACGTAACCGCACAGACCTACGGCTGGTGAGCCTGTAAGTAAGACAAAAAAATGCGCAAACCAGTTGGCTATCTTGTAGCTGCAATTGCTTTAACTATGTCTTTTACCCAACAAGAATTAAACAACCGCTCACCCAGCATGTCGCGTGAGAAGACTTTTAAGCAGCCTCTAATTGCAGTTTGCTCAGTTGGTTAATTGCTAGTCGCCAGGTTGGTGTTGATACAACAATTCTACGATTTGCATTTATGATTTGTTTAAACTAAGCAGTCACCTTACCCTGACCTAATCTTGGTTAAGTTTGGGGCGTGAATCTGGAAGCTGCTCACCCCGCATCTTCATCCCAAAAATGAGAAGGGGTAAAGGCAACAACAGCATTACGTCTCTTAACAAAAACAATCATACTTCTTTTTGATATTATTTGTGCAATTTGTTAAATCGTTTTCTTTCTGATTCCAATCGACAAACTATTATAGATCTGTTTATTAGTTTGAGTTTATGATCCCAGGGCGAGGTTGCTGAAGCGGGAACTGCGCGTTACTTTTGAGATAGGACTATAAGCTTGCGCAAACTCTTATGGATATAAATACGCTCTCTTGATCGCATTCTTGACCTAATGTTTTTGTGGTACAGTGAACCCTCGTTTATCGCGGGGGATACGTTCCAAAAATAACCCGCGATAGGTGAAATCCGCGAAGTAGTCAGCTTTATTTTATACTGTTATTTTACAATGCAATACTGTACTGCAGAATGAAACAAAAAACAAAACCTCTTTTCAGGCCCAAAATGTGTTTAAGAAATAGAAATATTAACGTATATATCAACTTTTTTCACTTTTTTCAACTTTTTTCACTTCTAGACAACAGTAAAGCCCCTGAGCCAATCAGAATTCACTGTAAAAAAAGCACTGTAAAAAATTCCGCGAAGCAGCGAAGTCGCGATAGGTGAAGCGCGATATAACGAGGGATCACTGTATTATATTTAAAATAGTTTCGCATTTCTTTTCTGCGCTTGTACTTATTCGCGAAAAAAATAACCGATAAAAAGCAACTCATTCCTGAAGCTACTTTTAAATATGAAAAACACAGAAGATTTAATCCTAACCTGTAAATTATACTTTCTGGATATCCAGTAGCTTTGCAAGTAAAAAAAGCTTCAAGACTCTCTTTCAGCGTCAAATTTTTCGGAGCAGCTTTTAATTCAGGAGGAGCTAAAAGCAGTATGATTTAAAAATCACAACGAAATATTTCAAGTTCCACTGGCGAGCTACAGTACTAAGCAGAAACAAGAGCAGTTCACCAACAACAAAAACAACCACAAATGCAACACAAACCTGCCACCTGAAATCACAATTAACATATAGATACTCCTTGCTATAAAGATCTGAATATAATTTTTTTATGATGTTTTCCTCAGAAACAAGTAATTAAATCATTGCAACGTACAATTATCAATTATTTCATTGAGGGTAAACACTTACCTTTGACATAAACTGTTGTTGTATATTCGACGTGTCCCTCCGAATTGCTTCCCCTGCATTCGTACTGCCCCCTATGCCACGTTTTCACTGATGCAACATAAAGCTTTCCACCATTGATAAGCACTTTATTCTAAAATTAAAAACCTACTTTTAATTCACGCTCAAAACTTTACTTCAAAACAGCTAAACACTATTTGGTTGAAATCTTTTTCAAAAGAGTCTTGAAGTGCAAAGATCCTTGCATATCTGAGGAAATGCCTTGTACCCCTATCCCAATATGGTCTTGATCATCATCTACACCATTTCTATATTTATCAACAAAACTATAACGAACAATCCTTGCGTCAGAAGTCACGATGCTGATTTATTTTTACTTTTCGGCTTGTCAAGATTCGACCATCTTTTTTCCAACTTATATGGGGTTTCGGTTTTCCTTCGATCCGGCACTGAAGGAGCAAGGAGTCGTTTTCTTTGATGTCGTATGACGAAGGTGGAGCAGAAGTTATTGTGGGCCGTGCTGCAACAATAACAAATAGAATCAATGATGCGTTTATACTTTATCAACATAAACATCAACAATTAAGAGATTATTCACTTTTCATTTGATGGATATGGAAGTCATGAAGGCGAATGACAAAACAAAATCTCACTTTGATATCAACAACGTTTCAAAGCTTGTGAAAAAAAAGTTGAACAACAGATTCATCAAAAGAATAATATTTAGCTAAAACCCTCCAATACTCAAATCATTTCAAAGTAGATTTAATTCAAACTGTATTGTTGTTAATAAATAGCTTTTTTTATGTAAAAGACTGTCTTTTAACAACAAAATTGCATCTTACCTGCATATGCTAATTGCCAAAACACCAAAATAAAAATTACAATCCTTGACATTTTAACATGATATTCTCAAGTTTTATCTAACTTGCTACAACAAGAGCAACTGAAAATATATTTTGTAAGTATATTAAGGAAGGTGGCGAAAAGCTTTACTTAGGATACTGGCTACAAAAAAAACAACAATTTCTGCGAATTTATCCGCCTCCTTTGATAATCGCATTTGAGGCATATGGGCTACATCTTGCCACAAAATAGAATTGTTTGGATTTTAAGTCAAGTGGGTTTAAATCTTTAATTTATTCATTTTTTTTGACGTCTGAAACAACAGACTGCCATTGTTACTAACAGGAAACACTTGAATTCTTTAAGAATATGTAGGCTTTGACAAATCCCCTATACCCTTTTCATTTTACAGGAATATTTATTTTTTTAACTAAACAACTGCAATCAATAAAATGTTCACCTATCTATAAACAATTACATTATTTCAAATTCTCTACTTAGCATTAGAAAAAAATCAATACATATTTATTCATTAGTCATCATATTTGAATCAATTTTCAATTATTTCTAAAACGTCATGATTAAAAAAATTGAAATTATTTGTCATATCCGAATGCGTTTCAAAATTTAAAAGGTCTTTTAAAGGAATTATCTGTTTTTCCAAAACCACTTTTACAATTTGTTCAGCCACCTTTGGAATCTGTACTCTTTCCATGTGGTATACTTATAAGGTGTTGCGTTCTTGCTCTTTGAAGTTGTACGTTTTGCAATAACTGAATTATCTGCTTGCAAAATCAGTCTTGTTTAATCAAGTGTTTGAAAACTTTGATATGGAGTTACAAACGATGGGATTCCTAGAGATCCGACCAATCCATTCCAGATCATACCTTAGAAGCCACTCTCACGTCTTCGTCTTTACTTCTTGGGTGCCGAAAGCCACTAAGTTTAGGATCGTCACTTTTGCAGTCAGCCGTGAATGTCATGGACTCAAGTGACGCCACCAGTCATCGGTGGCATTTAAGTAACGCCACTGGCACTAGTCACACCGTTGACTTCGGAAGATGATCAATTTTCAGATGTTTTTCATCAGATAGCACAGCGTTTAAAACAGCAGTACAAAACTTAAGCTACTCATCAAACCGGAACTGCTTTCAATGTTCTACAAGGAGTATTTTGTAGTAGCACACAAGCGTAAACTTCATCAATAAAGTATAAGCGTGTCAGCCGTTTTTATGGGACAGTTTGACCTTTCAGAACATTACCTGACACCAAATTCAATGTTAAATCTCGGAGCAAGATCGTATTTGGGGAAGGGAGAGAAATAGCAGCCTTCTTTCAGATAAAATTAACGTCTTAAATTTTTTGCTTTTGAAGCATAAAAGAGATTCTATACTAATATTATGAACGTACCCTTACCAATTTTACATATTCAACTCCGCGTATGCCTGGTGCCTCTGTTTAAAGCTGTAGCACTTATTTTTACCGAATTACTTACAACTATATTGTTCGATATTTTTGCTACAGTCAAGTATAATCCATCTGAATCAATTTTCTTGCAGCACATTTTAATATAAGCTCAATCAAACCCTTTAAAATAATAAGTTGTAAAACGTTTATATCAAATAACCGATTGAATCTGTCTACTTAACCGCTAGCATTATATTGGTCTGCTTCCTGCACATGATATTACGAAGTGCTTCGCTTTCTTTTGAAGTCAGTTTATGTGCTATATGATCCTAGCTCGTAATAATTTAAAAGGTATAAAATCGATAACAGTTATGGTGTTTTTTTCCATCGCTTTATAATTCAATATTTTAATTACGAAGGACCGGCATTTTCTAAAGTATTTTCATTTGCTAATGCGTAGATCATGTTAAGCTTTTTTCGCACACTGTAGCCAGCTGTTTAGAATGCATATTTGGACAAAAGGTGGTTATCCAATTCAAACTGAAATATTTAAAATAAAATGATTTGATTTCTGAGCTTCTAAAAAACTAAAATCTTCTCCTTCACAATGCAAGTCAAAACGAGACAGTATATCATTCGCCACAAAATATAGAAAAACCATTAATAATAATATCAGGGATTAACGCATGTCTGTTGCATTAATTTTGAATGAGACATGTCTCGTTAAAAGTAAAGTATAAACAAAAAAAATGCAGCACGAAATAAAAAAAAGAGTGAAAGTAAAAATAGGGTCTATATATATCTCACCTTTACAGTAGGCTTAAAACTCATTTTCAATTTTAATTACGGAAGACTACATTGGATATTAATTATTGCTTAAAAACGCGGGCGCAAATTGAAATTCTTATGCTCTCTCAGAAGCAATAGTTATTAACACGTAATCATAAAAATATGAGCGTAAAACCATGCTGCAGAACTATATTTTGTCTACGTACCGGAAAAAGTAGACAATTTGAACTTGATATCTACTAGTAGCTTGAAGTCACAATCTTGGTAGGGTGAATGGCGAAACAGATCAATGCTGTAATGAATGCAGACTGGCAATTGAGATTTAGGAGCTCGATGTTGAAATGATGTTACACTGTTTTGCCTACAGAAAAGACATCGAGACAATTTTTCTTGCTTGGTGGCTGTGTTTGCGTAGAAACAAAGTGTGCAAGCAGCACTAGGAACTCGTAAACCGATTTAAACACAAGTAGTTCCTACGCGACTGAGAGACACAATAAACTTGTAGCCTATAACTCAATTCGCTTTGAAACTAGACTAGAAAACAAACTCAACTCGAAACAATAACTTGAAAACAAACGAACTCAGAAATTCAAAAACTCTGATCTACTTCGAGGACGCAACAATATTTCTACATTTTATTACTTTGTTTAGCTAAATACTTAAATAGGCTAACACAGGTTTTTCTATTGGAATCAACATATTCCTCTATAATTGCTATCGATTCATGTGGGAATTAAACCCATGCCTCTTTACTTTGTGCCACTTGACCAATTTATCTCGAGGTCGATAATACGTTTCATAATTTCGAATCATCCCAACTATTCATTTAACATCTGAGTCTGCGGATTTTTGTGCTAATGAGACTTAACTGGTTGCACTTTGCTCTGCGTTCAATTTAGCAAATTAGTTAAAACAATTGAGTAACATAAGGGCATATCAGGCTTAAAAGGTAGCGTTGGATTTAGTTTGTTTTATTTAACAGTATAAATTTCACGAACGAAACTTTCTGAAAGCCTTTTTATTCGATTACGAATCCGTAAAAGCAAGCTTTCTTTCATTTCAATGTAAACAAAAGAGATTCTACAAAATGGTTTTCGTAACATGCTAGCACAGCATTTGAAATCAATTAGTCTAATTTTAAGCGACCAAGTTTTTGTAAATAAAACGCTGGCTACATTAGGTGAACATAAAACGAAAAGGCTTGGAAAAATCCTTAATGAGAGAGCGTGACCTAACGTTTTGTTGTTGTTGTTTTTGTAGTTACCCCTCCTTTTCCTCGGAATGGAGGCACTGCATAAAATAATTTTTCAGACTCAAGCCACAAACTTAGTCGGGTGACTTATCAAGTAGAAAACCTACAGGTAATGATTGGTAACTGTTGTGAGATGGTAAAGCATTTGCATTGGACTCTCAACGCTCGCAAGCAAATAGTTAGGAAGGAAACTTCAAAGAAATCCTTAAAATGGTTTTCAAAAACTCATATCAACCACGTTCAGCGTGGATTTTGTGGAGCAACATTGATCATGTTATCCCTGTACGTGGAAATCGATCGTGCACCTACATTCAGCGAGTGAAACTCAAATAGAAGGGATGTTACGCTGAATCACTTTGAATTTTTGATGTAAATCTCTCTCTTGCAAGCACTTGCCACGACCTTTTATTCTAATTGAAAGACACAGCCGCATTCAATTTATCACTGGTATCAGTTCTAGATTTTCAAAAGCTGTTTTAAACTCTTAAAGATGAGGAACGACTATGACAACACTGTAAAACAATTTGCTAAGTAGCCATTTCTGTTGATCAGGATCACATGCACAGAGTGGCACTCCACAGGCACAAAAATTTTTCGAATACATAGTCAGCTTTCATGATATAAAATTTTCGAAGACGTTGTTTAAAAAGAGATTGACTGGGAAACGTTGTGACTGCCTGTCTAGAATAAGTGTTTTTACGTAGTCAATGTAGCTTGTTTAGAACCTTTATAAAATTTGTTATGGGTCTGGACCGTAGCCTAACTGACGTAGGAAGCCCTTGAAAATAGTTGACAATTTTTCGTTAGTCACATGACCGGAAATAGTGTCCAGGGATACATAACTTGGCGTGACAGTTTTTTGGAACAAGTTCTTTTAGCTTGGTTTTCATTTATTGCAGTTGGAAGAAAGAATTTAATTCGAAACCGCTCTCCTTAAAGTTTGGTTGTGTTAATAAATTTAAAATTGGCGATTGGTGTGTAGTAATGCAATAGATTCACGGGTAGTGCGTTTCAGATTAAATTTCTGTTGCCAGCCACCTTCCAAGCTTCAAGCAGCGTTTATAAAAAAGTTAAAGCCAGAGTGCTTTATTCGCTGATTGTCGTCGAACTAGTTAACAACTAGCTTCATCTTTAAACCAGTGCGTGTAAAAGCTGGATCTGTATTTTCGAGTCAGCTTACCGCAGGGTATAGATTTTTGTGATAACTAGGAGGCTGAGGAAGTTCAGCCAAATGCTCTCATTTTTTTCACAAGTGTTTCTCCAAAAAAATAATGGGTAAACAATAAGTGCATAAGAAAGTTTTATAAGGGGCTTAACACTTTGCATCTTTCTCCACAAATACCATATTGACTAAAAACAAAATTTTATATTTCAACCAGTACTTCTCTGTGTGCTGTTCGAGTGGAGCGAGTGCTCCTGGTTCCCCAAAAATATACCGCAAAAGACACCCTCAAACATTTCGTAAAAAACAAAGGCTTTCCAAATTCTTCCTTTTGTTTTATTATTTGACTCATGCCAAACCATCTACCTGCTAAAATGATTAGAAACAGAATTGCCGGATATTTCAAATTAAAATATTCCAAATTTCCTTCAAAGGATATACCAAATGCTTATAAATACCAAAGTTTTTTCAGAAAATATGCCAACTGCGATTCAAAAATTTTCAGTGAAAACTAAAATAACCATCAGAACCAAGGAAAAAAGGTGAAGATGGACAAAGCCATACTAGTGCACATGTAAGATTGTCCTATCTGACGAGGCAAAATCCCGGACGCACTTTCTCGGTCGTACCCGCTGGCGGGTCATTACCTTATTTCCATAATCAATCAACAATAAAGACCTATTTGTTTCTTGGTTTCTTGAGTATCAATATTTTGAAACTGTGTGACGACTAACTTTTTTTCCAAAACGAGGGTGAAGACCTCTTTTTTGGAAACTACCACCAGCTACACAAGTTCTAAATGAACATTAACCTCGCCTGAAAGAGAAATTCTCTGACTCTTTGTGAGTGGACACTAAAATTCCCGACGTTTGTGCATTTCGTAAAAATTATTCCTGGACACAGATTTTAACTCCAAATTTTCGAACATGTCCGTGAAAATCCAGAGGTATGGCAACCTTAGCATATATAGTTTGCAAATATACGTAGTATAGCTTCAATAATAGTTCAAACAAAATATCTTTGTTTAACTTTACGTTTGCATCCGGACACAATCAAAGTATTTAAATAATATACAACCTGATTGGGAGTAACATTATTTTTGATATGCACAAAATTGCACACTTTTTATCGATGGCAATTGTCAGAGAAAAAACATTGTTTTTTAGTAAATACATTTCACAAAGCAATTGAATAGGTAAGTTCCAAAAGTAGCTAAATCACATTTTGACCTGAATGCAGTTGACACAAAATCGGAAGATGGAAATCCGTTTAGTACGAAAATTTAGATCACCGAATGATAAGAACAACGATAAAATAGGACTTTGACGCTTTTTCTCCGACTGATACTTTGTCACATGGTTACACGCTCACCGCCAGAAACGGTTCAACTGCATTTAGGTCAAAATGCGACTCGGGTATTTCAGAACTCGGCTCTTCAATTACATCATAGCTACGCAATTTATAGATAGTGAATGGACATAGTGTTGGCAGTGTGCATACAAATTATAAAAATTGAACAACGGAGATGCTGAGCCACTCTATTGGCATCCTTCTGTCTCGATCGAGAGATTGTGGTGTCCACTTTGTAGTGAGTTTAGCCTCGCTGAAAGTAGCCAGTGATCGTAAAATAGCTCGGCGTTTCAATGCTGGGGTGGCAGTCTCTGCCACAGCATGTGCAAACAAACTCCAACTTCTGGTTCGCTACTATCATCTCATTTTGATTCACATTCTCCATTCTTCCAGGTAAACGATTATTTTCTTCTTGCCCACTTGAAATCGTTTGTAAAAGCATGGCATTATCCATTGAAATCAGCTGAAATCGTTTCCCAGCTATTTCCATCGAGATCTTTATATTTTAAGTCGCGCCAGCAAATGTCATTGAAGAGCAGCAACAGATCGACAACCCACTCTGCAATGTCTTTTGGCCAGCCAACCGTATTGGAGGTCCACCAGTATACAGTCGTATTTCATGCGACTTTCACAGCTACATGACCGAATCAATGCAGTTGACTTAGGCAGAGCAGGACTCAGCATGAAACACGTACTGAGAGAGTCTGCAGAAATTCTCAACACAGTGGTGTTGATGCTTTTGTCTTTCAATATGATGCCTTGTAAACAGAATTTAAAAGCTCTGTGATATGGCATATATTGTTCAGCATTTACTGCCATTCAGCAAGGTACTTAGACCACACATTGGCTTTGTTAATGTATACGATCAGCTGGTTGTTTTCCCTGACTCTCTGTCCTATTGTTCTACTTGGTTATGACAATAGCAGTTTTTCCAATACGCTTGATGACATCAAATTGAAAGACAGATTGCTGGTCACCGAGGAGCAGAGATAATTGAAGTGATACGCGACTTCTACTACCTCGTCGTCGATGTGGACTGATGCCAAGACTGTCACAACCTAACCTTTCAGGTTGGCTTGAGCCGCAAGCTAGGTAAAAATATTAAAACTAACGCTGTTCATACAAAAAAGGATTTAAAATCACCTTAGTCATAATTAGGGGGGTAAGCAGATATTTCTTGAGGAGGCGCAAGACAATCGTTTTTGGAGATCAGCGAGCAATAAACACAGTGCTCAAAATAGTGCGGGAATTGGCAGTGCCGACTTTTTCTCTTTTTCTTTGGAGATCGATGTAGGCGGTGGTCCAAATTGCGCCAAAGTATACAATAACGACGTTTTTTTGCAGATCAACCGTCCACAGCGCTAAATTTGAGCAAATGCATGCTGCAATTGCAAACATGGCGGCCGACAATCACGTTACACAAATTCCTGAGGGGGCGCGAGAATGGTTTTTGGCAAATACTTGCTGAAATAAATATTTTACTGTTTTTGAGGGGGGGCACGCGCATAGGAGCCTCCCTGCGTACACCACTGGTCCTGACGGTTGAATTTAATGCCAAAGTGCTGCAAAAGGCAGAATAAGGATGTACCGTATTTTTTGCACCATAGTTCGCACCGGACTATAAGGTGCAGTATCAATAAATGTCTTCTATCGCGTTTATTTTCATACATAAGGCGCATTTCATAAAACAAAAACTCAACGCATTGTATCGGTGCCGTGAGAAGTGTACGGTTAGTTGCTAGGTACATGTTGCAATACATGCGCGAAGCACGTGTGTGTTTATGGACGTAAAGTGAAGAAAAAAAATTCACTTGTGAAGGGAACGAAATAGGTGAAGAGAAAAAACACATCGTAAAAAGAATGGGAGTAGGTAATGTGATCGCAAGAAAGAAACAAGAAGTTTGCTCTCAAGAAAGAAACAAGAAGTTTGCTCTCAAGAAAGAATGAGTTGAGGTAGTACAATCGCGTTGGTAGCGCTTATTGCAACATAAATTTGTTCAGAGCTTGGAGAAAAAGCGTAACCTGATCCACACATTAGACGCATCGGACTACAAGGCGCACGCTCCATTTTTGAAAAAATTAAAGGATTATAAGTGTGCCTTAGGGTCCGAAAAATACGGTAGTGATGAGTAATCGCAATGCGCAACAATATGAAAATATAGTAAAAACAAAATGAACACCAATCGCCCAGATGCCCTCAGCTATCGACCGTAGCAATTCATCATGAACTAAGGGTCATTTTTTGAGTTTTAAAAAGTTGATGTTTTCAACTAAAATCAACTTATTTTTAAGTCGTTTGAGTTAAAGATATCAAAAGAAAAAATGATATTTCCAGTGCTGAAAAATATATTCAATATACCAAACAAAAAACCACACACCAAACCGTAAAATATCTACAAAATGGGTCGATACAATATTAAAATGTATTAATCTGATCACACGGAATACATAAGCATCAAATCAGTAATTATTTTGTTGTGATCTTGACCTTTTTATCCGGTATTTGTTCCTTTTATTAGGTCCTAGAAAAAGAAAATCAACCCCTAAAATCTTTGTAGTTACCCTTCGTTGGTATGGACCTAATTCTCAATAATGTAAAGTCGGCATGATTCGGTTGTTAACTTTTATCATTGTTTTTCAACATGAATTGGCCTTCTCAACTGCCCCTGAAAACCCTCTTAGAATGTTTCTTGCAGCAAGTAGGTCTACAATATTTCCAGTTTTTAGTTTTCAATGCCGGAATGTACTCTTTCCCAATTTCGGTCAAATCGTAGCTGCGTTGTCCAAGGTGGTGCACAGGTGGAAATTTTATCAGATTGTGTTCAATTGGTAACTTCAAAAATCATGCAACTGCTTCGATAGCGCGGAACCGGTTGCGTCCGCCTAGAATGCAATACGTTGCTGATTCAAACTTTATTGAGTCATACCAAAACACTTTGTAACAAGCGATACTTACAGCTTCTCTTGACGTTTATCGAGTAGGAGATACAAGAAAGCGTAACAAAAAGCCAACAAGTTCGCCTGGCGCGCCTTTACAAAAATCATTTCATCGGAATTCCTCCACTTTTCCGTGGCAGAAAAGTAGGGGAATCAAGCAGTCCACGGGGAGATCCAATCTGAATGAAGACTGGCAAACAGAGCATGAGCTCATCAGCACAATTTAACAGCCATTCAAAAGCATTCAATATTTGATCATGTGTGGTTGTTTATCGAAATTATTGATTGACTGGATCTGCACTTTAGATTTAATGCATGAGTACCATGCATAGGTTTGCACATGGGCATAAAGCTGAAATATTGTTCATTGATCCTGTGATCCATTTTGAGGGGCAGTGTTTGGACAATAATTAAGTAGTCACACACAAACAATAAGGAAGCCCCAGACCGGTTTCACCACTATTGGGGCTCTTCAGTAATGCGTATCCGACCAGCAAAGAACCGAACCTTCAAGATGTTGACTTTCTTTCGATGGTAAGCGCCATAGGCGTAGAAGTAGGGGGGCTTGGGGGATGCAGCCCCCAGGCTGTTTTCAGCCCCCCCATACATTTCGGCAATCATTGCGAAAAATTGAAAAGTTCTAGCTTTGAGATTACCTGGAATTGGTCAAGCGCGTGCAAATTTCAACTAGTAAAAAACATTTTCAAAGGAAGTCACTGGTACGTTGAGGAGCATTTTTAGATCGTCGGAACTGCTGCTAATACTCGATTGTAATGTCACTTACGAAATTATTCAAGTTAGTTTCGCTTTTCGTGCCACCGCCACAAAGCGAAGTGGTAAAAACCAAGTTGAATTAAATCTCGTTCCTTTAAGGACAGGCAGTTGGCAACTTGGCTAGCAAGTAAGCTTGAGCGTGTTCATTAACGGTAGGCCAACGAAATACATGGGGCTTTACTGAGTTAAGTGTGAAAATCTTACAACAAGCTACTAAAAAATGAGCTATGCGATAAACTACAATAATGTTTTTTGAGACAGAGGTATAAACTAGAGGTGTTTTTGGTATTACTACTGCGCTATATTTTGACTAAGTATCTTTATTGAGATAATTTATTTAATGATATGGATAAATTTGTTGTCAGACTTCAGGGTAACGGGACACGAGATGCACAGTCTTCAAATGCGGACTATATTGCCCAAAATGCTCTAGAAGAGTCTTATTCTAGAACAGAGCAACAAGTGCCGCGTTCTTCTCGTAATGAAGATGAACTTTTTCCTCTTAGGCAAAAGCAAATTGTATTAGATGCAAAAAAAAGGTCATTTTAAAAGAACATTTTAAGCCAAATGGAAGGAAACTTGTGCGTGGATTCGCTACAATGCAGAACAAGACAAAGCATTTTGTTCAGTTTGCAAAGCTACAAGAAGTGAAAAAACCCAAACAAAGGTGTTACCACATCACAGACAACGTGACACTTTAAAAGCATTTGTTTATGAGGGATTCAATAACTGGAAAAAGGTGGTGTCTGCGTTTGATCGCCCCGAAAAATCAGAATTGCATCGGTCTGCACTTTAGCTAATACCCAACCAAAGAAACGAAACAGTCCTCAAACTGTCACACAAACGGAAAACGGAAGTAATGAAAGAAAACAGAGTAGCTATGGAAAAAATTTTCACCAGTTTGAGATTTCTCGGATGCCAAGGTTTAGCTATAAGAGGAAAAGAAGAAGCTACTTCTAATCTTGCGATGTTGTTACAAGAGCGAATGGAAGATGCAGCGGAGTTAAAGCAATGGCTTAAACAAAAAGAAAAGATAAAGTACTTTTCTCCTGCGATAAATAATGAAATTTTAAATGGTTTTTGCAGTGGTGTTTTAACTAAGCTGCAACAAGACATTCAAAAAGCAAAATATTATGCCATTATTTTGGACGAAACTTCAGACGTGTCAGGTAAAGAACAAATAAGCATTTGCTTCCGTATCACTATGGATGATTTTGATGTGCAAGAGGTATTCTGTGGCTTTTATGAAACTACGTCAACCACAAGTGAAGAGCTATTTAAGATCGTGAAAGACGTTTTTTCCAGGTTTCGGCTACCAATTGATAAATGTAGAGGCCAGTGCTACGATGCTGCTGCCAATGTTTCTGGGCACGTTAACGGATTGTGGAAGAAATTAATTCATGAAGAAAGTCGAGCTATTTACGTTCACTGTAGAGCGTATAAAGTCAATTTAGTTGTTAAGGATGCTTTAAAAAATATCAGTGATGTGAGAAATGCGATGGGACTAGTACAAAGCCTTATTGCTTTTATTCGTGACTCTCCTAAAAGATTGTCGTGGTTCTACCAGTTTCACTCAGTCGAAGACAACCATCAGCTTGCATCGTTGAGGCCATTTTGCCCCACTCTTTGGATTATGCGACTAATTTCATTGGAAGCCATTAGTCGTAACTATACTCCGATTATCCTGTGGCTGCAAGAAGTTGACGTGCAAGTACCCACAGGTTCTAGAGTAAAAATTGGTGGTTTTTTGCAGACGACGCGAAAGCTCAACACTTATTTTTACATTGAAGTGTTGCGGATGGTTTTACCATTGTTGTAAGAGCTAGTGCACAGTTTCAGAATGCTCAGCTTAATTTTTGCAAAGCCCAGGATGTTATTGCTTGCACAAAAGCTTCTATCACTTGGACAAGGAATGAAACCAGATTTGACGGTGTATGGAGTGGAATTTTGAATGCTACAAAAGCGAACAATGTTATTGATGATCCAGAATTGTCAAGACTACGAAAAATTCTCCGGCGGCTTGATGAATCTTCAAATACCTTCTTTCATGCAGAAGCCAAAGATAATTATAGACAGTTATATTACGAAGTGCTGGATTCCGTGGTTTCTGGTTTGAGTGATCGTTTTGAGCCAGATGCTACAGCTGTTCATTTAACAAATATAGAAAACTCTCTTATTGGCCAACGTGAATTTCTGACTGTATTGCTCGCACTTACAAAGACGATGTTGATTGGCCGCGATTGACTTTGGATAGATATCTACTCATTCACCGAGCAATGTCAACAAGACAACCGTTGGAGAGGTTTAATGATGTAGTTGAACTCCTAAAACGTGAAGAAGTTTTTCGCGAACCGGTACCGGATTTGACCAATCTTGTCAAAATTACGCTTGCGCTGCCTGCATCTACATATACTGCTGATAGGTCATTTTCTGGCTTAAGACGTTTAAAAAGTTATTTGCGATAGGGAATGAAGCAGCAGCGACTTAATTCCGTAGCAATAATAAATGTTCTCAAGAAAGAAACCAAGGCCTTGTCGATTGCTACACTAATAGACGATTTTGTGTGTCGAACCTCCGTTCGAAAAAACACTTTTTACTCAACCAAGCTGTTGCCTGACGTGCTGGTAATAGATAGTTTTATTCGTATTTTTTGCCTTCGATTTATTTTCTATATTCGTGAACAACTGATAAACAAGTTAAATCTAACTGTTAAGGCTTTTGTGAAAAAGGTTAACTTACGAATTCAATCCACTTAAAAGCTAGGTATATTCACGGAAATAAAGTATAGCAAAAGGACTAACCTTGTTTTGTGACAGATCATCACAAGCAGACTGCAATTGTCTAACATAAAAACCATCTCGTTCAGACTGCGAAGTACGGTAAAAAGGGAGACATGTCCCCCCGGTAAAAGCAAAGTACCCCAATGTCCCCTCGCAATATTGATTTCCTTAAGTAAAAGCCACTTTCCCTCAATTATTCTTTTGTGCATTAAGAAACTTTGGGAAGCAGTGACATGTCCTGTTTTTTTAACTTCACTTCCTGCATAAACGCCAAAATTACTAAAATTTAGTGCCGATCAGGAAAAATAATTTTGGTTTTCACTTTTATTTCAGGGGCAAATTTAGGCCTAAAAGTTTTTACGCTTTCGACGTAGACCAAAAGAGAATAACCTTGTTGATTTTGGCAAGAATTTTAATGTCTTGGGAGGCATAGGCGTAAAAGTAGAGAGGCTGATTTGCTGCAAACCCCCATACTCTTATCGACCCCCTCCTCAGAAAAATGTTAGACCCGATTGCCAACATTTCAAAAAGTTGGTTCCAAACAAGGTCTTCTTACTTGCCATACGAAACAGTCTTTTTCCGTCAGTCCCCTCCCCCATAGAATACAAAGCGTTACGCCTATGGTAAGTACCACTCGACCACCTGGCTGGACGCCGTTGCTGATGTTATAGCTACTTTTTGTAAGTGAGTGGCCGGATTTCTTTGTGGAGTGCATAGAATCCATTATGCTGTAACTCCACAGCGGCACCTCACGACCAAGACTTCACCACAACAAGACGTGAGCATTGCGCTATACAAGCACATTAAAGGACGGAAAGAAGAATCAAAGTGAAAGAGTGAGGATTATAGCATAATACCCAGGCCCGGAGCATTGGGACCGTTAGGACCGTTCATGTTAACAAGTTCATCGTTCGGTGAAACGCCCGTTCCGGTGTGCTCCTGTGGTGTGGGGGCCCGGTTAGTAGCTCGAGCACTATGATCGCGCAAACCCTGCCGAAGAGCTGTGTGGGGAAATCTCCGCGTGTGATTGTTAAGTGGTATCTGGCGCAAATTGCGTCACCTATCGGGATACGCTATGTAATACACTAGTTATTACCCGTGCAGTGTGCTAGTTGTCGTAATCGGTAAACATGCTCGGAGTGGAATAGGCGAAGTGGTTGACCTCTTGGCGGCTGTGCATTATATAAGCCGTGGTGCAGCCAATTGGGACCCACCGAAATCAGTTAAGCGCCCTTTTAACGTTACACGTACATTTGCATTTTTAAACGTCAACGCTAATGCGACGCATCTGTGGGATTGGAACCCGCGTCTTTCGAACTAGCCTCCTCGCGCGCCGAGTTTTCGCTGCCATGCACCACGTGCTGCCAGCCATGCCTTAAAGCACCGCATTTAGCTTGTAACCTTTGGAAGACCTTTTTATGCCTACTCACTGCTTGTGTGATCAGCTTTACATAAGCATATCAGTTTTAGTTCATAGTTAAGCGGCTAGCAGTACGTCAAAACGAACCTCGTTCAAAAGTAAACGGCACGTAAGTCTTTTGCTTTGTGTTAGTTTGTTTTATAAAAGTCAAGGTTAATGCTATTGGGCTTATCTGGGCCCTTGGCAAGCCCTGCTGATTAGTCCAAAAGGACGAAACGCATCCAGGGATGGCTCTGTAAATTTGAAAATATCTCTCAATAGCATTGCTTCCTTCGGAAGCCTCGCGCCTTCAGCACTCGCTTTGTTGTTTTGTTTCTCGCTTATAAGACGCTCTCTATCGATCGTAACCACTTGGAACTAGCAATATAATAGTTAAGTAGTCACGCACGAACAATAAGGAAGCCCCAGACCAGTTTCGCCATTATTGGGGCTCTTTAGAGATGTGTATCCGGCCAGCAGCGAGCGATACTTACCATCGATAATACATCTTCAAGGTTCGGTTCCCTGCTGGTCGCATACGCATCACTGAAAAGCCCCAATAATGGCGAAACCGGTCTGGGGCTTCCTTGGTATTTGGACAAGTTCTTCTGAGATAATTGCCAAAAAGATAACCAATTATTGTGTTTTTTAGATTTTGACCTTTTTGTGGCGTAAAATTCGGCATAGCTTTGGGGCTATTTATAGATTAAATTTTCGTCAGTTTAATCTATGAAAGAATTATTAGTACCTACTACGACGGATGCATTAATATTGCTGAGGTTTTAGATAAAGTTCAGAAAGTTGTCCCCGACCCCTTTTAAAGTCTTGCACAAGTTTGTAACTTTGCACAAGTCCGCATGTTTGTAACTTCCAAAACAAAATATATTTTCTAAGCAACAAGGACTTTGCCAAAAAGTTTGCGAATTGAAGTTTTCGGAACTTTTTGATGTTTTATGGCCAAAACTATGTTGTTTCACTCGATGTTTTTTAGATTTTCAGGTAAATTTCGCGTTTTGTGTAGCATGACATGGCCTCGAATACAGCTTACAATTGACTTTGTGCTGCTAAATGAAAGTAATTAATGTTCTTTGTTGATAAGAACATACGGAAAAGTTAATGAAATTTCAAGTTTAAGGAAAAATCAAGATATTAATGCAAATTTGAAAGTTTTTACTATTTCTTTTCAGACTGCCTTAGCGCCGATGGTCCGAAAATTCGAGAAAGAAAATCACGGCTCTTTTGTCCCCATCTCTTTGACAAAGCGTATGCTCACAAAATTTACCAACAGAACAATGGCGTGAAATTAACTCTGAAGCGCTACCTTCCGAGTTGTTTCTTTTGCATGCTTCAACCAATTTTTCTTTAACATAGGTTTGAACTTTAAGTTCATTTTATTACCAAAAACAATTTGAAAATTAAAAGCAAGACATACAAAGATTACGTTAGTTTTGAACATGAAAGAAAATATTTGAGTAAAAATTTGTGAAAAAATATTTTGATTCATAAACATGGACAGGATTTTGAGTTTTGACTATAACAAAAAACAGGTTTGAGCCAAACTGTTAGTCAAAACAATGCTGAAACCAAAACGAAAGTCCAATGTAAACCTCACCTGTAACTACCAGTTTTATCCAAGTTCCATTTTGCATAGCATCATCATCATCTGATACTTCATTGCTCAAGAAGAACACGCGACACACATACCACCCTTCGTCCAACATTCGAATACCACGAATCCGCAAGCTAGCGCTATTCTCCAGCAAAGACATGCGGCCTGCAATATCGAGTAGTTGTAGCAGCTTAAACGATGCGTCTAAACTGCATGGTCCTGCATTTATAATCTAATTGTAACATGGGTTCAATAACGAAAACACCGTCACAAAAAAATCACTGTCGCTTCAGAATTTAAACTTAGGAATGCTGTAAGTCAAGATTAATTTACATAGAGACTAAGCTAATGTTATTAAGTTAAACTCCTCTGCCTGCTGACATGCACGACGTCACAACAACAGTTTTTTCCACATGCAGCTAACAAATGAAAAAGATAGTAGTAAATGAGTCATGTGTGTTCTAGGTAAAAACATCTGTAGCGTCACAGGTAAAAGTACCAAAGCAATTCTTCAGGAATCCCTATATCTTGGCATGGCCCGTTTGGGTTGTTAACAATTACGATCACAAAAACAACAATCAAGGTGCAAGTAACATTAAACAATGTGTGTACCTCCAACATCCGACCTTGTGTTAACCCGCTTTTCCATCACTGAGCCAGTGTTAAAACAAATCCAACGTTTATTAAACGCAAATTTTATATGTTAAAGTCTTGAGATAAATTTTGACAAGAATACACTAGCGTACTTGATGGTATTACGCCATGATCTACGGCTCTTTAAGTCTTGACAACAAAACGAAAAATCAGCTTCACATAAATCGACTCAAAAATTGGTTTCACTTTATGCCCACCCCCCGTCAAAAATTCTCCGTACGCCGGTTGGTACCCCGCCATATTTTTTGTTTCAGTTTAGCCCAAAATGCGAGAAATCATAATCCTGAGATAGTTTTTACAAGGTATGGATCAAAAAAGTAAAACATTCCACTCTCCTTATATATAGGGGCAAGCTGTAAAGACCTATTCAAATTTTATTGAAAAATCTATTTCCAAACCATTGCCTTTCTGCCTTAGTGGCGTCATCAGAGAAGCGCGGAGGCTCTAAAATTATTTATATATTTCTACCTTTAAATTGCTGGCTGATTCTGGATGGATATCTCCCTATTTTGATGTATACCGGCAGGGGGTTATCGCTTCTTGACCATTCCACAACATGAGGAGGAGGATCAGGGTCGGGGTATTCAACGTGACAGGGAAGCACTGCTGTTTCTCCTACTCGCACGGACACGAAAGAAGTCGACAATGCTAAAAAATTATCACAAAAACTGAAATATCATTGCGGTTTTCATAAGTATTTCCAAGCGCTGCTTACAACTGCACTAATCATCTTTAAAGCAGTTCGCCATGTGCTTCCCCAGCTCGCAGCGGGAAATGTATGGTAAATTGTAAAGCGTTTTCTTTGTGCTACTTTGCTAAAATACCACAAATAGAAATTGGTTCCGAAATTAGAAACGTGGTTACATCTCTAATCTTCATGTGATGAAGTTGTCCTAAAAAAATCTGGTAGATCGAAACAGGCCCGACGGCATCTGTTGAAGATACAAAAGGCAACCTTCTCGCAAAAATTATATTTTGCTTTATGCGTCGGTAGTAATTGGGGTCATTTGTATTAACCATTGAAAGCCTAAAAACAATTCCAGTGAGAATGGAATCTACATCGTTTTACGGAGGCGCTTCCACAAAAGGATGTGAATTCCAATCTCACTGAAATAGCTTTTAGTCTGTCGATGAGTGCAAGTAACTTCCATTGCTATTTCTAAACATTTAACCGCCAGTTAATTTGCCTACTTGCCAAACTACAAACGCCGTTAAACGTGGACTTCAGGATCTGGGGTCTTGAATTTCGTTAGGCCAGCAAAAGTAATCCGCGCATGATCCCGGGCCCGAAGCTTGCACCATTGAAGACCTCGAAATGCTTAGCATGTCAAAGTAAACGTGTTACTGAGCAAAGCATATTTTTGTGTGACTAAAATGCATAGCGACAGAGCAATGATAATAGACCAACTGAATCAAGTAAGCAACGTGGCAAAGGTTACCGGATCATACATTGTCCAGGCATTAGAAGAAAGTAGCTGAAGAAAACGCTAAAAAAGCGCCCAATAATTCAATACTTTCAAACTACAATACCGGAGAGAAACCTATTAGCCTACATACGGGGCAGGCGTATTTTCATCTTGTAAAATAAAAACAACATTAAATTTTTGGGATCGTAATCAGAGCGCTCTAGAAAACCATTTTTTCTGAAAATTAACGAATCAAAAGCGGATTTTTGCACATTTTTTTATCCAATTCGCCCATTTTTTGCCAATCAGTTAACTACCCTTGTTTTCATACATTTCCCAAGATGAACGTTAACAAGTCAAAAGCAAATTATTGCACAGTTTTGTTTCGCTGAACTTATTTTGTGAACTCCCAAAGTTGAAAAGCTTTTTTTTGGTGGTTCAAATATTTGAAAGCAATTTTTCGCTATTTTCTTCAATGTTGCTGATTTTACAACTATATTGCGGATATTTTCATCAATTTGCAATTAACTGCAAGATGGAGGACATTTGTGCATTACTGGGTGTCCTTGGAGAAAAATGATTTCTTTCTTGCAAACGTAAGACTTGTCCTCCAAAAGGAGGCCGTATGTAAGCCCTGCTCGCATAGGCCCATAGCATCTTCTAAACCTATTTTTTCTCTTAGAATATTTGCGCGGACAGTCGCTCTTGAAGTTTTCTACAAATCTCATGACCTCTGCTGCGTTTGCCAACAAAGGTAAGGAGGAACAAAATAAAATTTAACGGAGGGAAATTGGGCTCTTTGTTTCAGCTTTAACTTTTGAACATTACTGTATGTTCTAAGAATTATTTGCTAACAACTTGTTTAAACACCAGTAATTCGTTGGTCGCGAAAAGATTGATGAAGCCAGAAACGATCACTCTCAACAACAAAAGGTCGGTTGTTTTTCAACTGAAATTTCACAAATTCTTCATAGTCTGTAACGAAGCCAGAGATTACTCAAAAAGAGGAATTCTCCTTTCAGAGATTTCAGAAGCGTGCAATCCCCCAAAATAAGTAATCTATTTTAGTTCTATGATGTGAAAACGTTGCCTACATTTTATTTTTAAACACGTAGCGCTATAGGCATAGCCAATAGACGTAGAAAATAGCTTAGCTCTTCAAATTTTGGAAAAAAGTGCAAACTGTAGGGATGAACTTTTTTTGATTTGTGTAAAAACTTGAAAATTAGATGCATCCTTTTTTCTGTGAAAGAAAATTCCAGGAGAAAGTTACTCTTACCGCCAAAAAATTGTTTCAGTCTACGCCCCTACGTAGTACAATTTAGGCTCCCATTTTGCTTTAGTTTTTTAAAATCACAATTGCCAATTTACACCATAGTCTGGTTTACAAGAAACACGAATCGAAAAATCATGCATTTCGCATCAGTAATTATACATTTTGGAAAATACAGTACATCAAAAAACAAAATGTATATTTGGTTCTAGTGCACACCTGTGCCAAAAATTATCCTACTGATGCAAAAGTAATGTTGCATTGCTCTACATGCGTTGTAAACAAACTTTAAGCTGAGGTGGCTAACAAATTTATGTGTTACAGTTCACGTTTGTACTTTTTCAGCTCGGATGTGTTCTCCCAGCGATCAATTTTTAAGTATAAGTGTTTAGGCTAGTGAAACATTCAATATGTTTGCCTGTATTCAGTCGAAAAGTGGCTATGAAATTGGTTTAGCTTGAGAAAGAAGTTTAAAAAGATTCGGCGGAGGCGATAAGCTTACCGATTCAATTTCGCAAATCATAAAGAAGCACTTGGCAATCTTGCTGTCATGAATAAAACATAGAAGCAATAAGCAAAAGAACAAAATAGACGCTAAAGCAGCGTTAACTTATACGGTAAATGTTAGGTAATAACACACTTTACCATTCGAAACTAAAAGCTTTTAATAAACTACTTCATTAAAGGAAGCTACTGCACAACAAAACACCTTTTTAAATGTCAAGCTCATAAACTTCTCACCACTTACAAATTAAAATAAACTTCGAAAACAAAAGCTGTCAAAGAAGCCCCACTCAAAGGCACCAATTATATTTAAAGGTAGCGGGGCTGTGCAATTTGCGCACTCGACGTAACAGTCTGTGGCCCGAGGAAGGATTTTGTGGCACAATGTGAAAATTAAAACCATGAATTCGATCTTGGAAAAATCGGTCACCAAAAAAAGTTTCATTTGCCTTTTTTTGAAGGAAAAATGCCACCAACTAGTACAAATAGTTTGAATTATAAACTCTAACGGGCCCATAGAATTTTCAACTACAAGTTTGAAATTTGGCCAGCCTGCAAAGAAAGATTGCTCATTCCGCGTCGGTAGGATAAGTTTAAACAATTGCAACCACACACGAATAAGATAGAAGATAATTTTGAAACAAGTTATTTCAAAGTGAACCAAAACAAAACTTGTTTAGTTATGATCACAACAGTTTTTCAGAGTCTTAACGATTAAGTCAACTGATCAATCATGGGCTACTAGGCCGTGAATTAATGTAACAAATGTTTACTAAATGCCCAATGATCTCAATCAGGTCGATGCACACACGCAGATCCAAGCAGGTTTAACTTAAAGCAAAAAAGTATATCATCAGTTAAAAGAAAGATGAAATCTTACACATCGTGTGGATCCTTTTTTATTTTTGAATTTTTGCCAGATCAAACCCTTTTGGAAAATTGCTGTTTGTAGGGCTTGAAAAGGTAACCCAAGAAAAACGTAGAGTAGTTTTTTCAGGGGTGACCCTTTTCCCCCACTTTCACCACCTTTCCAAACACAGACAAAATCTACCTCTTGCACATGTATATTATAAGCGAGCGGTGAGTTGCATGAATATTTCTATCCTATAGAACTTTGCAATTCTGCATGCCTACATGCTGGCACTTTACTGGTAAAGTTTACAATAAATTTCAAATACTGATAATAGTGCATCGGTTGAACGTTTGAAACAGTACGTGGCTAGCCGACTATTATGCATTATACGGTTTTATTAGGTACAGTCCTAACTGAGCTAAAGTCACCTCAAACAGGGACAAATATTTTAAATTATTTGATTGTGCAGCAGTAGTTATACCAAATATGCAGCAATAAACTTACAACAGAAAAAGTTGAAAATAACATCTTAAAAAGTGTGGTTTTTCTATCAATTTAACAGCGTTTTGCTTGAAATCAATTCGTTACTACATTAAATAATAAATCTGTTTCCAATTTAATGCTTTATAGCGTAGACCGTTGTAAAATAAACTACAATAAGCGCCAAGTAATGAGCTGCAGTAAGCATATTTAAAAAATACAGAAATAACGTTGGTCAAGCTTTTCAATCATTCATGCGTATGAGCAACAAGGATGAAGTACTAAAAAAAGTGTGGGAACGCACAATTAGCTTGGGAACGCACAAAGTTGAAACATACATTTTCTAGTCAGGTCAATGTGAAATAGTATAGGAACGTCGTCCCCTCATCACCACCACCCCTGATGAGCTCATTCTGGACTTTGGTGAGCTGGGCGTCGAACCAAACCAGAACCTGAAACTGCCTTCAACCGTTTATTTTTCCTGAACCTGAACCTCAAAAAGTTGACACTGATGAACCCAAACGAACCTGAACCAACAATTTAATAAAGCATTAAAAGTGAAGTAGACTGATCAAAACGAATTTTGCTGAACCTGAACCAACATCAGAGCGTTGCTATGTAAACCAGGGAGTGTGCAAGCTTTTTGCAGGCGGGGCGGCGTGACATTGAAAATTTCATGGGCCAGTTCGAGTTTGTAATCCATAATGTTTCTATTTACAAATAAGCTTTGAAGCGATGGCTAGTGGTTTTGTTCACCCAAAAAGGTGGAGAAGACCTTTTTTTTGAGATCAATATTTTCGAAGCAACATTTGCGCCAAATTTTGTGAATTTTACGAGTGAAGATTTTTTTGGGGGATCGGTTATTCCGAGATGTAATTGTTGAGTTCGCCATCCAAGGCCACAAAATTTTACGTCGCGAGTCGCAGGTCGCACACCCCTGATTTAAACGGTGTCACTGGTTCCGCAAATCTTTCAAAAAAACTGGCACCTCAATTACGTATGTAGTTGCACGGACTTGTCCTGATATCCGAAAGTACACTTTAGAAAAAAGTACCACATGCAACTAAGATTTCATTTTGGCGTGATACAAAAAAGCAAGACAAAACTGAAATTTCATTTTCAAGATGTTTTTGTTATTTACCCATGAGGGTTATAAAGTTACCACATAATTTGTTTTCCTTAAGTCTAATAGCTTATAGAAACCGTAGCGAGCCATTTGCATGACTTTATTTTCAACCTATCGGTTCTCGAGTTTCTACGATTTACACAAGCTGCATCAGTCTTCCTGAAATACGAACTTTTATACGAGTCCACCCGATAAATTTTTCATTTGTAGGTTAAATTAGTTTTGTGTTGACAAATTTTCCCTAATTTGAATAAAACCATTTAAAAGGACTACTATATTTTCGGTCTTTTGCCTTGTGAAGCAATAGATTAATGTCCTGCTTTTGATGGTCATCAACCCAGTCAAACTTTAGTTGAGTGCGATTTTTATTTTTCCGGCCAACCAAATTCATCAAAAAAGTTGTTGATAAATATAGGGCACAAAAACCAGGAAATGCAGCGGAAACCGTTAAAACACGCCATAAAAACAGGCAAAAAGTAAATCGACGCAAAGCCGGTTTGGAATAGCTGTTATTTTGAACCCGAACCTCTGAAATTTGACACTGATAAACCCGGAAAGAACAGAACCTAAACCACAATTTTTAAAAGCATTGAATCTGAATCGGAACCGAACCAATAAAAATTATTTTTGTTCAACCCAAACCCGAAGCGGAACAATCTTTTAAAATGTGCCACGCCCTGCTTTAGACAGGTAGCCAGTTTGGGCCTCCCTATGTATGCCACAAAAAACGGAGAAATTTTGTCTGGCATCTTTCCCAAACGCTTTATAAGTGAGCTTGCCGGCTTCTTGTTTACGTTATCCATTCGTGCTAAACGCCAAAACAGAAGCTGTGAATAGCACTTAGGTCCTTGGTGTGGCCAGGCAAGGTGTAAACCAGGAACCTACGGCGTTGCGAGACGAAAGCTTTGACCCCTACGTCATGGAAGTTAGATCAGGCTCGTAAACTTTTTAAAATTTAAAAAGTGGCGCGTAAAAGAATCCAACAAGTCTACACGGCACAAAGGAGCGGGTTTTATTCACTTGATCGCTGAGTAAGCTCTACAGTATTTCAACATCTGTTGAATGGTATAAGTTCACCTGGCAGTTTGAATGACGTATTGAAACCGATTGTAACAAAAAACAAGATCATCGAGTAATGGGAGACGCGTTCAAAAGGGATTGAAATGCCAAGAAACGTTGACGTTTGTAAATTTGAAAAACACGTGTAATTCCGAGCTAATAGAAGAATGTAAGTTTCGGTTACCCACTAATAAGATCACTAAAAAGTCAAGCCAGCGTAATCTAAGCCTGGCCATCACACAATAGTATTAAACGAAGCTCTATCCACTTCTTCGAATATCTTTTGTCGATCCATGGCCACAAATTTTACCCCCAAAATCATTCCTTATTAACAAATCAACAGTTAGTACGTCGCCTACTATCATGGTACCTGCTGCTAACTGCGTTTTGAAGCTGCAAGAATAGGACAATAAAAAACTTACGGAACATCGTAAGGAAAGTAACACAAAATAAAAGCTGGAAAATAGAGGAAAGAAGCGCATCATATCATTAAATTACCGTAGGAGGCCTAATTGTTTATACTGGTAAGGATTTACTGTTTTTGCCAAGCACTACAACCACTTTGTCTTGTCGGTTTGCGAGACCGAAGTCAGTAAAAAGCGGTAAAGTGACGTCAAGTCAGCATGCGCAGTTGTTGGCGGCTCAACTGTCGCTAAAACCAATTGTTGAATTGTGTTAATGCAATTACCATCTATGAAAGTAAAGCCACAATTACCATGCTTCAAAGATGACTAATAGATTCTTTACATCACAATTGCTATTGCCAGAACTTCTTTGTCACTAAGAAATAGCAATTTTGCAATGGAACTAAGAAATCCTATCTAGCAGACTTTTTTTTGCAAACTTAGGATGCACTCACAAAATGCACAGAGTAAGTTCAAAGTTGAAGCTTACGTAACTTCTGCATCAACTGGCCCGTTTATTGTAACTGTGCAAAACAGCAAGTATGCAGCTCTGCGTCATCATTCTGAAAAAGTTGATTTAAGTGAAAATGTTAAGATAGCCATCGGCTTTTTATGAGACAAAACAATCAAGGTTTGCTTTAATTGGCCGAAAGTATTTTTTGGTAAGAATTATAAAATTTCGCTTATTACAAAATCAACGTTTTAAATTTGTTCTTATTTTGAGAATATTTGAAGTCTAATTTTGGTCTGTTACTCAGTATTCAGAAGCAGAAAATCTTTTTTTCAAAGCATTCACTACATTGCCAACCGCACATTCTGCCGATTCTTCTGTGATTTCTATGTCAAGCACAAAATCCGTGTATTGACCGTAAGTTAATCATATCAGCTTTTTCCTAAGTGCTTGCTTTGTTATCAAACAATATCAATAAGGACACGCTTGACTGCATTTCAATACATAGCAGGCAGTTGACATAACTTATAGCTCAAAATTGTCTATCATCGTTCCATATAATATTAAAACACATTTTTTTTGGATGACCACTCGACCTGTCCGTAACGAAGACCGAATAGCGCTGGTTACGAAATCAAGAGATTGAGGTTTTAAACCTCCTACGGGCCCTGCATTAGTGTGTCCGTGAAAAAGACACTGACAGCTTCTCATAATAAACGTATATGTTTTCGGTGATGGAGCAGAACTGAGACAAATCCGAAACGATTCTAATTGTAAACACAACTTCTTCTGTGTCAATCTGTGGTTGCAAAAGTTTGCAGGTAGTTGTAGCGAAATAAATTCAATGGCAGCTCATTTAAAAATACTGAGGAGGAGCGACATAACCAAGATTTGCGGGTGTGGTCCGACACAAAATATCTTTTCGTAAAATTGCAGAAATTTGAAAAGGTTTTTGTTATTTAGCGTTTATCAATTCAGGAAAAAGATTCAAACCCGTTTGGTGCCAACACTGAGTAGGGCCAACCTTTTAAAACAACGTCACTATAACTGCGAATTCAAATCCGTCTTGCGTGAAATTAAATGGAGAAAATTTATAAAAACAGCAAACTTCAAGAGCAACATCCCAAAAACAACCTATTAAAATCATGCTGCGTGAAAGTAATTTCAAATTTTAGATGCGCGGTAAAGTCTTTTTCATTTGCATGATTGTATATAAAAGCAAGTTTTATCTCAATACAAAAACCAGAGCCTAAATGCTGCTGAAAAAGTTTCTCTAAACGCTGTTGGCATTGTCAGCTGATATATAGCGACTAATGATTTTGAAATTATTGTCGAACAAGGCCAAGTATAACATTTATGCCGTAACAAATAAATTATTTCATTCTTTAACAATTTACAACTGAATCTTGGCTCCAATTTTTGTACTGAGATTTGTCAGAAGATCTAAGTTTTTTTTCGTTTTGTCGAAACATGCTATTGCACGCGATTGTACATAAGTCGTATTTTCAATGCAATAAAATAAGCAAAGCCTTCATCTGGCTACGTTTCAATATCTTGCACATTGGAACGAGCCTTTTCAAAGTGACAGCCAGCCCGCTTTTGACGGAAACATGCAACTTTGTAACGGACCGGTCACCACTGTGAAAACAAAGACTAATAAATACAATTAGTTGTTTTAACTAAGCTACCTTGATTAATAAGCTACGATTTTTCATTTTCAATTAATTCTGCTATATAATACTAAATGATATTGTTTTTGCAACATCAGACATTTGATATTTTGAGCAAAAAAAAGATCTCCAAGTTGGTAATTAAGCCGATTCAACATTAATTGTTAATGAATCAAAATGATTAACGGTTACATCGAAAAAAAAGGATTAATAACGATAAAACGGTTTGAAAGAAGTGTGGGAAAAGCGGATAACAAACAGATGAAGCTGAATAATAGAACAAAACTGTATCAAAACCAACAGATTGTTCTGATACACATATCTGTCTGAACGACAAATCATTTTACACTTTTTACTTAAACAAAGCTGTAAGCTGATATTGCAACTCAAATAAATATTCTATCTCAAGTATTCAAATAAAAGGCACAAGTCAGTTGAGCGCAACATAAAGTACTCCACATTTTATCACTAAACCGAACGATTCAGTAACACGCTAAAAATTTCTTCAGAAGGATTGTTGAAAAATAACTTTAGCTCTATTCTGTTTTGGTGCCATATCAAATGCCAAAGAGCAACACGGGTATTAAAGTTTAATTTCAGAAAAAAGTCACAAAATCATTCAATTTCCACCAGTATGACATTCGTGCTTTCTTTCATTTGAGAATTCATATGTAGAAACATACTTTTTGATTTTTATAGGTGAGATGCCATTATCACAAATTTTCATATACAGGTACATTTAGTATATGAGAATTTGTAAAAAATCGTGTAGTTTGCAAATGTGTTAAAACAATTTAATCACAGACGATCGATTGAATAGCTTGCAAAAGTTTTTGGGATTTTATAAGCACTTATCAAAGGACTTTTAAGAGCAAAAGTCCACAATCAAGTTGAAATAGCAGAGCTTAAGCGGTTGTGATATAGAAAGCAACAACATTGTTCAGATTGTTGCTCTTGAAGAGCACTTTAGGTAGATACTTGAAGCCGCTTTCTTCTCGAACGTTCTAAGTGTGACAGAGGTCACAAGTGCGTCGAAACAGGGGCCTAGCTTGAATAAAATCTTTGGGGGCCCAAAAATATGTCTGATCACCTTTTTTGGCGGTAGTCATTTTCGGACTCCCTATTTTGTCCCTATTTATTTCAACTTTGTTGGATGATCTTTTTTATCGTAATAACTAAAAGGATCTTCATTTCTCGATCGTAATCAAAAGTTTTGAGGGGTAAGACCATAGCCTCTCTGGCCCAACCCCCTAGCGACGCTTGTGCGCCAGAACACATAACACCACTTGTGCGAAACAATGCAGTTACTTTCAATTGCGCAAAAGTGTAAATATAACGGCGTATTTCAAAAAAATAAAAAACCAAGTGTGAAAAGCGCACGCTTGCAGGATGGAGGCAACCAACTGCTGTCCACAACCCGTCGCCCGTCCGTAAAGCAATTGTTGCATCGGGCTGCACGGAACAAAATGTGTCGACTCTTAGTTTTTAGGTTAAAATTTAGGCTAAAAGAATTGTGTGACTGCCTTGTTTTCATTTGCCTTCATCACACGGAGGAAAGCATCTTAAGTGCTTTATAGGGCAACTATTTACCTGCTTTTTATATGCATATCACCTTTCAGAGAGAGCCTACCAAAATTGCTGCGTTTTCTGCAGCATTCACCTGCCACATTTTGAGGGTCGCACCGTGAAAATAATGCCTACATCAAACAGCTCCGCAATGCAAGAAATATTGGCAGTTACTGCTGTAGAGCACATGCACATTTCAGCCCAGTCAACAAGTACGTCAATAACGTCTTGACTTTTTCAACTAAAATTTGGTGGTTTTGCGAAGCATTACTACTGTACTCAATACTACCTTGGAGTGAAAAATTTAAATGATTTAGATATCTTAGTGAATGTCGTTCCAAAACCAAACGTCAATTTTGGATCACCACCAAATGAATCGCTTCCACACTTAATATAGTACAAACATGTACCTTAACTCGCAGCACTCCAAAATAAGCTCATGAGAAAAACAAAAACAGTTTTTTGAGTCAGGAGCTTCGTCAAGATTTTTATTTGGGGGGAAAAGACAATGAAAAATTTTCGAATTTCGGTGGCGTTCGGGGGCCTCGTATCCCTCTTCACCTCCTTTAATTTTTTGCCCCTAAAAGCAGAGTTGAAAGCAAGTTAGCGACTACGCTAACACAAGGTCAATTCCAACAATTTTATTTCGTGTGAAAATACAAACTAAAACAATGGAACGAATTTCATATTAAATTTTGAACTGGTGAGTTAACTTGACGCAATCGCTACCCTACGTTCCTGCAGTAGATGAATTAAGAAGAGCAAACTGTAAAAACTATCAACCGTTCTGATAATGGCTTTTTTTGCAAAATAAAGTTAGAACGGAAGTTATTGCTATAAACGGGAGTTTCATCTGTTGGTTTCATCTGCTTTTGATTTGCGTTACCGCATCACTCAATTACTGTGCGTTTGTATTTTGCCAAAAATGAAATCAAGGGTAAAACTCTATTCATAGAATAAATAAACAAGATCAAATGTTTATTTATACAAGAAATCGAGGGATCAAACGTTTTGTGCATCATTTAGCACACATTTGTCAGTGTATACATCGCCATGAAAGAGTCTTAGCATCGTCAGACATTCTCAAGGACAGGGAAACACGAAATACTGTAATAGGTGAACTGCTGTACAATGTTTTCCCATCTTTATTTAACTAGGGCAGTAAGTGCAAAAGACAGGAAGATCAACGTTTACAGTTTTTGATTCTTGATTGTAAATTTTTGAATCAAAGTTGGAAACTTTGATTCAATAACGTTCAGTCATGCAATGTCCTATAGGTTGATGTCTTAATGATAAAATGAGTAAGAAGTATTTTCCAGTCAGAAAAAAAGATCCACGGTTATACATTCTGCCAATCGTGTTCTGACTCGCTTCGGAGTTTTCAGTATTGCTAGCTCATAACACTTCTATTTTTACGATGCAATCCAGCGAAATTGAGTAAAAACAACAAAGAGATTGGAGGACAACTTCAAATACATTTTGAGCTACGTCGCACAGTACGAAAACTTTTGTTTTGAAAATCGACAGTGTAGCGTCAGAGGCTTGGTAGATTTATGATTTTCTGGTTTAATAAAACATACTTCTAAATAAATGTTTTACAGCATGGCTAAACCAAACATTGAAACTGCTGCGCGACGTGAGGGAGAGAAAGAAAAAAGTTTTTATTGAATCGAAAGATAACAGAAAAATTATAAACAGCAAAGTTATCTTTACGATTGAGAAAAGGTGAATACATTGAAGACACAAGCTTTTTCTTCAGCAATAATTTCCTCTATGTTCGAAAATATTTTGTTCCAGACAATTGTTTGGGTCTTCAAGCTACTTTTAAGAATGAAAATACATCTTACATCATGTATTTTTCATTGCTCCAATAAATAATAAATTAGGTTTCGTCATCAAAATGGCATAATTTGCTTTGGTTGAAACCAAGAAAATAAAATATTTAATATCTCTTCTTGCTTCATGACGTGAAGAAACTGTAGAACTAAAAGACCAATGTTGCAAAGCTAGCTTCTGTAATTTAACGTATCTCTTTGCGTCCCTTTGTGATTATTCAATTGGAAAAAACTTTTATTTCGTTACGTTATCAGTTTAAGCTGTCCATACATTGCGTTGTTGGCAGTGCTGTTGTTATTGGTAGTACATCCCTACTTCTTTGGTGGTGCTTCTCACGTTGCTCAGACAATACATTTTTCATAAAACTGAAAAATTTGTCTCGACAACCTCTTTTGGAGAACCCGTTAACCTTTATGATAGCTTCTTCCAATCGGAGTATCTGCCATCTTAATTTGTTTGCTTTGCGGCCGACAGCGGAAGCATGCATCAACACATCTGGCTACAAACTTAAAGTCGGTTCCTCTCTGCTGTAGCCAAACATGCGCTTAGATGCCTTCGAAAATTCAATGTGATGAAATATGAGAAACTAACGTCTTTCGTCCATTAATAATGCAAGTAATGCATGGTTTTTGTACCACCATGCCTGCACAAGAGAATGTAGAGACATTGAAAATGTACATTACATAAGATGCATTTAAAATGATCTGAACATGTATAGCTTCATTTACATGATAATTTTAAATTTCCGAAAAGCGTGACGTCAGAAAAATGGATTTTCTGAAATACAATGAACTGCAAATCCATAAATCTTTTGTCGAAACTTAATTACAAAATCTTTTTCTATGTTGAAGAGTAATTTACTCTTCTGATACATCGAAAATATGATCGCATCGCAAGGACGAATTTTCATCTATTCAAGAAGAAGAGAAGCCAAAAAAAGGACAAGGAGTGTTTTCTTAATGATAAAGGCGTTTTTGGTTTTATGTACGAGGCTTGTGTCTGATCATAAACCAGGGGAGGAACGGCTTACTGTTAGGCCACGAAATTTAGCCTAAGTTCATATTGGCCTACACAAGCTTTGCTTGATAACCATGTAAATATGAATCAGAATTCGCCTATTGATTTAATTTAAGTGAGGTTTGTGAAATACCGCATCAATGAAAGAAATAAGAAAAAAATAACTTAATCATCACACCTTTGTTATTATATTCCCCGTTGGTTTAAGAACTGATTACTACCGATGCTATAAATCAAACAAACTTCAGTCGACGTGTTCCGCAAAACTAACAAATCGACAGCTTGCGGCGGAAAACGGATAGAAATACGTCATAAGTGAACCAGAAGTGGCCAAAAATTAATCATTCACACGCCTCGGTACGATGTTTGGCAAGTAAGAACTATACAGCTATAGCACTATTACGTGAAAGCAGGCGCAATATCTCTAGCTCCCCTTTCTCTAAAAACAACTTTGATTAGACATCTCAAAACAAATCAAACTTTTAGGAATGGCAGTCTTCCTCGTGCTTTTGTGGCAATCTTCTAGTTTACAACCTACGGTCAAACTTCATTCAGTTGAAAAAGGTTTGGTGAATACGAAAGCGTGGCTTCGCTCAAACTCGCTTTGACTGAGCGCCGTTTTAGCTTGAGCGCCCGCTCAATTTTTTCGATTTGGTGAATACGACTCTGTAACGGCTCAGGTTTGCTTAACTCTAGGAAGTACAAATAGACTACTTATGTTTCCCGCGAGGGCGTGGGGAAACGGGGCAGTTTCCACCCCCTAGCATTTGGAGCAAATTTCGCAGAATAGGGTAATAATTACTTTATGCCTCTCACCCTTCGAAAAATGTCAAGGGAGCCCTTGCCTTCATGTAGATGTGATTATCAAATGACAGCACTGACTTTTACATGCTTTAACCAGCAGTACTGGCATTTATCTTGATTGTACTGCAGATGTGAGTACAGTAAGTTTGCAGTAATGCGTTAGGTTTTCAACTTCTACCATCTCAAAAAAAATCAGAAAAAGTTGATGAGTTAAAATTTGTACGGTCAATATTTTTTTCATTGTTGTAGCGCAAAGAAAGTACCGGTACGACTGCACATAGCCTAATAGGTAATAGCAATCTATCTAATGGCTTCTCAAAATTAGCAATTTTGCTCCTTATTCCCACATAGGAATTTAAAATTTAAATAGAAAAAATGATTTTGAAGAACTCCTGAATTTTTTTTGGAAAACTTTTTCCTTTACCTTTCCTGGAGAATCGAGAAATTACGAAAATAAAGAGATGACGTAGCATTGAAAAACGCTTATTTATATTTTAATCTTACCTGGCTTCGAAACCCATGCGAAAATAACAAATAGCAGTACAAACTTCATGGCAACTGCCTCTTGTAAGATTATTAATCCAATTTCACATGTTTACTCGTCAATCCAATCACTTTAGTCCAAAAGCAGTTAAAAAAAAATGACGTCTGATAATTAACAAGTTATAACACTCTTATCCTCTTCTTTGTCTTTCACGTTACATGACATCAACTCTCAGTTAAAATTTATTGTTTGATAAACGCTATGCTGCAGCTGTGCTGAGAATAGTCAACGCCGCATACTATAAAATAGCGGCAGACAGCAAGACTTGGTCGCGTCGGCTGAGTGAAACGTGAGAAAAAAGTCGGGAGCTGACTGTCAGTCACCGCATGTAAACGGAAAAATAAGGTGCCTTCACAAAACATATTTTGTAGACGTTTTTTCTTACTATGAAGGTACTGGAAGTAGTAGCGCACGCACGGGGAGGTTTTAGGATCAAAATCCTTCATGAATACGGTAGCTAGACAACTTTTTTTTAGCCTAATAAAAAATTCATGCAACCATTTGCCAAAAACTTGCTCCAGAAAGTAAGAAAATGCTTATATTTTTGTGTAATTTTCTACAATTTTCATGTGGGACTGTGGCTCCGGACCCCCTAGATTGATCGTATCTTTGAGATTCTCAATAAAAGAAACCAAAGCCCTCCTCATGAAAAATTTCTGCGTATGCCACTGACTGGAAGAACAGGGTCTCAGTGACAGTACCGGAGCAAAAAGTCGAAGGGTATAAAGCCAAAGTGAGCGAAGGTGGAGACCAAATAGTTGTTTACTTTAAAATAAGACTTCTTCCAGTTTAGATCCAGTGTTTTAGATGTTCCAAAAATACTATAAAATAAAGCAAAAATCTTGGATGCTTGTGAAATGTAGCAGTGTTTTTGACCAAGGGTAAAACCGGGTAGAGACCTAAAAAAGTAATTCTCATTTCCCCCAGAAAAAATTGATTTAACTCCTGTTTATTGTAGACATCCTGAATGCTTCCAAGCATTTGTTCATGCACCAAAACTTGACCTCCTTAAGTATGTTCAAAATTTGCTCAGTAATACTTCTGATTCTTACTAAATACCTCTGGGGTCCCATTTAAAAAAAGGCGTTAGCAAAAAGAATTAAGTATAAAAAAACTGAAGGCTCTCTTCGCCTTCGGTTGTAAATTTCATTAAGAAAAAAGGTCCTCATTACTAAAACATTCTGTCTGAGAAGCAGGGGCACAACAAAAATCACGCAGAGACAGCCCTCCAATAATCCCTGTAGCAACGGCACTGCATGGCCGCAACTATGGAATGCGGTTATAGGGATTAAAGACTCCTATTAGATCCTTTCAACACCTTCAGTCTCAAAAAAATTATACTAACATATACAAATGAGCAGCACTGGTCTCACTTCATATAACTTGATTGCCAGCAGGGAGTTTCGGGCGTGTTTTCAGTAAAAGAACCGCAGCTTTTTCATTGATCTGGTCACTCCACTTTCAAAAACACACTACTCGCTGTCTTGCGGTAGTTATGCTAATCGTTAGCAATAGATTTTCCACGCTGGTGCTGCAAGCTAGGCACTCGTTAATGCAGAGATCATGGTATTGAATGGCATGAAAACATACAATGATTGATTAGTAACTAACAGTGTTGGCTCTTGCTCTTGCCAGCAATCAGCGGCATAAGGAGGCAGAAACACACTCAGAGTTTTTGAAAATAGACGACACAAAAATAGTGAAAGTGTAAAAGGAAAAGTCGTTGAGGGACTCTGAAAATTCTTCATCTTTTTAATAGGCAAAGTCACAACTATAAAAACGAAGCAAGCAGAAATGTTTCAGCTTTCCGTCATTGCGCTTAAGCCGGTAGCCCGGTCCAGAGGTGGGCATACTACGGTCAGCCAAGAGATGATTAATTTTGAAAATGGGCAGATTTTGATAAATTGATCTCAATAAAAAGATTTTCACTATTAAGTCTTGTAGTACAGTAAGTTTATGAGGCGGTTGCGGCTTTTTCAAATGCTGAATTTTCAAATCTAGCTCTAATACTGAAAAATTTGCCCATTCTGGGCTAATTTGAGAAGCTACATGCGACGCAAATTTAAACTAGGCTAATAGTGCTACGCTACGTAAACTCTATACCGGTGCTTCACCGAGTTAGAATTGCGAAGCTGCTCACTCAGCATGTCGTAAGAGGCGACCAATAGCAGTCGGCCTTGTTGGTGGTGGGCTACCAGTCAATAATTTGCATTCATGACTGGTTTGAAATAGGCTGTCATTTCCCCTAGCCTAATTTAATTGGGTTGATGACGTAAACCTGAATCACATTTCGCGCCGTACTCCGTCCCAAATAAGAAGAGGGGTAAACCAACCAACGTAAACTCATGTTTTAAAGCAATTTTTAAACTTGACTTATGGTTTTATCTAAACAAATGAAATAATGTTTACTAATAAATTATCTGTGAATTAGGAAAAAACCACGGAGCTTCAAAGAAGTTCGGCAGTCCTTACACTAGAAATACGCAAAGAATTAAGTGTTAAAGGACAAAGCTTGATCAGCTTGCGACAATTTAATTAGCAATTTTGAAGAAAAAGATTTTATAATCAGCTTATGGTGCATCATAATTTGTTCTACTGTACAACTATTAATTTTCTTGTATGATCTACTGTAAATGCGCAGTAAGAAAACTGACGCTTTTGTAGTTTAAAGAGCTCCACTGCGTTACCTGGCGGCGCATGACTGAAAAGCAAGCCAGTGATTTGCAACTTGGTAGAGTGGTTGGGCCACAGTCTATGACAGCATTGATTGTGCATCCAAATCTCACGTTGGTGTGTCCTTGGATAATGCACGTTACAGCACTTGTCTCTGCCTGTGATAGAAATACATTGTGCGAGTTGTATTGGTACCTTCAAATCCGGCCTAAGCAAACAAATGTTTTAAAAAAGCGTTTGTCAGTTAACGTTTTCCTCAGAACTGGAGATTAAAGATATAGAAATCGACATTAGTTTAAGCAACTACAATCGACTTCATTACAAACAAGGCAAAAAGAAAGTCAGCGTAAAACAAGACTTTCACACTTTCGATTTTCATCACGATGGTGTGTTTCGCAACGAGTTCGAGTGGGTTGCCCGTGCTTCATCGGGTTAGAAGAATAGTGAAGCTGCTCACCCAGCATGTCGTAAGAGGCGACTTTTGGGCACCCACCGATGGCAGTCCGCCTTTTTGGTGATGGGGCTACCAGTTGGCAATTTGCATTCACAAATGGTTTGAAATTGGCTGCCACTTTTCCCCTAGCCTAATTCAATTAGGTTGATGGCGTGAACCTGTATTGCTGTTCGCGCCATACCTCCATCCAAAGAAAGAGGAGGGGTAAACCAACCAACCAAAGATCGAGTGGGTTGAGATGTCGTTGCAGTCGATCACAATCGAATGACCATGAGTTTAAAACTTACAACGAAAAAGAAGTTTCGCCAGTGGTAAAACACCTTACCATGAATTTTTCTGCACAAATACTTAGGCCAGTGGTTCTCAAACTTTTTTCGATGCGACGCATTTAAAAAAGCTTGCGAGACTTTGCGACGCACTAGACAGCATCCTGCGGTTTAGTTTGCCGTACTGCGAGATAAATGTGACCCATAATCTACATAAATAACTGTTCTTATGCTTCCGAGATTTTGGATTGATCCGTCATCTTCAATCGTAAAATTACGTTCTTCTAAGTTTGTAACTTATCTTTCCTGTTTTCGTCCAACATACAACTAAATGCTTTATTCTTTGTATGTTTTTCGCCAATTAAGTTGAACTTCTGCAATTTGATTCTTGAATAACAAGTCAACAGTTACAACAGTGTATTTAAAACACTATTGTGGAAATGTCAGAAGAAAGTACTGTAAGAAAGGAATCTACGATCAGAGTTCTTTTGACGCAATAAAACCTAGACTTAATGGCACAAAACCCAAATATTGCGCGACGCCCTTGGAAAATTGAAACGACGCATCGGGGCGTCGCGACGCACAGTTTGAGAACCACTGACTTAGGCTATCAAAAGTAATATCAAGCAATTCATGCGCAAAGTTGAAACCAGGAAACTCCGTCGGTATGAAATTCGCCCAGCGCTACTGTCGTTGTTGGCGCAGTGCATTTAACAACAGCGGCGCAATCAAACGGAGAATTACCCTTAAACGTTTTTCCCGGACACATTAATACAATCAACGCAAAGTTTGTACCAACGACCATCGCGACGAAATTGTGAATGTTTTCTCTTTCATAGCTTCGTAATCAATGTAAACTTTAACCGGTGAATCGTAAAACAGGATATTCACGCTGTTTGGGAAGCTGGTATAAACTAGTATTTTTTTTTTTATTTGCCCTATTTATCCTCCATTCACGAGAAAGCGAATTGTATCGCTATGTTTTGGACTGTATGTCCTCACTCGCTTGGGAGTTGCTATTTCCGGGGTGTCTGAGCCACCTGTCTTCTACATAATGGTGGGGCGTTCCGTTACGTGCCTTGCCCAAGGACACAACAAGCGAACTTGCCGGCTTGTTCTCCACAACCTCCCATAAATGCCGAGCGCCAAGCAGGGAAGCTATAGATACTATTTTCTAGTCTTTTGGTATGACTCGACAAGGGGAATGAAGCCCAGGTCTACCGACTGCGAAGCGGGCGCTCTAACCACTACACCATCGCGTCGGTCATTTATTGGAAGAGCACAAAATTGGCGCATACATTTTGTAGCCGAAGAAAAAGAAAGTAGAAAGCAAAATTAATTCACGATAGCTTCAAATACAAATGCTGTTCGCAACATCTAAACACTAGACTTTTGTCCAAAAACTGCGTCCATTCTAACTGACGATAAGCTTGCTAACTCCGTCTTCGGCGTTTTGAGTAGCAGAGCAAATGTATCGAAAGATGAGCTAACCTAGCTCTTTCTCGATAAAGCCTTGTGTAATATTTCGCAATGAACAGATACAGCAGCTATATACTTGTAAAAACAAGTGCTTTATACAGTGGCGGCAACCATATTTTTCGCTTGCTGAAAAGCAGCAATTAAAGAACCCGTTTGTATATTCTCGTTCGTACCAGCAGCTAATCTGTCTTCTATGTCCGCCATTTTTTCAAGCAAATGGATTCGAATATCAGTAGGAAAATCGATCTTATGAACGAAGGAGTGAATTTCTTCCAGTACATCTTGTAATGCCATCCCTTTTTCAGTTTTCATTCGCATAACGTTACGATAAGCTGTAGTAAAGTCCTTATTAAGCATCCATTCCAAAATATCTTCTATATCTTTGCTTTTGGGATGGCCTAAAAACAATAAAATCAAAAATTTGTTACTAAAATTGCTCACAAGAGCATGGTTCATAACTGACAGATGTGTGGTTTCATCTCCAACACGTACATCAACTGATGAAAACAAAAATAAACGAATGTGTGAAAACGCATTTCGAAAGCAACAGAAAACCACATACAATGGCTATGAAGTGGTAGGCATTTAGTGCAATATCATGTCTACTTTGCATTACAAAATAGAACATCGTTTTGCGTGTCCTTTTCTGCCGGTTTAATGTTTGCATTGCGTTACCCTCAAAAGCCAAGGACGACATTATTTTTCCAATTTGCATTCAACTTAAACATGTCTAACTTGTCCAGTCATTCATGCGTATGAGCTCATGATCTGTCAGCTAGTCTTTAGTGCGACTGAGCGACCACGACGGGTAAACTAATCGTCACCACCATCAGTATGTCTGGTGAAGGAGTGAAATCATAGCGTCATTTCCAACGTCACAACAAGCGATTCAAGGGCTTCTCTTTGCATTATATCTTTCGTTCCATCGTAGGAAATTGTGAAAGCCACTTTTAATGTGACCCGATAGAAGTTTGAACCAGCAACCCACAGCATTCGAAAGCTCTAACCACAGCATTGTCGAGTCCGCCATAATATGGCATTTGCGGTTACGTGCAGTACAATTCGTGTTCAAACCCCAGCAACTCCTGCTGTCATAGTGCTTATCTTCAATAATTCCAAACACGCAAAAGATTTACGCGTAAGAACACATAATCTACTTGCAAGCCTTTCGGCAGAATAGGTCACAGCAACGGGTGGACTACTTTATCGTAGAGGCTTCTCCTTAATGGCGCAATGATGATGCCATCGTCACGACTGCAATGTGAACTTGTTGCGATGAGTAATATTGATGGTCATTTCTAGTACGCTATATCTAATACTCGTACGTCTACCTGTGCAAGTATAAACTGTGTCTTCATTCACTTCAGAATGGGCCATTGAAGTGCTTTGAAGGATGTTCAAAGCTTTTCTCATATCGCCGTTGGCCAATGTCACTAAGGCCTTCATTCCATCGTCGGCTACTGTTAAATTTTCACAAGATATAACATGTTCTAATCGAGGTCGCATCTGGTCAGGACTGAGGGGTCCAAATCGAAAACGGGTGCAACGAGATTGTATGGCTGGGATGATCTAAAACAGTCAATCCAATGCAGCCTTTAAACAGATCAATCAGACAGTACACACAGCAAAAAATCATTAGCTTTAAATAAGAAGCAGATAGACTTAGTAAAAGTACCGTTATACTCTTACAAAGATAAAACTACATAATCCCACTGGTTAGATGCCCGACATGCTACAGATATCGACAGTCATGGACTGGATATCATTGCAAAAATCGAATTCGATAGTTTGATCTGCGGTTCGTTTATAATTACCTATTAACATCTATTTCTTTGCAATTTTAAAGTCATATTGTGTGAATTAGAGTTGTCCATATTTAACAGATTGCCAAGTATCCTCTGCCTAGCACCATAAAAAAATTGTTAGTTCTGCTTTCGATTCAACTGCCAACTATCTTCATCCATCACCTGCTAAGCATGACTTTACACATCTCCTATCAAGTTAAAAAAGGGGAGAGGAGCAGCAGATTGCTAGTACTTTTCAACGTCAAAGGTACAATCCAAGGCTACTTGATGGTGGTCTGTGAAACACATTGTCCACAAATTACTGCCAAGGCAAGTCTCGAGCCACTTTTATAATACCTTTAGCCCAAGTAAACAAAAATTTTAGATTAAAGTTTAAAAAAATTGTCTTCAAAAATATTATTGTCCAGATTGAGAATGCCAAATCTTATACAAGCATCGTAATACTATACAACATACTTTCGTCAGATAATTGCATATAAGACAGAAACGAGTGTTTTCAGTGAATTTTTCCATAACTCGTCGTAAAGCATTTTGGGCATCTTTTGTCATAGCATCGGCTTCATCCAGAATAATTAACTTGAAACCACTTTTAAAAATTGTTCTGGTGCTGGCAAAACTCATGATCTGAAGTTGGAATAAATATCAGATCTATATGGCATTAATACTGTAGGCATGTGCCAAAATGAAACAATCTTTTCTCAAGTACACTACAAAGAAAAAACGCTCATTAAGTCCAAATCAAGCATTAATACATTGCACATAATCCGAGGAGCCAATAAAAAGTCATCTGAATTGGATCATCAATGCATTAACAGCATTCCCCTAGTAGTTTGTGTTAACCGGACAATTGCCCAAAAATCTAGCCAGCAAACTGAAAATTAACTCTATATATAGTTTTAACAAGGCCAATTTTTTCAAGAAAAAAAAAACACTTTTTGTAATACATTTTTATCATTTACGAGAAACTTTTTTATTTAGAGAGTTGCCAGTGCTGCAGAAACATTGCATTTTTGCAACAAGCCAGAGAAATTGCCCTTCTGTAATGAATAACAACATAGCCATTATGAGGTTGGAATAAATGGTCATTGTCATCATAACCAACAATTTTATTCACTACACTGTCAACATTGCAAATGGTTATGATTATAAGGAACTTCACAAAACAGCAAGTTTTAACACGAAAAATTGCCCTTCTAAAGTGAACAGGATAAACTGGGAATTTGGGGCAAATTACTACTTTTTAACTTTTACCTACTGCTCTACTATTTGCAGCTCTGATCCAAACACTTTTTTTGAACATTTGCTTATTTAGTTACCACTTGGCAACACCGCAAGTTTTAATAATTTTTGGATCCAAAATTATGGTTTTTTTGATTGCATCTGCTGTCACCAAGTTATCTCATAAACGGGATAATTTGATACAAGGTAAAAATTCATAAAAAAGGTTGAGGGTAATTGAGAAAAATGCTGTGATAGTTGAAGATATTGGTTTGATAATGTTGTGGCTTGATTGGCAAATTGATTTAAACCAAATTCAATTATAATCTGTTACTCATTTCCGTGCTTCACCTGGGATAGAATAGTGAGGCTGTTGACCCAGCATGTTGTAAGAGGCGACTGTAGCGTACCAGCCTATGTTAACTAAGGTTGGGGACCCCTCATGTCTAAAAACTGAGGTTGGAGATAAGCAAGGGCATGCTCTCCGTAAAAAAACAAAGCACCAAAAATTACCTCATGAAAGACCTTATTAAAGAATTGGCCTCCAGCTCCCGACAGCTCTTAAATGGGCAGGGGGGGGCAAAGAATCTTTGGTTTGCAGAAATTTGAGGTAAGATTTGGAAGATAAATGTTGGAAGTTTTTGTGGAAGAGGTACAGAAGTGTTTGAACAGTTAAGAAGGAGAGAGGTAGATATGTGCTGTCTACAGGAAGAGAGATGGGGAGGGGGCTCGATTTGTTGGTTGCAGGGGTGGGGGATATAAGTTGTGGTGGTCTGGAAATAATGACGGAATAGGAGGTGTTGGAATTTTAGTGAAGAACTTTGCAAAAAGGTCGTTGAGTTCTGGAGAAAAAGTGGCGGAGTGATGGCAATGGTGCTGGTAATTGAGGAGGATGTGGGAGTTATATGTGCATATGCTCCCCAGGTTGGAAGATCAGAGTGTAAGAAAGATCAATTTTATAATGACATGGCAGGTGAGTGGGATTTGCAAAACCCTGAAGAAGTGGTTCTTGGCATGAGGGACTTCAACGGACATGTTGGGAGACGGATTGATGGTTTTGATGGTGTGCATGGAATTGGCAAAGAAATGTTAAGGGAAGAAGACTACTTGAGTTTTGCGACGAAAAGGAGTTGTGCATGGCAAATACGTGGTTTGAGAAGATGGAGCAGGAAAAAATAACATACAGTATAGGTGGAAATAAAACTAAGATTGATTTTGTATTGGTTGGTAAAATAATAGAAAGTATTTAAAAGATGTTAAGGCCATATCCTCGGAATTGCAACATTGGCTGGGGGTAACAGAACCAGACAAAAGAAAGTTGAAAAAAGTAGCGAAGAACAAACAAACGTTTAGGAGTGTTTGGAAGTTGAAGGAAAACAACATGAAAACAAAATTTCAAGACAGAGTTTGGGAATAGGTTGATGTTAATGCTCCCAATCTATGAAATACTTTTAAAAATAGTATGCAGCAAGCTTGTGATGAAGTATGTGGAAAAAAGAAAGGTAGAAAAAACCAAGGGGATGCACGGTGGTGGAACGAAGAGGTGAAGGAAGCAATACAACAAAGGAAAGTCGCATATAAGATGTGCAAAAATCAATCAGAGGAAAACAAGGCTAAATATAAGAATATCAAAAATCGAACAAAGAAAGTGGTTGCTAATTCTATGAAGAAAGAAGCTGAAAAAGAGTAAACAAAATTAACAAAAAACCAAATAACATTTTTACACTGCTGAACCACATGAAAAAGATATTGAAGAAAGTAGATACATGAGAGGAAAACACGGAAGATTAGGTTTTAGTGAAAAAGACAGAAAAAGAATATGAAAAAGTCACATGGAGGAGATTATGAATAAAGAAAATAATTGGGATCACGTGACAGAAGCTAGTATGGTAGAGGGACTTATTAAAAATGTTACCAGAGAAGAAATGTCGATAGCAATAAAAATGGTGAAAGTAGGAAAAGCAGCTGGACCCTCTGAAGTATGTGCAGAGATGATATCTGCTAGCGGAGAAGTAGAGGTTAGTGTGATGGTGGAACTTTGCCAGTGCATATTAGATGGGAAAGGAATGCCAGATGAATGGCAAACAAGTGTGCTGGTACCAATTTTCAAGGGAAAGGGAGATGTAAGAAACTGCAATACTAACAGAGGAGTAAAGCTGTTAGAGCATGCCACGAAGATCATTGAGATAGTGCTAGAGAGAATTCAAGAATTAGTAAATATTGATTCAATCCAGTTTGGTTTTAGGCCTGAAAGAGGAACGACAGACGCATTGTTTGTAGTGTGAAGAACGCAAAAATATAGGAGTAAAAAGAAAAAAGTGGTACATGTGTTTTGTGGATATTGACAAGGCATTTGATAGAGTTCCAAGAAAGGTGATGGAATGGGCGATGAGAAAGAAAGGTTTACCAGAAGTAATCAAGAGTGTTGATGAGTCCATATCACGGGGCAAAAACGAAAGTTCGAGTGGGATCAGAGTAATCTCAGAAATTCTTGGAACAAGTTGGTATACATCAAGGATCTGGTTGTTGCCACTGCTTTTTGGAATTGCAGAGGATGTAATCTCGGAAAATGCAAGAGAAGGATTGATGAATGAAATTTTGTATGTGGATGACTTGATTTTAATGAGTGAAAGTATGAATTTGAAAGAGAAGTTTTTTAAATGGAAAGAAACGTTTGAAAGCAAGGGGCTGAAGGTGAACCTCAAGAAAACCAAAGTATTGTTGAGCGGTTTAAAAGGTGAGGCACTCAAGAGTAAAGTTGATCCATGTGCCCAGTGCGACAAGAAGGTGATGGAAAATTTGGTGAAGTGTACAAAGTGCAGTAAATGGGTACATGATAGATGCGCGAAAATGAAGAGGGTGACTTCACCTCTGGCAAAAGGTTTTGTTTGTGAACTATGTGTTTATACAAAGGAATTGCGGAACCAGGTGAAGAATTATTATCATTTTTTGACCAGGTTGACTTTATGAAGAGCTTTTGTTATTTTGGGGACAGGTTGAACGCCAGTGGTGGAAGTGAAGCAGCGGTAGTAGCAAGAATGACAATTGGATGGATAAAATTTAGAGAATGTGGGAAGTTACTTCATGGGAGAAAGTTTTCGTTAACAATAAAAGCAAGGATTTATCAGAGTTGTGTCAGATCAGCAATGCTGTATGGGAGCGAGATATGGTGTCTAAGTGAGAATGAGATGGCAATTTTGAGAAGAACTGAAAAAGCCATGATGAGAGCAATGTGTGGAGTTAAGATCATTGAGAAAAAAAGGAGCCAACAACTTATGAGTTTGCTGGGTTTAAAGGATACTTTGGATGGACTAGCCAGGGTGAGTGGTGTGCGATGGTATGGGCATATTTTGAGAAGAGTGTTGGATTTTGAAAGGGCAGGAAGAAGAGGGCATGGGCGACTAAGTATGATGTGGAAGAGACAAGTGGAGGAGCACATCAATCAGATTGAACTGAAAAGGGAGGATGCCATTGACAGATTGAGGTGGTGTAATGGTGTTTACAAATTGTCAAGAAGCACGAGGTGAATCTGACCACCTGCATTTACGCGGACAAAACTGGATTTAAAAAATTGGATTTCTCTCTCTCTCTCTGCCTAATTCACACCCAATTTTATGAGTTACATCATTACTGCGCATCTACATTAGCCAATTATCACTGCAGGCACAGTCAAGTGAAACTAGCCTAGTTGGAGTTGCAAAAATTGTTTAGAATTATGCAAGGTTGAAGTCAGCTTGTTTTTTTTTAACTATGTGAAGCATGATAAGATTTATATTAACTTGTCCCAAATTAAGCTAGTTTACCCTAACATAGCTGTCGTGAGGTTGGAACAAATGATCGTTGTCATCATAAAGAACAATTTAAGTCACAACACTGCCAGCAATGTAAGAGGTTACAATTTAAGGAGCTTCACAGAATAGCAAATTTTTACAAGAGCATTTGATGTTGCTGTGTTTAAAAACAAGTGCTTGGACAAAAGGTTGGTATGGCTCAAATATATTACCAACTTTCCAAAAAAAATGGCATAAAGAACTATTTCAATGGCCTACAACAATTAAATGGTTCTATAAATACTTAATACTAAATGCAATAATCTAAGAACAACATACTTCATTTCGAACAACAGATATTCCTCTGTCATCAGAAGCATTCAATTCTAGCACCATTGAATTGAATTCTTTCGGCTTGTATAACTGCTTAGCACATGCTAATATAGTTGACGTTTTACCAGTGCCAGGAGGACCATAGAAGAGTAAATGAGGCAATCTATTTTCATCCATAAAGCGATGAATAGTTTTAAGAATATCTTCATGTGATATAAGGTCTTGAAGGTGCTTAGGTCTGTATTTCTCCACCCACGGCAAATTGCTAATTTCATGACTAGACATGTTCAATCAAATACTACACAAGTCTACGATGCTAAAAACTCTTTAAAATACAGAAACAGGTCAATACAAGGTTGCGTAGGCAGATTTTTATAGCAACACCTAGACTAAAAACTTAAAACAAAATTTACAATGCAGTGAAGTGTTCAGGGAAACTGCAATTTTACATTTTTCTAGTCTGTCAATATTTTAACACAATTGAATTTTTTTATCATTCCAATAGCTTCATAATGGAGTGGAAATGAACAGAGTGTCAGACTAGTCATCCAAAGACTACAAATTGAGTATCAATACCCAATGCGATATTGCTGCATGTGACGTACCAGTAACTAGCCAAGCAAAATTGGCATTTACATAAGATCACGTTCAAGCTACAGCCCGCACTCAGCGTGAGAGCATAAATGAAGGATTGCTAGCATTAAGAGACTACAAAAATATCGTTCAGATTGATAAAATTTTATTTGTCTAATGTTTACTGAGTTGACAGAATCTTATAAGCCTATCTAAATAGATATTAAGTTTTCTCAGCAAAAATGTTTACTGAGTTGACAGAATCTTATAAGCCTATCTAAATAGATATTAAGTTTTCTCAGCAAATCGTATATTGCCTATGGTGCTCTAAGCCTATAAAAATAGTGAGTTTAAGTAGTTAGTGAATGGTTACTGAAACAGCTAAAAGGGTAAACTGTTAAAAGTAAACCAACCAATCAATACTCAAAAAAATAAAAAAGTCTTTCTGATGATGCTTGATCCTATGCTGTTGTGTTCTAGAGCTAATTGTAGTAATTCAGCTAGACTCTTCTATCTAGCGATCTAAAATAGGAATTTTTCTATCAAGCAAGAAATGCATGAATGTACACAAACGTTTGTGTGTGGTAGGTCACTCTTTCTCAACATGATATGTGTCCAAGGCTATTTCAAACAGTTCAATTGTTTTATTCATTTACGTCCTGCCCAGCCGGCCAATCCAGTACCAGTAACTATTGCACTAACACTTTCCCTTGCTATACAGACATTACTGGTGTTTCCTTGTTCATCAGTTTATTGTTCTTGTGGTTTGTCTTTGCCAAAAGTACAGCTGTAATATGTAGATAGGGCAAAACCTAACAACTAAACTTCAGATTTTTCAATCAATCACTTCGTTCTTTCGACAAATTTTCTATTCAAATTTAACGTTTCGCTCCCCTTAGTTACCAGGGAGCTTCTTCAGAACACGGTAGATGTTAATAATGTGACATACAAACTGTACGACATAAAATTACAAAGACTACCTGTATTACTAAACACTAAAAATTATTTATCAACAGGGCAGGCAATCACGTAATAACAAAAACATTGTTACATCACAGATACAGGAGTGGCCTTATGTTTCTCACAACACTTTTCACTTGGCCACTCCTGTATCTGTGATGTAACAATGTTTTTGTTATTACGTGATTGCCTGCCCTGTTGATAAATAATTTTTAGTGTTTAGTAATACAGGTAGTCTTTGTAATTTTATGTTGTACAGTTTGTATGTCACATTATTAACATCTACCGTGTTCTGAAGAAGCTCCCCGGTAACTAAGGGGAGCGAAACGTTAAATTTGAATAGAAAATTTGTCGAAAGAATGAAGTGATTGATTGAAAAATCGTTACACTCGACATACGAGGAATGCCTGCTATATTAAACTTCAGATACCATAACCAACCCTGACTTCATTTTTATGTGAAGCTAATGACAAGCAAATGTGAAGAAATAATTAGGCAGTGGCTATTTTGCATCAGACAATTGCGGGCCTATTTTAATCACATATTTAACATGCGACTTTTGGTCATTTCTGATTGGTCAGTTGCAATGACAATTAAAAAAAAGAAGTGGCTATTTTGACATCAACGGCATTTTAACCTTGGAGACTATTTTGTCATAATTATTTATGTGTATATATATATATTGCCATAATTGCTACAATTCTGCAAGTGATGCTGTGGCATGTGAATAGTGCATTTACCTTGAAATGTAATGGTTACAGGTTGGAATCTTGGCTGACAGGGCACATGGAAAAAGGCAGTGTTCACTAGAGGGGAAGTGCACACTGCAAGGGTGAAATTTTTTTAAATTGATTATTAAATTTGACCAATCAGAAGCAATCAAAAGTCACATGTTTAATACGTCATGAAGATTGACCAATCACAAATAACTCATGGCAAAATGGCCTCCAAGGGTATAATGTCGTCAACAGAAAATAGCCACTGCCTTAAAAAATCTTACAACCCCAATGTACACTTCTGTACATTCACATACCAGGCTTCCCCTCGAGTGTACACAGCCATTGATTAAGTACCCCAGCGGCAAAGATTCAAACCCATAACCATTGCACTTCAAGGCAGGTGTACTATCTACTACACCACAGCATCACTGCCAGAATTATAACAAATATGCCTATTTAAACACATATAAATGGTGACAGCAAAATAATCTTCAAGGGTAAAATGTCATCGATGGCAAAATAGCCACTTCAAAATTATGGTTCAGGCAGTCAACAGCTTCACACCAAAACTGAAAAAAATTTGGATCGGTTATTCTTGAACAATAATGAACTGAAACAAAGTCGATGTTCTCAAAAATATGATTTTTGTAGTTATTGTTCCTTTGTGTTTATACATTCCTTTGAGCTTAAAAGTGAAATCACATAGTTGCATTATCTATAAACTACAAATACAGAAATATGAGAATACTGGTGGCAAAGTAAACATAAGTTAAAATAAAAGTAAGACATACCAGCATAGGCCTAAATAATTTAAACATGCAACCAGTGTTCCCTCTAAGATTTTAGTAAGTGCGTAACCGCCGGCACAGGTGCGAAATTGCTGCAAATGTGCGAAAGCCGCCGGACAAATTTGCAGGGAAAGGAAAGTCAAAACTGTGACAATGCACTTCGGTGACGTAATAATTAGCGTGACTATGTCAGCCCCAAAACGTTCACAAACAGGTAGCCTATCGGTTGTTATAAGATGGCGGCAAAATACCTGGCTATTTTTCTTCAGTAAGTTAATTGTGGTTATATTTGGTCTCAAACTTTACAGCCTTTGCAACAGTGATTCGTAAGCACTTTGGAATGACAGATGAAAAATGCGCGTAAATGAAATTAACCCTTCGCCGACGCCCGATATGAGCATGAGAACTAGAACTTTTACGAAGTAATGTGATGTTAGGTAGGTTATTACGACTATGACACAACAAAAATTACTTGCGAATTTTAACTGTTGCTTGATTACGGTAAATAATTAGACAACTTACATTTCTTTATCGTAATCAATTAAACAACAGGTTTTTGCAATTGCAAGCAAACTTTCAATCTCAGTTCGAAAAGTATTTGAAAAGAATCTAAAACTAAATCGGTTAGAAGTTGTATTCTTTTATATTTTTAGTGTTTATAAATGGCAAGTAAAAGAAGGTTATTTATTTGTAACGCACAAAAACTGAACCAATCCCTCAAAAATGGTGTTTTTTGTGCTTAACCGAAAGCGAGAACTATGTGCTTTTTATCTTAACAAGCACGATTGAAGTTAGCGTTGAAACGTAAAGAAAACATAAAGATTTTAAGCAAGTTTAGTTTCAAACTTTCCTCGAAAAATGATGTCTTGTGTTAAAACTGAAGTTTGAGAGCTGCTTGCTATTACTGCTCTTTAGCTACGACTGAAATCGGCTGGGAAAAAGTAAACAAAAAAATTGATGTTACTTCAGGTTAATTGCTTGAGAGATAATTTGTTATACAAAAAAGTGAGGCAAAGGCGTGCGCGATATTTAAATCGCCGTCACTCGATGTTGCGCCACAGCCGTGCGATGTTTGGGTGAGACGTTGCACTGCTCTAAAAAAGCATCTATCCTAACTTGGATTTCTTTTTACTGTCTCCCATACATTTAACAGTTGGTTAAGATTTTGCTAAACAAAATTGCAAAAATTTTAACACAATGAAAAAGTTACCAAAAACCGCCGGACTTTTTTTATGCACTGTTGAATTTTAACTGCGAATCCGCCGGACATAATTTCGCAAATTCGCACTTTTTTTGCGTTTAAAGGGAACACTGCATGCAACATTTGATTATACACAGGGTTCCCACACAATTTTCAAAACTAATTTCCATGACTTTCCATGATTTTTTTTATGACTTTTCTATGACCATTATTAAACCATTTTTATGCATCTTTAAATACATTTATCAGTTCACATTGAAATAGCTCTTTCAGTAAAGAGACCAAATTCTTATTAATTGCTCCTTGTGCCAACGTTTTCACTTGCCAACATTATTTAACTTGCATTGCTTTATTATTCATGGTTAACATCTACAAATATAATATCTGCTTAAATACACCTTACTACCACAATGGTACTCTCACAAGGCATTGACAAAACATAATACTTGATTAAAAAAACATAACACTTGATAAGAAGACATTCAGTTAAATTTCTTATTTCTGGCATATTTAACTCAAACTATCTTAACTAAGTTTAAATCTTCTAATGTTTTAGCTAACTTTCTAAGTCTTCTTAATTATGCTTATGCTATCATTTGTTATAAAATGCAAACTATCACATGCGACAAGCCTGGACATTGCAATCAAATTCACTAACAACTACAATGAGGCTATGAAAGCAATGCGACAATAATAATTTCTTCTAGCCAGAAAAACTCCTCTTTTGTGGTCTTTAGCTCTGCAATCTCTGAGCTGAGCATTTTACTTAGAATAGCTGGGTTTCTAAGCTGGAATGTTATTGTTATTAAAATAATATTAAACCAACAATGATATGAGAGACTAGATTACAAAAAGCCCCTTTACAATTCTCGTTTAACTGGATAAAGAAATAATGAGCAATTTCAATGTCAACTATGACTTTATGCAATCTAGGTACAACATGAATGAACAAGTTACTTATAACATGTCACATTAAAAATTAACAAGAAACATATACACAGAAAATTTTTGGGCTCAAGAAAATGATTCCACAATCTAGCAGAAAAGCATCTCTCAGTAAATCTAGTATAAAAAGTTCACATAGCGTCTTTTTTCCAAAACATATAAATTACGTGGTGCTGTAGTTGCATTGAGCAAAAAGCATAATAAGAAATATAGTTTATTAACAACTTTCCCAGGAAAAAAAAAACACATCAACCATCAAAGCTCAACAAAAAGCCATGATAGAGTATAAGCAATTTAAATACTGAATCAATGTGATACTTCTAACGCATACAAAGATAAATGTTATTCCATAAACTGCAACGTTTTTTCCCCTTTTTAGCTTTATCACTTTTAGCATGAAGTTTCCTTTGCTCTTCTAAATAGAACTGATATTGCATTCTTGCTGCCTGAACATTTAGTTTTAGTCCAGGGGTAAAAAAAGCTCACTGAAATGATTAGCATCACTCTTGACACTACTGTACACAAAGTGACCTGCAACTAAGGTTTTCTCTTGCAAGTTTTCAACTAAACATTTGCTGTTGCCTGAAAACCCTCTCTTGACTGCAGCATAACCATGCAAAAGCACAAAGATAATTCTAAAAACTTCCCACACCATTGCATGCTTTGCATCTTTCATGTAATTCCAATAGAATTCATATAATCTGTCTGTATTCATGTTCAAACTCGAAAACTCAGCAAGATGGTTTTGTTTCATTTCCAATACAAAGCCTTTGAACTGAGTACAAATTTTGTAGCAAGCTTCAGCCAAACACTACTTTCTGTTGAGCAAAATCTGCAGAAGTCACTCAAACTTAACTTGTGCATCTGCAGAATCAAATAACAACTTTGTGGTATGACACTCAACAAATTCTGAACCAAAAAAAGTTTAAAGGAAATCTTTCCAACAGTTTGATTACAATAGCAGACAAAAACTTAATGCAATCATTTTTGAAAGATATGTATTTCACTTGCAGCTTTGCTTTCTGTTGCTTTTTTTCATGTACCTTGAGCAGCAAAGCCAATGCCAACATGCTTTGAGTTTTTTTGTTTCTTTTTGTCAGCAGGGTCAATAGTAGATAACTTCTTGAATGTATCGGCTTTTTCTAAAACTTCTTTTTTAAAAAAACAACCCATGATAGCCAGTAACAAATATTTCAAAGGCAAAGCCAAAAAAGGCATCATTGGAGCTTCGGTTTGAAACTTCAACAAAAATTCTTGCAACGATTTTGCCAGAGGAACAAAAAATTCTACCTTAGTTTCAATTAGGGTATCATTGCATGCAGATGTGATGAAAACAAAAAAAGTAGAAGCTGCAGCTCTTCTTTCACTCTTTACAGTTTTGACATATTTGTTGACATGGGGCCAAATTTTCAAAGCTTGTACAGCAAACTTGATATCTTTCATCCATCTATGTTGACAAAACCGAAAAGGAAACAAATCACTGCCTCTAATTTGAATAAAATCTTCCTTTGTGGCAGGAGTATCATAAAAAAATTGCCACAGAGAACGCAAAGCATTGCCAAGATTCCACCCAGATTATTTTGCTCCCTTTTCAAAATTTCCATGGACAACATGCAAACTACAACTTCCAATATTTAGCAAGTCTGAAAGTTCTTCACCACTGCATTCTTGAAAAAGATTGTGATAGAATTTCCAGTGTACATTGGGACCAGCCATGGATATTTGCACCAAACTGCTGGGGTTAAGTAAAGCCATTCAATGTTTAAATTGAGTCAACATATCTGCTGTTGTAGCATGACCCATAAACTCTGAACTAAAGTATCTTTCTGCTACTTTACTGCTTTTGCTGTCCCAGAATTTAACTATCATATCCATTTGCTTTTTCGGGTTGATTTGACTCAAGCTTTCATCAAACGATAAAGTATAGTACTAGACTGCACAAATTATCTTTTTTAGGGGTGGCTATAAGTAGGCATAGTACAGGAATAGTAGGCGTAGTACAGGAATAGTAGACATAGTACAAGCATAGTAGGAATAGTACAGGCATAGTAGACATAGTACCGATACAAAGATAGCAAGGGAGGTGTGCAACTGAAAACCAGTAGCACCAATATAAAGAAGCCTTACCTCTTACAAAAAAAATTAATTTTATGAATTTAGATTTAAGCATTGAGGGGGTGCAATGAGATTTCACATTAAAAGCTCAAGGTATCATCACTATGCATGTACTATACCTACTATACCTGTACTATGCTTACTGTGCCTGTACTTTGCTTACTATGCCTACTATGCTTGTACTATGCCTACTATGTCTATTTATAACTACCACTCTATAAGCCGCTCATGGAAATAAGGATAAATGTCAAAACACACTAAAGAAGCACACTTTGTAGCTCCACATGAAAATGACTGTGCAATCTGACCATCTGGAAACATTTAAAAAGATAAACAGCAAATAACTTGGCAATAAGTAGTGACTGGTTACTAATCTAATAACTCAAAGAGCTTCTGCATGCAACACTTCCTCTGATATGATCAAAAATGTGCTTGTTAATGATACCAGCACTGTTGACACATCACTGGTTGGTTCAGAAATACCCACAGAGGATGAAATTTGTTCTGATACTGGTATTACTAATAACTTCAAAAAAAATTTTTTTTCTGCTATCAGCAAAATTTCATGACTTTCAATTTTTAAAAAATTTTCCATGACTTTCCAGGAAAGTTTTTTTTCCAGGACTATCCATGATTTTCCATGACCGTGGGAATCCTGTATACAATACTACAAACTGTAAAACTAGAAGCTGGGAGATCATGCAGCGACTTTATGGTCTTGAAAGTCAGCTTTAATGTCTATGAAATTACTGGCAACCACGCTGGTTTAGCTGTTTAGTTAGTTATCAACTGGTTGGTTCAAAAAAACAACTGTAATACCAGTTAGTGGACAATTTTGGGAGATTGCAAAATAACCACACCTGTTATAAGCTCTTTCGTCAGCAGCTTTCAAGGCCATAAAACCACTACATAAATGTAATCTTTTAAGTCACTGGTTACTCAGTTAATGTAGTTTTGCACAATCATTTGTTGCAGTTGCCAGCAATTTTGCAACACAATTATCTTTACAAATGGGTGACAAAATTCTAACTCTATCATGAGCAAAAACATCTTTGAGGGCATTGGCCACCAGCCCCTGCTTGGCAACAGGCCTGTTTGCTACGCTACAACAGATATAACGAATTGATATTCAGGTAGTTTTTTTGTCCATGAGAATTTGTGCTTCCAGCGAATTAGCATGTGACAAAACACAGTTTTAATTACATAAAAATCCTTGCAATTGCTTTGCCAGAATGTGTAAGATTTCCCTTGTTGCATCGTGATAAAACAACGGTATGACAAAATACGGAAAATTACTTCCTCCCCTCAAAAAAATATCATTGAATTACGGCAATGCGGAAAATCTTTTATGTGCACAAGTACAGAAATTGCAGAAACATCCAAATTTACGAATGCCTATAACAACTAAAAATATAACCATCTGAATGAAAATTAAACTGCGAGAGACTAGACATTTTTGTTATTCAACTTATGTTTTTCCTTAATTTCATCAGAATTTTCAATCTCCTTGATTCCGTGTCTTAGGGCCTTATTCACCAAGTCGAATCAAAGTAAAATCAAATCAAATCGAGAATCAAACTCAAATCAACCAATCGTTCATATTCACCAAGCACGATCAAGGCTGATTCGAAATCAAACAAAAATCAAATCAACCGATTTTAGCCGAAAATTTGATTCGCTGTTGTAGGTAAATCAAACTAGAATCAAACAGCTAACAGCTATGGGTTAGTACAAGGCCACCTAGAAAATATGTTCTAGGTGGCCTTGGTTAGTAGAAAATTTTAGGATTTTAATTTTTTTGCTATTTTGGCTTCCTATCCTAGCAATATAGGATTACTTTCTTCAAGCGTTCGCATTCTAGCTTGTGCTAGCGGTACTCAGGCTTTCCGGCTAAAGTAGGGTAATGTGTAGATTTGGATAAGTGTAAATAGAGCTTTACTAAATTGATTGCTTTTACTAATTGTTAGTAAATTAACAAAAGGTACTACCAATGTATATAACCTAATCCTTCAAAATTCATTTAAAGCTAAAATTGTGTTGTATAAATATGAACCAATTTCTTATACATGAAGACAAACAGTTTACTTTTTATACAGTTTTATACAATATTAATTGTTTAGGATTAGGCTAGACAGCGTTAGATATTAATGTATAGTTTACGTAGCCTTTTAAGTAGTAGTTTTATTAAGATTAACTAGCTACCAGCAGGCTAAGAAATTAGGCCTAAGGCTAAACACAACAACAAAAAAATAAATGCAAAAAAAAGTCTGAGCTCAGTGATTTTTACTGCTGTTGACAGTGATATTTGGGAGAGAACAGTCTTCCCATGTGACACCTAACAAAGGAACTTTTGTTTGTCCACAATGTGATTTCAATCTCAAACAATTTTGAGCACTTCACATTGACTGTTGGATGTGACTGAAAGACTGCACTTGGCACTATCATACTCTTCATTTTTGTTTTAACCCACTTAATTAATGTCACAAGTACTACTATACTGGCTATATAGTGCTGCTTTAGCAACTTACATATAGCTGCTTTAGCAACTTAAATGTTATTAATGTATTTCAACAACAATGATATTATGTTTTGAAAAATTCTTTAAATTTGTTTATTTCAGGTTGTTGTCAATTTTGTAAGATGGCTCACAGTCTGTATATATAGAGAGAAACTGTGGATGGCTTAACAATACTTTCTACATTTGTATAATGTTGTAGGCCTACATTTTTAAGTGCCAAAGAAATGGCATCTTTCCCAATCAAGGTAAAAGACTTTGTTTTATTTTTAAAGTAATGACAAAAGAACAAGTTTGCAGGTAAATGCATTTCACCATGTGTGTGCAAAGCATCACTCTACAAAAGATACACAACAGGTGCTTCTACAAAGAAATATGTAAAACAAATTAATAACAAACTAGTGGTAACACTGAAACATGTACGTTTGGCATGAAAAACAGTTCACAAAATATTTTAAGATTTATCTACATACTTGTCTACATCTGCTTACGTTAATTGCTGTCATACTGCTTACAACTTTTTCCAAGATTATTGGCAAGGTGTTTGAATTAGTATTACTTTTTGTAAAAAACTTTAAGCAGCTTTTTTACCCAGTCCTTATGCGACACTTCAATATCATATGTGACTTATTAAGGATTGACAATCATGTTAAATTAAGCAATATTCTTATATATACACTTTTTAGACAGATTGATGCAGATTAATGCATTATATGATAATATATATATGCTGGTGGCTGGTGTCATGACTTTTTTGTTGTTTGGTCCAAAACACAACAAATAAAGTCATTCAATTAGCATTTATTGCCAAAAAAGAAGATGACATAAGAGCAGTTATGAAAAAGCATAACATTATGAGAATAGAACAAACTGCTCAATTAGAGATAGTTAAATTTATGCACAAATATTTTAATAACATGCTACCACATGCATTTAATGACTTCTTTCAGCACAATATCGAAATTGCAATGCTGGTAGGTCACAGTCGAAAGCTAAGATATTTCCTAAATTTTGCAGAATTAAACTAACCCAGCAGTCATTCAAATACAAAGGTCCTGTGCAATGGAATAAGCTTCCTCCAGCATTAAGAGAATAAAATCTTTGAAATCTTTTATCAACCAATCAAGGCAGTTCTTTATCACTTCATGAATATTTAATCCACTTAAAATTCACATCTAGGAAATGTGACTGCTTATGAAATAGTCTTTTATAGTGCTATGGTTTCTGTGTTCTTTTTTCTGTTTTCAGATGGATCCTCTGAAGGTTGTGACAGTGAAGTGAGAACAGTCAACCATGAACGATCAATTCATAAAGACCATTAAACTACTGAAACTTCATCATTGCATATCACATTGGAACGATAAGTTATTTTCGTCTGTTAAGGTCACTCTGCATCAAATTGATTATTAATTGAGTTGATTAAATTTTACGCAAACAATGCAGCTGGGAATACCATCATGGTACTACTAACTCACAGTAATTTCTTTTTGATAATAGCTATGTGTTTAATCTAGTCCTAGGTGTATGACTTAAAACTACAACCGGCGACAAGGTTTATGTGCCTTGAGACGTAAAGGAGCTGTCTCTTAGATGTCGTTGCTCCCAGGTCACCCTTGGGCAAGGTGTAGCACCTGATAGCCTCCCCTGTTAGGGTTACAACATGAAAGTTTTTTATTTTTATTGTATCTAGCAACACTTTGTATATGCTTTTCTTCGTGTGTGTTTTTTATTTGTTTGGTATCTTCAGGTGCGATGACCATGCCATTATCTTCACATTCAATCTAAATTCTTTTCATGTGCATGTATTTACGTATATCGTTTTGCCATCGTCTCCTTTTTTTGTCCACTGCTGTCAAATTTATGTCTATGTATGCTGATTTCGACAAAAATAAAATAAAATTGATTGATTGAATTATGTGAAAACAATTTTTTAATTTAGAAAAAAGGTTTTGAGTTGCTGGCTTTTTTGTTGTTGCTGCAATAATATTATTACTATGCATCACATAAAATTGTTAAAGTGATGTTGATATATGTTAATACCATCCAATGAAATTGTTAATGCACGTGGTTTTAGTGCATCAAGCAACTGTTTGTGATGTAAAAAGTTCAACTCTGTTAACATCAATTTTTTCAACAAAAAATTTATTTCAGGGGCTTAGGGGAAAGTTTCAACTATGAATGTTACACGTTATTTTTTTACAAAGTTGTAGATAATGATGCCGATGTATCAAACTGCCAAAACAAAACTTAAGTATAAGATAATCGGTGATTATTTTATTGTAGTGTAGCGCAACGGTAGGCATCCGACTGTATTTTAAGATAAAATTAGAGCACGTCATACGACGACTACTCACTTTTATCATGATTGCTACTAGTAGTGATTCCGTTCGGTTTATAACTTAAGACTGCTGTGGGTGACTTTCTGTTTGCGGTTTGTAGTAATTGAGGTTGCCACAGTAGCAAATATTCGGCAACATTCTCCAATAATTCAATGTTTAATACTACCTACAATAAGAGCTAGAGCATAAACAAAAGCAAGTGCGTTAGCGCATGATTTATTAGACGTAAAAAACGTTACTGATGTCAACAGTAAATATGCGACGAGGAGTGTGATCGCTCTATGAGGAGTCAATGAGCGACTTCTTGGGAGCTCAAAATTTGATTAAACTACAATTTTTTTGGGTAGGCCAAGTAAAATCAATAACTTTAACTAAGCCTAACATCTGTAATCAGTATGATGCCCTCAAAAAAACACTGTCTGATAAATGAAAACTGGTTTTAGAGATTTTTACAAACAACTAATATTGCTTTCAATAGCCCACTATGTCGTAAAATATCTATTAATACTGTACTAACACAACTTAAACTGTCTGTCCCGTGTCCCTCGTTGCCCCGCTTTCCCCTACTTACCTTTTGCCTCAGTCATCTCTTTCAAAAAATTTTCATAGCTGTTGAATTTATTTACCCTACTGATTTCGGCTGTATCTAAATTACTACTGTAAGCAATGTAGGTAGTGCATCTTGCTTTCGCTGCCTACCTATCCCACACTGCCTACTTATCCTACATTGCCCACACAGCCCACCTTTTCTACACCGCTTACCTTGCTTTCACTGCTCGCCTTGCCTACTCTAGTAATTTGAAGCCACCACAGCTTATGCAGCAATGAAAATCTATTCACCAAACCAATACCTGCGAAAACACCTTGTATGCGTTTATAAAACATATGTCCGACTGGACTATATTTCAACCACAACTTTTCAAATAAAACTCCCTGCGCGATTTTTTAAAAATAGTTGGTTTTCATGCATCACTGAGCAAATTTGCATCTTGGCTACTGTTTGATTCGGCGATCAAAATCAAACCGAGAATCAACTGATTTTAGTTTGAATTTAGTTGGTGAATACGAAACCCAAGTTTCGATCAAAGTAAGATCAGTTGATTTTACTTTGATTTTGATCGACGAATCAATTTGATTCGACTTGGTGAATAAGGCCCTTAGTGTTGCCCAGCTCTCATAACAGTACAAAAAGCATCAAATCATATTACATGGCGGGAAAATTTGTCATATACCATTTGAGTTGCCAACTTAAAATTTTAGCTCGAGTACATTCAATCCTCGTTTTTTTAGGACCTTGTTAATCCGGATTTTGGTTTATCCGGACAGTGAGTCCTGACGGTCGGCAAATGAATTCAAACAACGCTACCTTGCGTTCTGCCAGAAATGCCAGATAGGTGGCTACCGACACTTGTAAACACCGTGTTTTGTCTGGTATCACTGAACGATTCTATCGTTCCGTACAAAAACACAATGTGAGTAAACGGAAAATTATGTCATTTTATGAAGTAACAGTAAAAACATATACGAAATTTCACTTTATTATGTTACATTACGGAAACAATGGGACACAAAAAGCTAAACATTTCAAAGCATTAATTTTGCCCACATTGTGTTTTTGCGTGAAACGGTAGAATTTTGTGCCTTTTTCAATACGAATTTTTTTGGTGACTTCAAGGGCTCTAGTTCAGCTATTATAGCCACGGACCAAGAATAACAAGTTTTCTTAATCCTGTAAATAGTGTAGCCTAAATGCATTGTACATATCGTCAAGGACAGTTATTTCATTTTATTGGCATTACATAAATACATTTGTGTTATCCGGACTTTTTTATTATCTGGATAGGTCCCTGCATCACCTAGTCAGGAAAAACGAGGGTCCAGTGTAGTTTCAAAAATATTTTTGTCTGAAAATTCTTAAGGTTCAAAAATCTATCGATAAATAAAATAGTTCAGGTTTATCTCCTAGAAATAGGTCTTCGCTAATAACAAAGATCAAGTTCTTTTCACTTTTCCCAAAAATCAGGTCTTTCACTGACTACATAAAACAAATTTGTCAATATTCGCCAAAAAACGTAATAACATGTGCTTTGATTTTAGTTTGATCACTGAAAAAAGGTCTTTATCTAAAACAATAAAAATGCTATTTTCAATATCAAAAATCGCAAGATTTTACCAAGCACTTTGTACAAACTCAAAATTTCCGAAAAATTCCCAATTTGTTTGAAAATTCCCTTTGTTGGTAAAACTAGTTGCATCATTATTTGAAAAATAATGAAGCCATCATGCGGAAAGCCAAAAGTGTAAAATCCTGACGTGATAGGTCGAAACAGTGCTACTGTCTGCAGTTTGCTAAACAAAATAAGTACGGTATGCAAAAATTTTACAGAACACGTCAACAGCTTCTATTAAAATCATAACGTCATATCTAAATGCAACGAAGTTGAGGAGGTTATTCAACTGATCAAAGATGATTTGAGAGCTGTGGAGCTGACGAACTTGCCATTGTTGCTATGAACTCATCGTCAGATTTGTTATGAAAAGCCTGTAGGTCAACGCTAAAGTGTTTTGCTACAAGAGAAAAGTCGCTGTTTTCATTAAAATTCGCGATTCCCTCAATAATTTTGGCTTATACCAACCGCAATCACATTTAACTTAACAACAATTGCCGACAAGAAAACCGTAAGCCTATGGTCATTTTGGAATTCTAAAACTCACAGTGTTCTGTTCTGCATTCGATGAATTGAATAAGTCTATATTGTTTCCTTTGAAAATCTTTTTGTCTTTCGAGTTAGCAGTCAGACATATGTCTACATACTTTTGTGGTGGGCGCAGGCACATGTTCTACATATTCCTGGGTTAGTCCTTTCTCTCTCTTATAATGCTTTTAGATCACAAAAGCTTTTGTTTTGGAAACCGGCATTCAAGTAAAAAACTATCATTGAGCAACTATTTTACGTTAAAGAAAAGCAAGAAAATGATTAAATCTGCTTCGACAATCTCTTCCCTCGAACACAATTTTCATAGTTTTTATGAGTTGACCAATATTGGCTGAGAGTAAACATTGTTCGTTAGAACGGTTTATACAAGTAGAACTATTAGGCCAACTAAAACATGTAAATCACAACTGCAAGAAAAACATTGAGTTTTCAGTATGTGCTACATGACCACGACGACGGTTGGCTACAGTCTTGCGCAAACTGGTAGAATTACAGCTCATTTTTTAAAGATTTGGTAAAATCCTTTTATATGGCAAGAATCAAATGACACAACAACGAAATGCAATTTTGTTGGGAGAACCTCAAACCCTTCATACATCAGAAGTTTCTGATAATCAAAAATAAAACCTATAATTAAGTCATGGGACGCTACTATGGACCATGAAAAACAGAAGTCCATGACTTGGAGCCTATTCCATTTGTTGTACGGCAACCACACACTTCAAGGTACAATACAAGACAGGAAAATACAAGAAAAATTGAAAATTAAGATTGCTATAGTAAAAATTAAAAACCATCATCGTGCAAGTTATTTTGAAGCTTTTGGCTGATTGAAAATTTTGATACAGCGACGCAAATATGGACATTTAAAATGGCGATATTGTGTACTTTTTTATCATCGATTACTTCAGTCTTTGGCTGTTTTAGCAAGTATCGACTATGCTCTTTTCTTTTCCGGTTATGAATCGATATTCTGTATTTCAGTGTTCTGCTAAGAACTTTTTAACAATTACAGCACTTTTTTAACAATTAGCCTACAGCATCTTGTTGGTATTTCTTTTATTACTAACCAATGGCAAAAACCAAGAAATAAAGCAGGGTTTTTATATTCGGTTTGTGACGTGAGCCACCGTACATCCTCTTTTTGCAGAATTTATCTCCATTTTCCACAAAAAAAGAGTCCTCCGAGGCAGTTGCGGGTCGTGGTTGAATCAACAGAGGGGCTGCAAAAAGGAACTCCGTCAGAGATGTTTGGGGCGGAGGCTTGGAAGTTTTGGCAAAATTGTAAAAGCACAATGTGTGCTAAAATGGAATGTTTGTTTAACTTTAAGATGAAATTTGGATTTTATTGGACAACTGTCTTGCACCTCGCATCACAAAAAACATATGGTATTGAGCAAAGACAAATCTAACTTATTTATGTACACAGGCACAAGATTTCCGTGCTGGTATTATAGATCGCACAGATGCAGTTGTGAATTTTAACATAAACATTGTGAATGTACAAGCATGCTTGAGATATCTAATAGGTATTCCACATGTCTCCACACTAGCCAACACGGCAATGACGGTCATTATTTATAACTATAGTAGGCACACAACATTTGGTTCTTCATTATTAATGCAAAAGCAACAAATAGAACTATACACTATTACTTTTAATAATTGGCCAGCAAAAGCTTACGGGCCGCCCAAAAGGGTCTGTTAGCTTTTTTTAAATTGCTAGTAAATAGTACTGAGATGTGAACAATCAGTTTGGACTAAAGTAGTTTGTGCTAAACTGTATCACGTTGATAGAGTGATACAAGTTGTAGCTAGAATGCTACAGGCCATTTCAACGTCTACAACTTTGACCTAAATCAACCAACTCTGTTTCGGTTTTATACTTTCTACGGGCTGTATATCGTGTAGATCTAACGCTATGCTTTCAACATTTTGACATCGCTTCACAAGGTTAATTTCCCATCAATCTGCGTGTGGTACAGTTTGGCCGACAGTTCAGCAAAAAGAGTTGCCAAGCAAAACTAAACATCTTACAATCTTCTAAAAGCCGGATATCTTCCTTTAAAGTCTTATCAGGCAACTAAAATAATTTCTACTGTTGAAGGGTTGTTATGAAAAACGTCAGTTTTATGGATTCCAATGTTTTGAAATGTGACGTTTTGAAATTTCAAGGAGGACTCCGGCCCTGCAGCGCCACAAGGAAATGTCCAAATATCCTCCATTTGCAATTTTTGACACAACGTTTAAAAAAGTCAATAAACAACTGAAAAAATCAAAATCAAGAAATCAGGCAAAGAACCGCTTTTGATAAGTCGATTTTCTTCCGAAAACTTCTTTTCCCTCAACTCAAGGTAAAAATAAGAAAATTTTGACATTCAAAACGTTGATCTCTAAAAAAATGTTTATCTCCTTTAGTTTTTGGTTTAAAATGTCTTCTAGTTGGCTAAATCAACATTCGAGCGATCGGACCACGATTCCAAAATGTTATCTTCCTTTTACATGTTCGACGTAGTCCTGCTCCTAGTTTTTGACTTTTTTCGATAGATGTTTCGATGCACTTGGATTTCACACAAAAGACAATGATGCAAAATAGCTTTTGCTACGTTACTGTAACAGTGGCTAAGCTGCATAAAAGTGTTACATAACAATGTGTAGTTTTACATGTATAGTAATGCAAGAGGCCAGCGATGCACTTAGCAAACTGCAGACAGTGACACTGTTTCGACCTATCAGGTCTCTTCAGTGCAGTTGGTGACCAATAAGAAGCTAGAGGCTTTTAATAAAGCATAGCTTAGACCGTCACACTTGTGGGACCAAATACTAGGTCCACTGTAGTGGATGGTCTGTCAACCTCTGCGAAGCCGTATCACTCGTGAATGAGTGGCGGTTGTCGCAGGTGACCTGATAGGTCGAAACAGTGTCACTGTCTGCAGTTTGCTAAATGTGTAGTTTCTTTCCCAACGTGCTAAATGCTAATTTAGCACGATTCAGATTCATTGCTGTTTTTTGATATTGTTTATCATATATTTTTGTAGCTTTTTGGAACAATATTACTAGTAATACCGGCGTTCTTTACTTTTGGAAAAAATTATTGAAATTATTTTTTTCTTTACTTTTCGACAAACCATCATATACCGATTAATCCTGTGCTTTCATGATAATGATTTGCAAAACTATTTTGTGACATCTTTGATGAAATATAAATAAAACAAATATCATAAAACAATCAGAGCGTGATAATATAGCTCTATATCCGCAGATCCAACATTCCAAATGTTATTAAACGGATCATATAACACTCAATTTGTTTAACGCTAATTTCTTCCGCCAACTAAGAATATTTTTCCGCTTAGCACACTGGCAGAATGGCAACATCTTTCGAAGTTGTTATCTGCAACGTTAATCCAGTGATTGGTGTATGGATTGTATCTTTCTACATTCTATAGCATTGTATGAAGTTGTTTTCCAAATAAACCCCCTAGGGCATAAATGAAACTTTTACAAGTTACAGCAGCAAGTTTTTCTCTTTGAATTCACATCGTCTTTACATTTTCCCATTTGTCTTCAAAATCTTTCTACAGACGGCAAGTAGGAATAGTTATTTGCTCCACCATAGGTATAGAAACAGTCACTGCAAGGAGCTAATGCATTACCATATCCATTTTGATTCGTGGAAGCAATTTCTTTCCATTCATCTAGATGTAAGATGTACACCTTTGTAGATGCCATCACTGCGAATTGAGAAACACCTTCTGTTGCTAAAAGAGCGTCTTTAAAGTTTGCTGCAGTTACTGAACCTCTTTTTCGACTAAGTAGAGTCACCACTTTTCACCTCAAAGTCTCTTCTTTTATGGCTATTTTCCAAAGTGTTGTTAGTTGAGCCAAAGCGCTGTTGCATTCTTCAATGCTATAAGCACAGCTTCGCATTCTTAATGCGCAACGCTCTGGAAAAGATTTGGGAAATCTACATGTAATATATAAAGCAAAATTCTGTCTGCTTGTCTGTTTTAACTTCTCTGAAACTGCTATAGGTACAAGCATGAACTTGGCACGATTGATCACCACCCCGTGGTGAGTGTCATAAGGATAATCATGACGTCATAACCAAAATTATTTTTTTAAATTTGCATTATTTGATAGAGGACAACTGCTTTTTGCTCAAGCGAAAACCAGCTTCCGACTCACCACATTTCAAAAACTTTCATTTGTTTGGGGTCGAAAATGACGTCACAATCAATGATTCATTGCATAACCTGTTTTTTGTTCTTTCTCAAAAAATGCTCATCGCAGAAACGCGATTAAACGTTCTTTCAGAAGATATTGATAAGCTGCTTTTGATAAAACAGCTTTAGAACAATTAATGCTTATTTGAAAATGCTACGAGCAATTCTTTATTTAAGCATAACAAGCCTTCTAAGCATTTTTTCTTATCTTTTTCGCTTGCACGTTTAAATTGGGTCTATGACGTCATAATGTATCTCGTACGATTAACACAAATATTCGCTACCGCAGATCATAATATGAAGATGTTTTCATAAATTGAAATCTTTTTGCAAAATCAGTTTATTAAAAAACTGATTTGTGATCTCATTTTTCTATTGATTTTCAAACCTTTTTGAACAAATTCAGTTATTTCAATGCAATTCCGATAATGTATATTATTAGGGTGACCATATTTTCATTACCAAAAAGGAGGACATTTTTTGATAATAATTATTATCAGTCCTACAAGCTGTTTTGCAAGCCTGGGAAAATTTTCTGGACATTTGTTGGACACTGACCGCTTTTGATGATTATATTTTGATAATTAGTACAAATACAGCAGTTTATTTTTTTAATCTATTATTATGCCAATGAACAAAAAATCGTAAATCGGACAGCTTTTTTATGCTTTGAACTGTCTACATGCATGTCTAGGCTAAGTTTGCCTTTATTTGCTACAAAAACAAAAGTTCCGTAGCCACAAGTAATGCATTCCGCTTCGCAGTCATCTCGTCCTTTTCTAAAAAATGGATACTTCTGTTGAAGTTCTTCAGTAAACTTTGATTTTCTTTTTGGCATACCGCATTTATTTTTTAGATTATTGTTTTATTTTTCAAAAATCACAGCAATGATAATTATCACCAGTTTAACTGAAAATATCGTTTGATTTTTTAAACTAAAATAAATATGTACCGAAATGGTTTCTTCGAAATTAGGTCAATCGACCAGAACAACAAAGCAAAATTTATCTCCGTATCACCGCTGCGTAAAATACCAGAAATACAGTTTGAAAACTTACCGGCATTTGTACCGTTTTCCATGTAATTTTACTCTTTTAAACCTAAAGCAACAGTCAGTCTGAGGTAGACCATTAGGAAACTGCCTTTTATCATTCCTTACCAGTTAAACTTATTATCACTTGAACTAATATGCAGTGACATAATTTTTTAATTACAGGGTAAACGTAGAAAGGGAATTTTTGAACGACTTTGGATGACCAAATGAGTTTTTATTAAAAAGGAGGACAAAAAAGACATTTTTAAACATCCTTGGAGGACCAATTACTTTTTACCAAAAAGGAAGACGTGTCCTCCAAAAAGAGGACGTATGGTCACCCTATATAATATGTACAATTAATAATAGTTTTTATACTGAAAAAACTGAACTTTAAGACCTGTGGTGTAAATTTTAACCCTCCCAAAAGTGGTGAGAGCTGAAAAAACAGATGACTTCAATACAAAACCATTATTATAAAGTACCGGTACTAACAATTACTATCCTTTAAAAGCTTGGGAAATTTCATTTCTAGCAATATGTCACTCCAATTACTTGAGGCCAAGAATTAGTTTATAATAGCTGATCAAAAATTGGTTGCCATAAATCATGTTTCATTTTTAGTTGTACAATTATCCTACTAGAGCTAACAAACTTGCAATTGTTGAACAAAGTTAGTTCTTTGGTACATTTTGATTACTTTTCTTCACAAGCGTGGCTCTTTTGCATTGTCTGTCGACGTTTTTAAAAAGATCCAGCAAAAACTAAAGTCTCCAAATGTGTATGAAATGTAGTCTATACCGGTTAAAAACACACAAAATTTTAGTGCCTGCAGTTCACAAAATTGCAATTTCTAGAAAAACTAAGTCCTTTGGTTCATTTTGTCTATTCTTTCTCGATAGCATGGATGTTTGGCATTATCAATCAAATCAAGCAAAAGACTCAAAGTCTACAAATTTCAATATGTAGCCTACTCCAAGCAAAACACCCAAGAAAAAGACGACGGTGTAAAGATGGTCCTTTCTTATCGTTTGCAACAAAATGCAAGTATCAAGCTACATATGATCTAAATGTTGAAGCAATTTCCTTTGCAATTGGGCAAGGTTGTCGCAGCAGCCAGCTGATTTGATGTTCTTAACCTCGACATTATTGATGGGGGCACCCGCTACTGCTATAACTCAACTGTAGGTGCTTCATTTCCGGCTAGTTTGCTCTTTGCATGGCGGCGTTTATGCCAGGGCCAAGGAACATGCACGCAGTCAGAGACGTTAGGTCATATTAATTCGCCTACAGTGACGAAGAAGTGGTTAGCAGTAATCCTAATAATAATGGCTCAAAACGCATTGCGAGGTCATAATGATAAATGACAGCGCAAGTCTTGCCACTATTTAGTGAAAACAGCAGTAGGCAGCAACATTTTTCACTATCATTTTGATAGCAAACATAAATGGTAAAGCCCATTACTGATATTTGTAATTGCAAGGATTGGCCTATCGGTATTAAACACTAATCTTCATTTAAAAGTAGGGAAGTCTGGATTAGGGTCAAAGTTAAATGTAATAAAATCCCAAGTTTAAGAAAAGATCAAAACTAAACGACAATAGCATCATTCTGTAAAACTGGATTAGGAGGGAATATTTTTGTTTGAAAAGACCTTAATAAGCATTTATTGCAATTGGTTGTATGACCTAAAGAAAGGCAGGGCCCCTTTTCATGCTATGGCCGGATTAAAGCAAACAGTGCACGCAAAAGCTTAATGTCACCAATATCAATACAAAAGCGGGCCCGCCAAATCGTCGAACATGCCTACCACCAAACAGCTCATTTCTTTATGAGTCAAAACGACCACCATTTGGGCGACGCCATCAATTTTGGCTATGTTTCGTCTCTCCCCTCCCCCATTACTCTTTTAAAAATTACGAACTGTAGTCTGTGTCATCGTTTTTTCTTTTTAAATACTTCCAGTCTTGATTAATAAATCGACATAATCACCATTACATCTACAGGAGCTATGGAGATAAACTCGCCCCATAGTTAGAAGAAACATTTTTTTCTATTTTGCTCGATAATAGCTTTATAGAGCTACATGAATCAAACCTGAAAATTTGGAAAAAGCAAAAACTTATTTAACTTCTATGAGCACATTAAGACAAAGAAAAACGAATATGAATCATAATGCCCAGCCAGCAGGGACTTGATAAAGTTTGAGGCGAAATCAAAATTAACAACGTCACTGTGTTAAATTGCACTAGATGGAAGATATTATCGGTATTTAGCTTTATAACAGCTCTATGGAGCTACCGGGGTCAAATCAAACATTTGAGGAAAAGAAAGAATTCTTTAAACTCCCCAGGGCAAGTCAAGCAGGGAGAAAAGAACATGCCACATAATGCGTAGCCAGCGAGGACTTGAGAAAGTTTAAGGGGAAATAAAAAAAAACAGCGTCACTGTGTCAAATCGCACCACACGAAAAACATTTTTGCCCTTTTCATTTAGAATAGCTTAATATCAGAAATGTGTACCCTACTTCCAAGGGGAACGCAAGGCTCCCTTGGGTTCGTGTCAGCAATGAACAGAGCACATATACCTAAGACATAGCCAGGATCTTGAAATGAGATATACAATTAGGAAAAGGAGCACAAAAAGTCGTGAACATCTTATGTGTAGAAAACACATAAACGTTTGGTAACTCATTATACAAAAGCCTGATATGTAAAGCCGGCTTGGCTGGCTGAACCAAACTCCCAATCCCGACGTTACTGATGAAGGGCCTCTTCCGGCAAAGCCGGCTAGCTGTACATAAACGACAAACAATTTATTAAATCAGTTGTAAATTTCTTTGACAATTTCAGGATTTTAAAATTCTTCCAGACAAACAACTTTTGAATCGTCATTTTCTAGGCTCAAAATTCTTTGAAAAGAATTAGTAACTGCCCTAATAAGTAAATTCAAACTGCCAGGTATCTTTTTAATTAATTTTTATTGGGTAACTCTTTCTTCCGAGTATTTTAGACGAACTTTGTCTATGTTGACTAATTTCAGCAACTCAGAAAAGAACGCTTGTCGGAATTCAATGCCCTGCTTTGTCCACCCAACTACTGCTTCATAGATAGCCTCATGTTCGCGTTTGACTTTGGTCTAAATATGATAAGCAAGAAAGTATTCTGCTTTTGTATGTAGTTTTAAAAGCGTAACAGTACGAGGGATGTTTGAAAAGTGACGGGACTGTGTAAATAATAATTATTTTATTTGAAATGCCACGTAAAAATTACAAGTTGTCCCCTTCAAAGTAATCTCCTTGAGCTCGAATGCACTTTTCTAATTTCTGCCGCCATGCTTCTATGCACTTCTGGAAAGATTCCATTGGGATCGCTCGTAGTTCCTTCGTTGCGGCTGTTGTTATGGCTTTTGAGTCTTGAAAACGGCTCCTTTAATGACTCCCTTGAGCTCAGGAAACAAGAAAAAATCACAGGGAGCGAGATCTGGCTAGTAAGGTTGTTGCTCCAGCACGGCAATGTTATTTTCTGCAAGAAATTGTCGTATGCTTAAGGCATTGTGAGCAGGAGCATTGTCATGATGAAGCAGCCATGACTTTGTCCCCCACAGTTCTCTTCTTTTCTCCCTTACCGAACGCATCAAACGTCGCAAGATGTCTTTGTATACATTCTGGCTAATGGTTTGGCCCTGTGGCAAGAATTCTAGATGAACAATTCTATGAACATCAAAGAAAACAATCAGCATCGCCTTAATTTTGGACTCGAACAGCCTTGCTTTCTTGGGTCTTGGTGATGATCCACTCTTCCATTCAAGGCACTGCCGTTTGGTGAGTGGATCGTACTCGAAGATCCACGACTCATCACCGGTAACAACTCTACTCAGCAGATCTGGTGTAATTTCAAGTTGTTTCAGAATGTCTTGACACACTTGCACACGATTTTCCTTTTGCCCATCATTCAGCAACCTTGGTACCATTTTCGCACAAACCTTCCTCATCCCCAGATCTTCTGTGATAATCCTCAACACCCTCTCACTATTCATGTTCAACTCATCTGCTATCATTCTAACAGTAAGGCGGCGGTCACTGCGCACTTTTTCTCTTACTCGCTCAACATTTTCGTTTGTTCTGCTTGTTGTTGGCCTTCCACTCCTAGGATCATCTTCCACGTTCTCTCTTCCCTCTCTGAACCTCTTGTGCCACTCAAAAATCCGAGTTCTTGAGATCGCAGCATCTCCGTAAATTTCTTGGAGCAAATTGAATGTTTCAGTTGGAGTTTTTCCAAGTCGAACGAGAAACTTCAAGTTGATTCTTTGTTCAATGCTCATTATTTGTTAACAAAAGGAAAAAAACAAAAAAAACATTTACCAAATGAATTATCCCAAAACGAACTACAGTAAAGCACCTTTCAAGAAAAGCACGTAAAAAAGCATATGGTTGTCACAGAATGCTGAAACTACATTTTTACAACCACAAGACATTGCGCCATCTTAAAAAACAAAGCTTTTTATCACAGTTGCAAGTGTTGTTTGTGCAAAGCATACAGTCCCGATATTTTTCAAACACACCTCGTATGTGTGAAAAATCTTTGCTCATAAAACGTTGAACCGTTAAGTTATTGTATAATTTGTGTCTATACATTGCGGCTGTATCAACATTACCTAAGCAGTTGTATCGTTTCATGGATGATTGTAAAAAACTGAAGCAGAACTTTTTAACTTTGTCTACATGTATTTGTAAATAATCTTTTATGGCAATCAAGTCCATGACATTATCATTTCCAATTGCAATGGTCCGAAAATAGTTGAAATCAATAAGGGATTTGAGCATCTATCACTAATTACTTTTACTCCTACCGTCTGTTCATACTTCACTTTCATTTCTATGTTGAACATTTTTTCAAATAAACTAGAACAGGATAACAGAATTAAACGATTTCCGGGGATATTTTCAGATCCCGTTTTGATCAATGAGCTACATTATTGAAGACTTGCTCCGGGTTTCCTTTTACGTATTGCCAGACATCGGGATTTATCAACCGTTTTCTAATTACTGCAGTGCCGCCAAAATGAATAAAACGTTATTCTTGTTTAAAATTTAAGTTATTAACTATTGTACTATAAACAAAGTTGAAATTGTAACTTGTCTGTGAAATAGCTATAAACCTGCGTGTTACATGTTTGTAAATGACGTTGGTATTAGAAAACCCTTCAAAATTTTCTATTGCATTTTGATATTTAGTGATAAATCAAAAGTATGAGCTGGTAAGCTTGTACTGTAACATTGTAAACTCCACACAGACTTCGACAGTTAAAGTTGCTGAACATCATTTCACGTCACAAGGGTTAAAGTACGCTAACACCACGGCTATATGAAAGAAACAAAATACAAAGACCTAAATCTTTGTTTAGTATTCCTTTCTCCTTGATTGTGCTACGTATTTTCTAACTTTCATGATGTTAGCAGCTTCTGTATTCAATTTAACTCTTTTATCATTTACCTATAGTCTGCAATGTGCTATAATAATAGACCTATATCTAGTTCATAGTTCAAAATTTCTTAAACTGCTGGCAGTAAAAACTACATTTCAGGGAAGCCTACTAGCATTTGACATTCATTTCAACAGCAAGCTTGAAGTTTCTTTCTTCTGTACTTTATTCATATGGAAATCAATATCTTACAGTTCAACAAATAAACATAAAAAGTAGCAGAAAGCACTAAAGCCACTTACGACGTCCAAGTACTTAGTTTAGTAAGTTTTGTAAGATCTAAACAGATCAGCAAGCTATAAGATCACTCACAAACTGTGCAAATTCAACGCCAGAGTATTTTTGATTTTATTAAAACAATAAAAAACTAATATCTTTAACAAAATGAACAAAAAAACAAAAATACTTCGGGTTAAGTTTGAAGATTTTATCATTTCTGACATAATTCAACCACAAAAATTCTGTTGCAGTTATCTCAAAGAAAATATTAAATTTTGATGTTTAGCTTACCTTAATGCACTCTAGTAGAGTACCCGAGTAAAAACAGGTCTTCAGTTCAGTTTTAAAAATGCGGGATATACTCCATCGACCGCTCAGGAATAGAAATTTCTAAGTCTTATAACCATGTTGATAGAAACGGAAAGGAGATGAGATATGAACTCTAAATCATTAGTATTCTCCGGTGACGGAAAAATTTTTTTGTCAGTAACACTTTTTTGTGTCCCATCCCATCTTGGTATCACCAATGCTGCTGGCATAATGCATTTCCACAACACGTAGTAAAATCAAGCAGGAAAACTTATCTTAAAATGTTTTTCCAATTGCTAAGCAGCAATAGACCGCAGTGCAATTTAGTCGACTACGCTACCCACAATTCTTTTGGGAAGTTACCCTATTTCTGACGCTCCATGGTTATCCAGTATGCTTTCATCCCGAGGAAGGGCTTTGGCAACAACAGCAACAATTCTTTGCAGGTTGTCAGTCTCCCACAGAAACTGGTACAGATGTTTCGACTTCAAGACTTAATTTTGTGCATATGCTGATAAAGTTAATCATCATCTTTCCAACGTTAAAAAAATGAACCAATGATACGTTAAGTTAATTCAGGTGAATAATTAAAAATCCGAAAATCATCAGAATATAATCTTTTAAGTTTTTTCAATAGTGGTTCGGGTAAAGAGGAAAATGCACTTTTAGTTTTGTGTCTATTTATCACCGGCGATCTCTTAGGATCAAAAAACACTTTCTTTTCCTCAGGATCATTTCTTTGCAAATATCCTAAGAGGCGATTGGAGTCCTCTGCTAGATGTTCGAAGCGGATAATGAAATCGTAGGTGACTACGCAAGGACTGCAAAGTGAAACTTGAGGGCGCCAGTGCACGTCAATGTAATCAAGAGGTAGATCGGAATCAACCACATGTCTGACAAAAATATATACATTGCATTCAACTCACGAAATATTTTCAATTTGGCTTGTCATTTGAAAAGTAAGGAAGACAAAACAACAATTGCCCCGTAATTCAGCCATACACAGTAGACTTCGCTTCATAAATCCACTACCGTTCCAGCCCATTTTGGATTTAATAAACGGCGGATTTAAATAGCGGATTTAATAATTTTCTGACATTGAATCAGGTACTTTATAAGTGTATACTGTACAGGAAGTTCTAGACTAACTGACAGTGAGAATAAAGGTTAAATGCATAAACAAAAATCAAATCGTACAACAACAATGGGATTGTTAAAAGCATTATTCGTATAGAAAATTCCACTGTGTTCTTTTAAATGCTAAATAGGTATAGAAACAATTTTGATCTGTTCTAAAAAGCAGCAGAGAACAGTTCGCAAAGTAATGAGAATGGTGGAAAATTTCTACCAAACTGAACTAATCAGACAGATTCTGAATTTATTAACCGACAAATTATAATGTGCTAACCGGCTCTGCCGGTGTCGCTCGCAGAACACCCATCAGTAAATTCGGAGTTAAGACTATCGGTTCAGCAGGATGCGCCGGCTTCACCCAATGAGTAATGTTTTTTGGCATAGCCAATTCTCGTCACAAAGTCAAAAGTGCCGGTTTTTTTAAGGAAATCGATCAAACAAAATATTATTGGGAGTTCAGCAGAGCTGCTCTATTTTTCAAAAGTTTCTGGGGTACCTGGAAACGTCTTGTGTGAACTGTTGGCACAACCAGTAATTTTGTGTATAAATGTACATTTGCGAATTTAATTTCTAAATGAAGCAGTGTGTTTGTATTTTGTGAGGAAGGCCATTTGATGTGCCAAAAACGTTTAGAATTTACATAAAAATGCGAGATAAACTAAACCTGCTGTATATCTTAGCGATGAGAAGGAGAAAAAGTACATCTTGACCGACGTGTAGACAAAGAATTGTAAAAATTCCCTCCTAAAGTAAGTAGATTCAATAAGCGGCTGGGTCTGTTATAAATGGATTTATAAAGCGGAGTTCACTGTATTGGTTTATCTACACCAAGCTATTACGTCACATAGCGTATAGTCGGCAAAACTTCATGACGGCGTGGTTTTAAATACTACTTCTAACACCACGTTAACTGATGATATGGTACGAGGCAATTTTCTGTAATTTACACGTTAAATATGCCTACAGAGCAAACAAGTACAAAACCACAAAGCACAGAGACAAATTACATACTTAATTGACAACGAGCATCCAGCACTATAGAGAACAGTGCATTTAGTTACATTTGTCATTTATTAAATTCAGATAAAACAACTTGGCTCAGTTAAATATCGGTATATCTTGACCAATTTGTTACGTCACATACAGTTAGCACAAGTACATTTCAATCTTAATTATTAGCTTTAAACACGCCTGCGCATGCTACGAACTTCAGAATGCTAAATTATGCGATCTTTGGGCGTGTTGTAAGACTTCGCTTACTTTTTGATTACTAAGCAACCATTACTTACATTTGAAGCGGTATGTTGTTGGGCTAAATATTGGTTTAGTTAGAGCTATTTGGACAATCTACACGGAAGAAATGCATTAACGCAATTCTAGCAGTTGCACGTCAATTCCCGTTATTTCAAGCTCGGATAATTAGATGTGACAGCGATAGCACAAACTTACTCGGCAAATTGCTGAAGGGTTAATTTTCCTTTGTTCATATTGTGAACGTGATTTAAAACGTCTTTCTTTTCGCTTTCATTCAATTTATGATAAATTGCATCTTTCAGTATCTCAAAGTTACCATTTCTGTAACATAAAATACAACCGTGATAAATTCGAGATATCCCCAATATAGGTCTGTGGAGTCCCCTTTCTTCATATTTGTAATGATATGTAGCCTAGCATTCGAGATAATGCAGTGATATGTAGCAGCATGTCAACTGTGTTCTGAAAATACTTATAATTTAGCAACCTGCTGCACTTACGATTGCATACTGCAGTTTTACATGAAGTGCATTGCATTTTGGACTTTAGAATTTCAACTTTTAGGCGTCGAACCAATTGAAATATCGTTCCGGTTTGGATTCAGGTTCAGCAAAATTTATTTTCATCGTTTCAGCTCCAGTGCCGGTCTAACGCATTATAAATGGTGTGGGTCAGGTTTCAAAGTCAAATTTTACAGCTTCGGGTTCAGGAAAAATAAACGGTTAGTACCGGTTTTTGGTTTGAGATTAGGTTTGATTCGTCGCCCTGCTTCCTAAATATCTAATGCGCCTCTTGTCTGACATGTTGTAGTCTAATGAAATCTTTTCCCGTGAGAGTTTACGTGTTTGCAACCGCATCTATTTCTCAATATCATGCATTAGCTTTATGCCGCCAATCTTTTCTACTCTTTCGTTGGTTTAGCTTTAGTTAAATTGCTGGATATTCAGATTAATACTACTTCAAGAATGATTTCTGTTACAACCAATAATTTGCTGCAGCTTTGCAAACTGTTGTTTTGATGTTATGCAACTTAAATCAAGCAACTTTAAAGATTTAAGATTTATCTATATAGCTCAAGCAAAGTGATCGAAAAATTTTAGAAGAGTTGTCAAGATTGACTGCCGTATTTTCCGCTTAATAATCCAAATTTCAGGACCTTAATTTTGGACCTGATGTTTTGGGGTCGACCTATTGGCCAATCATCGGCTTTGGACCAGAAAATAGCGAAAGCCAAAATCAGTCCCAGAATCATACCTTTGATCTCACAGTTACGGTATAGTTATTTCAATAAAATAATTAATGAAAGTCTTTCATGTGCTTTAAATAACAAAAGAAATTTAGCGCTAACTGTTAAGTTTACTTATATTTTACTGTTGGGAGTTAACATGCATGTCGACGTTGAAACGAGACCAAGAAATCGTTTCGAAGAAATTTGTCACTTCAAACCTATTTTTTCACAATAGGTAACGTTAAAGCGCTATCTTACATGTAGAGCTGTTCACCAGGCAATACAGCAGAAACCAAATCTTCTTCTTTGTTCTACCGATAGTAGTTTTAATTTAATAGAAACTTGCGTCACGCAAACCAACCGCAAACAATAGGCAGTAAAGAATACACTGCGTTTTAGCGTTGGTTTTTCGATTGGGCTGCTAACAAGGTGTCACGTTAAATAAAGTGAATCAGTTCTTTGTTAAATGACAGAAAATCGGATCGAGTTTAATACAACTTCCGCCATAGGTATCATGTTCGTTGGATAGAATAATTATTTTTTTGCACTATTTCCCCATCTGCAGATTTTCTCTATTCTTGTGAATATTAATTCATATATTTTGTTGCTTGTTAGTAGCTCTCGAGCAGATGAACTCATTTTGCGTGTCGTTTTCTAGAGCACAAAAACCTAGAGGATTTTTATTCGACTCTCGACACGGATTCTGGTTTAATTGTTCAATTTCTCAAGGATCTAAAATAACTGAGGCAGCTAGCTCGGCGACAATCACTTTATAATCTTTGTTCTTTCATAATCTAGATCTAAAGCTAGTAATTAATCAGCCTGTGCATTCAGAATCTGCATATCTAGATTATAATTCACAATCTCATCACCAGTTCTTATTCAAACAGAATTTATTTCAATTAGGAGCGGTCACGCGATTGTCTCGTAATATACAGTATATCTTGAACGCAGGTTGACTGATTGCCATTAGCTTTAGATCAGGAGTTCTCAGCCTTTATTTTCTCATTACCCCTTGGCAAATTTTAAAAGCAAAATTTACCCCAATTTTTATCATATTTTCACTTCTTCAAATGCTTATTGTACAGGGTGTCCACAAAGTCTGGGTACATAGGAATTTTACTACTTTGTTTATTTATGTTATTTTTCATCCTCACTGGATTGAAAGAAGAGGCCATGTGGAGTGGTCCCCTCGTTCACCAGACCTATCTCCCCTTGATTTCTTTTTCTGGGGTATGTTAAAAAAGTGAGTTTACTCAATGAAGATTGCAAATCTAAACCACTTGAGAGAACGCATTATCAGTCAGTGCGCTGAAATCGACGGCAATCTAGACCTATTCAATCGGGTTCACCTGAATTTTGCAAGGCGCATCAAATTATGCATTGAAAATAACGAAAATCATATTGAAAATTTAATTTCTTAACATAATAATTAAATAAAATTGTTTTGTTTTAAAAGTATGTGTTTATCCTCTAAGTACCCAGATTTAGTGGACACCCTTAAGTAAAAGTGTGAATTTTTGCTAGCAAAATTTACCCCCAAGACAGGTCAAATTTACCCCCAAAGGGTGGGTAAACTTACCCCCGGTTGAAAACCCCTACTTTAGATTATGAAAGATCTCGAGACCAATATTTGACTTTGGCCAATATTGTTTGACCCTGGACGTGGCCGCATGTCGGGAACTAGAAGAAACGAGGATTCAAAATCGCCAAAGTGTTTAAAAATATTTTTTGAAGAGTTGCACCCTAGGGGTCTCTGAGAATATTTCCAGTATGAGGTCTTCTCGCCCAAAATCAATTTCTAGATAAGACCACAGTCCTGGCAATCATACAAAAGGTGCTCTATATTTCCACTGGGAATTGCTGTTGCCGTCTGGATCAGCTCATTCTGAAAATGAACAAAGTCTGCATAGGATGTTTTACGTACTTGTTTGTTGTAAAGTTCACTCCTTTCAAATACTTTTCCGCTTGAGAAGCAGCCACTCGCTTTCCATATTTAACGTAATATTCATCGTCCCATACATTAGAAAATTTGCTCCTATGAGCGGACACGAACCTTTCCAATGGATCGCGGGTGACCAAGAAGGTGGTGTAAGTAAGAAGGCGGTTTAAAGCTTCTGTTTCGGATAAGCTGTTAAAAATGGTGTTTATAATCCTGAAATTGGTTAGGTTAACAGGACCAGTGGCACAAATTTTGGGCAAGCATCGCTCCATATTTTCGAGGAAAGAGTGGGTACGCTTTTGCTTTTTCCTCCCTCTCAACTTTGCATGATACATTGAAAAACAATTACAATAAACCTGCTAACAGTTGATGCTGAAAATATAAATCACAGCGGAAAAATTTAGGGGCTTTGCGCTAATAATTTTGACGCATTTGTTCCAGGAAAAATGAGGCTCGCAGGAAGTGATCAATTTAACAGAAGTACTTATAGAAACTAGATTTGAAAAGAAAACCTTTTCCAAAAAAAGACCTATCAAAAACAACATGTTAATTTAAAACAAAAAATACGCTTTTCTCACATTTGAAAGGTAGTTTATATTACCCAGTTACGGTTTACTAAAGTTACCTTGATAAAAGAGGCAACTTCTCTTTATTCAGCACCAAATCAGCAGATTTTATTTCATTTATCCGTGATTTATTTGTCTCTTTACCCATTAAATAATACATGTATTTCTTCCAAGTTGTGCAAGCTGCCTGCAAGCATAAAAGTGGAATTCATACAATAGTCTCTTAAGGTTACTACGAAGGAGCAGAACGAAAACTTACAACAGTGGCGTACAACTTTTTTGCAATTGGCTAGTTTACTCACTTTTTCTCGATTGGATGATAAAGCCGTGGGTTAGAGCTTATTGCGCAAAGCCGTTTTGAGACAAAAATAATTTTTTTCTTACCCTTTTCCATGGTGATAACTTGTTTTGAAGATCAAGTTTTCGAAAGGGACCGTTTTGTATATTTTAGGCGCTTTGCAAACTCCTAGGTTAAAGCATGATTCTAGCGAAAGCGATTAAAAACCCTAGGCAAGTCACATAAATCGGTGCTGCGGGCCAAATGTTGCACGCCGCTGGCCTTACAGCAATTCCGATGACAACAACAAGTAACCATCGATTCCTATACGGGTTGCGATGCGGGCCTACACGGCTTGGGCACCCAGCCTTTTGTGGCGTCTCAAAAACAATGATCTTGACCCTCAAATCTATTGTTGCGTGAAGTAATTCAGACATTCAAAAGAGTTTAGCTTATTTCACTTCAATTTATTAGATTAACAAGGTTATGACAAGGCTACCAAGTGGGCCAACGGCTCGGTTACAGGCGCTCAAGCGTTAAGTGTAAACCAACATGTTTTTTTTAATAATTAAAAATACAATTCTTTTCACTAATAAGTACGAAGCAACATGCATTACGATGCAACTTATGCAGCACCTGCCCTTTCACGCCTTTCCAAAACTAAACAAAATTTATTTTAGAAAAAGTGAGTTAGAGGTTTTAGAAATCAATCTAGTCTTACAAGATTGCCACCCTCGCCACGTTCAAATATAAAAACATCTCAATCCACCTTTGGTACTTCGCACATAATCACTTTATGGTGATCGTCATATATCATACGAGAGTAGGCAATTGTGGGAAATTTTGGGAAAATATTGCAGCGTTTTTCAAGACTTGTTCTTCTGCTCAAGTATGGTTCGTTATTCCACAATTCGTCGTGTTGTTTTTCAACTGAGTCTGAAATAACAATATGTAAGATTAAAAGAGAATACGAAGACAAACCTACGTAAAAATATTTCACTGTACTAATCGGTTGGTTGAGCTTGGTTGCTTCTGCATTACCCAGGATTTGCTTCAAGTTTAGTTGAAAGCCACAGAAAAGGGTGAGAATTCAGTTCATGTTAAATCTATGAATTGTCTGCTGCGCATTGCCATGCTGTAAGTTACTTCTTTAAAACGTAAAAGAGAAAGTATCACAACGTAAAAACTTGACAGCGTTTATTTTTGATTGTCACAAAAAGATTTCACAATATGCCCCTTAGCTCGCTTATTTAAACATATTCTTGGGTCACGAGATTTTACAAAACTGATTTTTCAGAAAATTTGGATCGCTTTAATAAAGGCTGGGAATCACTGCTATTAGTTACTTCTTCAAAGATCTCCTTTTCAATACTGTAATTTTTAATGTGGTCTATGTCTGTACGCTGCGCCTGCTTGATGACAGCATGGTCTTATACCAGGCACAATGAATGAATTAACATAATTCCAAGCGCCAAAGCTGAGCAGAACCCATTGCTTACCCATAATTTAAGCAATTGTTTAAACAATGCATTGTTTAAACTGACTCATCGAAATAGAACTATCGCTTGTGTCAACAGCAAGGAGATGATCGAGTAGTTGCTGACCTAAAGTTTGTAAGGCAACTTCGCAGTCTCAAAACTCTCCATTCATATTTTAAATGAGTTGAATGCGATTTTATAATATCGTTCCAAATGCTATTTAAAGCACTATTTCTGCACGGCTGTAGGCCTAGCCGTCGTTGATATGTCCAAATAGAAAGATGTTTCATCGCTCTTCGGTACAGTTTACATTTCTAAGAACCTGTTGGACAAGTTAGTTCGCCTTGTTAAACATAAAATACAAGAAGAGAGGCGGAGAAGCTTACCAAAAAAAATTCGGTATCTGTTAAAAAGAGTGCATCTGTGAATGAGGAAAGCTTTCACAGACGCACTCTTTTGTAAAAGATTTGTACGGTTTTTTCATAACTTAATTTTTAATCCAGGCAGGACAGTCCTTTTTGCCGCAGAATGAAGGAAGCAATTGCAAACTGCCGCTGTAAAGATTTTCAATGTTTTGATGCACAATAAGTCCGGTCTAAAAGATAGCCTTCAAAGCATTTAAGAGATAACTATGACACTTATTTTGTTCTGCATGAGATACATCATCCATCAGGCTCGTATCTTGAAAATGATTGCAAATGAGAGAAAAAATGGACGTAAAAGTTACTTGACAATTATCGAATGCTTCATAGAAACTCTTGAATGAATGAAAATAAAAAAAGAAAGTTCTATGGGCGATTTCGAGATTTGCGGATGGAAAAGTTAACACTCCTCTTTTGGTGGGCCCAAAACACTGATGAGAGTTAGCAGGCCAGTTTCTTCTTCATAGCCGCCTTTTTTTCGACACAATGTCAATCTTTTTTATTACAACCTGCGTGGAAGTGGCGAGCTGTTTTCAAAACTCCGGCGTAGCCGAGATTCAAACTCTGGTCTTACGCTGGCGAGGCGAGCGTATTAACCGATTGAAATTACATGTTTTCAAAAACCAGTTTCTATCCGCTCAACTCACTTTGCCGATTACGTTTTTATTACCTCTATTTATGGTGCTTATAAAATGGTCATTAACAACGCTAAAAGGAACTTCACAAGCAGAAGCAAACTGCTGTCTGTGGTGCAGCTGCAGTTGCTTAGGCCAGGGGTGGCGAACCTTTTTTTACAAACGTGCCAAAATATTATAAGTGACGTAAAGCAAGTTTATACCGTGCCAGTAACATTGAACAAAACTAATTAAAAATGTAAACTATGCAAACTATTGATTATGTTTATTACCATAAATCATAATATGTTAATGAGATTTCTATTTCTGTAATTTAGATGATAAGCGTTTTATATCTGGTTCATACTCTGTCACTTTCAGTAATGCCCATGCAGATGAAGATTCATCACTCAAGCTACTTCTCAAATTGTTTTTGATCAAGTTCATTTGCGAAAACAATGATTCACAACAATACGTAGATGAAAAAATTGATAAAATAGCAATTGCTAATTTTTTAGACAAATGAAAGTATTGGTAATGGTATCCCATGTTTTCAATACTTTTTCTTCTGGATTGCATGTTAATACACCAACTGCTCAATCGTTCTCTATTAATTCTAAGTCTCTTCTCAGATCGATAAACTTTTGTTTCCATATAGAACTAGATTGGAAATCAATTAATTGCATTTCTATATCTTCCAAATCTAGCCACTTCAAGCTTTCTAAATTTAGTGTTTCTAGTGATTTTGAGTCTGGATGCAAAATAAATTGCGTTGTTTCAGCAAATTGCCTGAATATGTAAACCTAGAATCAAATTCCTTGATTAACTCTTGAATAACTTCACAAAACATTCTTAATAGTTGATTTATTCCTTGTTCTAGATGGTCATTAGATTCAAGTTGTAAAAAATATTTCTTTGTGTTTTTAAAATACCTGAAAGTTTTTGAATCAACACCTCGATAGAAAACTCGTAGTTTTGCTTCAAATGCTTTGATTAAATCAAACATGAAAATAATGGTTTTATTACGACCTTGCAAGCCTGTGTTCAATTCGTTTACATGTAAGCACAAATCAGTATAAAACATTAATTTTAAAATCCATTGGCTATCAAACAACTCTTTATACTTTTCAATAATTTTTTCGGTAGTTAAAAAAATTATAATTTCATCCAAGCATTCAACAAATTGTTCCAGAACCTTTCCCCGACTTAACCATCGCACATTATTGTACATCAGCAAACCAACATGCATAGAATCCATATCGCCACGCAGTTCTTTAAATTTTCGTTTGCTTAACGGATGAGCAGCCATTACGTTAATTAGTTTTGTTACTACATCCATAATGTTCTGTAGTGATTCAAAACCAGTTTTTGCACATAATACTTGCTGGTGTATAATGCAGTGAAAGCTCAAGATGGAATGTCCAACATGCTGAGTAAATAAATTGATAAATCCCTTGGTTTTTCCGGTCAGACTACCAGCACCATCTGTTGATACAGATACTATTTTAGAAAGATCAAGTTTTTTTTTCAGTCAGCTGTTTCAAAACAGCATTGCATATGTCTATCCCTCTTGTTGTTTCTAATGACGCTAAGCTGATCAACTCTTCTCTAATGGTATCATTAACCAAATACCAGCCAAAAAATTGTTAAACTAGCCGAGCCTGTTATGTCAGTACTTTCATCAAGACAGATAGATAAAAAATTACAAGAACTTCAGTCTTTATTTTGCTGGTGAGAAACATTGTCAGCCATATCCAAAATTCTAGCTTTCACTGTATTTCTAGATAACGGTATTTCTTTTATTCTCTGAATAATTGTTTCTTTTTCTTTAAAATTTTCGAATAAAACCGGTGCACATTCAAGCCATGCTTGTTTGATAAATGTCCTTCACCGAATGGTTTTACGTGTTTGGCAATTTCTTTTGACACAATATAACTCGCTGCAGTAACATCTGAAGAGCCTTCTATAAATTTCATTAGATTTGATAATTGCATTTTCTTCTTGTAAGCTTTAGAAATAATTTCTCTTTGTTCTTTTTTGGTTTTCAAATAAAGGTCTTCATAGTTTGTTTCGAAATGACGTTTAACTGAAGATGTTCTACAAACAACTTTATTACAACACAACACACATGCTGCTTTATCATCACTGCTAATCATGCCATACTCTTCAGTCCACCAGCTTTGAAACCCTCTACTGCTGGCTGATGATAATGTTAGCTTTTTATTTTCTTTTGACATATGTCAGGTAAAAAAATGAATAATTAATTTAAAAAAAGAAAAATTCAAGTTTATGATCTAGCAAAGTTTGAAATTTAATTTATTTCTGAAAAAATATTTATTCCACGTGTAAAAGTAAATTACTGTACTTGGTTTCTTCAAACTGTTAGTAAAATTTACCAACTGTTGTAAATTTCTGTTTCAAAAAAAAACTAACTGAAAAGAAAACGATGATATCAAATTACACACTCTCTTGTTTTACAACCGTGACGTTACAAAGCAAATAAATGACAAATGGAAGAGCTTTGATCTATTCTGAGAAATCATTTTAGTCTAACTTGAGTTTGTAACTCTGCTAGACGGTCACTGAACTAATGCGCGATAAGAAGTTTCAAGTGCCGTGCCAGCAAAAATCAGCCCGCGTGCCATATCTAACACGCGTGCCATAGGTTCGCCACCCCTGGCTTAGGCTACGGTAGGCAGCTCGATTCTTTGCAAATGCGCATTATGAGATGAGTCGAAGATACATGTAATATGGGGTGTTACTTGTAGAACTAAAAAGATTTATTTTTAGACGATATCAAAAAATTTTTTTGTTGTTACGATGTTTACGTGGTTTACACAGCTTTTTGTCATTTATGCTCTTAAAAAAGCATTTCGTAACGGATAGCGTTGACAAAATAACGCTATTGAATTCGTTTCGCTCGGTGTTTACTTTTTCATCTGTTCTTTAAACTTGTTTTTCACCAACCCAATTTTGAATGAATAAAAACAACTTCTTAGGCTTACTCCATGCATTGTTCAACCTTACTTTAAAACTAGGGCTGAAAGAAATGTATAGGAAACATTTTAAACAACAGTTTTCTGGCTATTGACTTTTTAGAAGATTTATTACTACCTTTGGCGTACCAATTTGTATTGATAATTTTTCGAATTTTATTGGGATAAATGACATTGGCACTGCAGGTCTCTCACTCCCCCTATTTTTACGCCTATGTTAACTACATATTTAGAAACGTAAGCCTACCTTAGCTGTAGTAACAAATAAATATTGACAATGGTGATTGCCTCAATTTTTGTTGATTTAGAGCAGGGGTTCCTAACCTGTGGTACGCGGAAGCTTTCCAAGTGGTACGCGAGATGTTTTCCAAAAATGCAAAAGAAGTATTTGTTTTCACAGAAACTTCCACATAGAGAAAAGCAGTAATGTGAATTTGGTTTCAGTTCATTTTCTTTTGCTTCTCAACTGTAATACATGTAAATTTATACATATTGTATAATGTTGCATAATGCTGCATGGGATGCTAGCTTGCTTGGAGCTTTTTTTTCTTTCTCTAGCGTATCTACATCAGCAGCAGCGAGCTGCAACACAATCGAATATTTTAGCTAGCCACGAGCTCACGACTGGTTAAAGCTTATTGTGACGTAACAGACTGGGAAGAACTGATTCATTCATATATTTTAGAAAGAAATGTGATTGGCTTACAACTGAAGAACCTTCTCGAAAGTTTTTCGTCAGTATAAATACGATCGCTTGTGTATCATATTTTTGTTTATTGGCGTGTGGGAGTTCTTTCAGTGATAGACTGATAGAAGCTTTGTGAAGTTTAAAATAAAATTCTGTTGTCCTAGCAAGCTATATTTTTATTTGCTGTTCTACCTGATATTATTTTTCTTTGATGTTGGAATCTGGTTGTTTTATAACTTTACTTGTATTATAGTTGTATGTTAATATGTCTGTTAACCTTTGTGTACAGTTCTTTTATGGACAAAACTAATCGTTAAAGTTAGGTGGTACGCAGCTACAGAATAACTCCATACGTGATACACAGCAACAAAAAGGTTGGAAACCCCTGGCTTAGAGCGAACATGACTGACACAAGAAACACTGGTAACACTAATGTATGAAGAATCCCGGCGTTAAAGCAAGGAAAGCAATCCGAAGAACTGTTTTCTGACCCAAAGGCTAGGTCATAGACAACTTTTTTGGAGAAGAGGGTAGCAACTTCCCCCTGAATTTTCTTTCACAGGAAAAAGATCCTATTCCAATTTTTCTAAAATTTGATCCTGCCACGTTTTTTGGTGAGCTCTGAGTCATCCCTCTAGTGTACCAGTGTTTCAAAAAAAAACGTTCAGGTAACAACTGCTCCTCATGTTTCAGGGTATTTTCGTGATTGTGACTAAGGCATAGAGCTCCATCTCTTATGCAACGTCATTCTCAATTTAAGAGGTTCAGCATCTATGAAAGCAAGTACGGTACCAAATAAGTGCTGTTCTGAAGCGGTGACGTACATTTATTTGTGGCACCTGGAAGGGTCTCAAAAGGTATCGCTCCAAAAGTTCCCGAATTGCAAAAAATGACATCATCGACCATTAACTACAAAAAAAAACATTGAAAAAAACGATTTGCTCGAGTATCGCTCTCTAATTAGTGTCATCTAGGACGAAACGCTACCACCCTTCCGGCACAGTGTCGTCAGGGCCTTGAAACTTCATTCGACTGAGCTGCAATCAAAAGGCGGCCACTTATTTTTCCAGGTGAGGAAAAAGCTCGCATCCTGTTCCTAGGTTTCCGAGTTTTGAGGTGCCATTACTGCTAATACCGTGTCCTTGAATAAGGCATTTTGAAGCAAAAAAGACTGTTCTTAAAATCGCTTCTGCACACTGCGCAAAAGCATGTGTGCAGCATTCCAGCGAGGTTGGTTAAGAGACTAATTTGCTATCGAGGTGCAAGGTTCATTGAAACGCATCAATCGACAGATTCAACGACGAAGATGAGGGAGATCTTCTTTGGAAGCATGTTCTAAATCGGATAAGCGACCTTCTTTCATTTCTATAAGATTTACCGCTTTATCAGCCTTGTTGAATATTGCTGAATCCAAAAATTGATGCATGTAAAAATGATTGCTTATGCGCGAGAAGTGAATTCTCGATATAGAAAGAAATTTCATATTTTGCAGTGCAATCTGCTTTTGGCTGATGAAAACAATTTACATTATCAACAGCTGTTAAGAGCGGTAGGCTCGCCGAACAAGCCATGAATCAAAAATTACAGGTACAAAAAATTATCCAGAAATTAAACAGTACAACTGCTGTATAAGTGAAGGTAAGTTGAGTTGCTAACTTAACCCTTATTGGACAGCTACCAGAACCAACCCTCAGAATACCGAGATTTTCTTTTATGTTCCCCAGTAACATGTTTATAAAAAAATTTTGACTTGACACTTTTTTTGTTTTTGAGATACAGGACGTTCCATTTTTGAAAAATTGTCCAATCCGTAGTCGCAACAATGCTATTTTCATTGTGGTATTTATGTTCTTTTTACCTCTTTGTTTGCAAAGAAGAAGTCTTGAAACTTCACAATTCTGTGGCTAAAACTTGCCAAAAGAACTGCTATTGTGATGAAGAGTGATAGTTTATTTCCATTAATGCGGAATTTTGGTTCAAACTGTTGTTTTTGTGCTGGTTTATGTTGTTCAGTTGAAGATAGAGCAAGGAAGTAGAGAAAGTACGCTTCCATGATCATTGATTTCTTGATTAGTATTTTTTCCGAGTTTAGAAGTTGATATAGCAGGCTGATAAATTAGATAAATATGCTGCATGTAGGCTAAACGAAGGCAAGTTGCTATATAGGCCAACCATTCATGCGAAGAAGTGGTATTACCTTCTCTATCTCAACTGCATCAACACGATTTGTGTAGTAGAACGGCAATTGCACGCGATTCTTCAACGCGATCCCCAAGAAAAGAAATTAGATTTTACGAGATCTGTAAAATCTAATTGAGTTGCTTAGGAACGTGGTGCGCCGTGAAACAACTTGGGCTTTAAAAAGCGGCCAGGGAATCGCAAACCAAATTATTGGACAACACCAGCCGGTTGATTGCCTGAAGCAGGGCCGCTGCGTTTGGTGCAAGAAAAACACTGTAAAAGAGAGTTACGAGTGCAAAGTGCAATTATGCAACCGTTAACTAATGATGCAATCACCCCATCTCATTGCCGATGCAGATAAACTTTTTGTGATTTCGTTTCAAGTCTGATATATTCAGTGCGTCATATTGTAATTGTTTGCCAACATTAAAATAAATTTGCTTTTATAGCACATTTTTCAAGTGATCGCAAAAAGAGCCATTCACGTCCTTGTGCAGAAACAGCGATTTACCATAGAAACAATCGTAAATTAAATCAAATATTCTTTAATCGTTACAAAGCTCCTGGGGAAAATTAATTTCATTTTTATCAGCTCGAAAAAGATTTGATACAGTCAGCAATTCAAGTACAGTCAACTTCGGATATAAGAGATTCAGATATAAGGGATTTTCGCTTATAAGGGATTTTCGCTTATAAGGGACTACGCAAAAGGTCCCAAATGATTTTCAATATAAACTAATAAGTCGGTTGTAAGAGACTGATTAAGCTGGTCCCGGCGGATCTCTTATATCCGAAGTTGACTGTATGGCGCTTTGGTCATGACGCGAGCTAGCCAAATGACGCTGTAGCATCCAATATTGGAACAAAATTTTCAAACAGATACTGCTCAGTAAATAACACGATATCAAAACAAAAGTTACACCTACCGAACACTGTTTTCTGCTAAAGATGAAGACTTAAAGTAGATGTTAGATCGCAAAGTGTGAAGATTAATTACAACAAAACTTACGATGTTGTCATCATGAATTTTTATAAAAATATTTTCAACTCTTAAATAGAGATTAAAAAAAAACGGATTGGTGATATCACCTGTGTGCAATCACGGGGAAAGGTTTAAAGTTATATTCTAATGGTGGAACAATTGTCCAATGTAGGCTAAGTACGTGAAACTGAAAATGAATATTTACGTAAAAAAAACAAATTACAAAATCTATGGTTAATTTGCGGTTCAAGATTTTGATCACACAAAGACTTTTCAAGTCTTGATTAAAGTTGTTTGATCAAACAAATCAAATTTGTGATCAGTGGCGGCTCGTGGTTAAATTTGCTGGTGGGGCTGCAAGTAATTTTTTAATTTTTTTGCACTCTTCGTAGGCAGATTATTTGCCGTTGTTTAGCTATAAATGTGCAAATTTTCCGAAACTGTGCGCTGTATTAGTTGTATAATTGTATTTAATCAGGCATTGCTTTGGCTGAATATTACGGATTGCGGCAGGCTAATTTAGTGTGCAGTGTAGTAATTCTAATTTGTGTAAATATTTTGAGATCTACAAAGAAAATTAACCAATGCAAAGTCTCGCACATATCACTAAGCTGAGGACTAGCCTGAAGAGTGAAGCACATGAACAAGTGCAAGTCGTACAAATTTATCGCACGTGACCTTATAACTGGTTAATTCGACGACTTGCAAAATTTCTTTCAGCATCCCTGGACATCAGCAATATATGTATATGTTTTTTTTAGTTTTTGCAAAGAGTCACGATCCAAACAACATTAGTATAGCAAAATAGGCGGAACCATCCCTCAAATACGAAAAGATGCATTAATGAAGATGCATTATCATCACTAGGGCTCTTGCCAAGCGTAAGATACTTTACGTGGCTCCTGGCTAACCCGATATCCAACATCGGATTGTATACGCAACAAATCCAAACAATCCGACACAAAGCACAAGACTTACGTACCGTTTACTTTTGAAACAGTTACTGCTAATCGCACAAGTATGAACTAAAACTGGTATCCTTGCATGAAATTGATCACACAAAAGCTAATTAGGCATAGAAAAACCTTCCAATGATTATATTTATACTAAATGTGTTTTTTTAAGGCATTCATGGCAGTAGGTGATTACACGATAGCATGTCTCGGCATGCACGGAAGAGCAGCTCGAAAGACCGGGTTCGAAGCCCACAGGAACCAAACACGATGCAACATACCTCCGGGAAAAAATTAGTTTTCACGAAGAGTCACGATCCGAACAACGTTAGTATAGTGAAATAGGCGGGACCATCCCTAGACTCAGGTTTCGGCTTTATGGCCTTATCCACAAGGACTCGCCCCACCCAACGCAGCGCCCCCGGAAGGGACGTTGTGCACCTAGAATTAGAGATTAACGTTGCCCCCTGCATTGCAGAAGGATGCGAAGCGTGACTAAACAATGAATAGTTGCGGTTTCGGGGTTGAGCGATGAGGTATCACGAACCATAACAACGCATTGACCAACGTTAAAAGTGCGAGCCGCGACTCTGGTGAAATCAGACCATCGACCATAGGCGTAGCCATGGCCCCCCTGAATTTTAAGTCAAATTACCAAACAGTATCAAAAAAAATAAAAACAAAAATTTTTTTGCGCCTCTGCAGGTACATTCGAGTTTATTGTTGACTTTTAGCAAGGAGGTGGGTCGAGCGTGACTTTTTAAGTTTTTAAACTTTCAAATGTTATCAAACAAAATGTGTAGGTTTTACACACTAAATATCGCCGAAGTTTTTCTTCTATGTCGCAGTCGAGTGATGAATTGATAATCTCAGTTATGGTAATTGCAAGAAGTAAGAGTCTCGCTGAGCGCTTTTGTTTTATTGCGATGCGGACTACTACAAGGACGTCACTTCTTTTATCAGAACGTTCAAACAACCAGTGAAAGTGGTTTCCTTGAAATTCCTCAAATAGTGCGTTATATGTCACAATTGAAGTTGAACTATTAAAGCCTTTCTTGATAAAACTGCAATAAATCAGTGAAATCGCATTAGCACTTTCTCGGTTTTGTACAGCAATTTTTATAGTAGCGACGAGCGTAGTTCACGAAAGGCAAAATGCCGTTATAAGTAAATGACGTCATATTAAAAGTTGCAAAATTTGGCCCCCTCTCAGTTTTTTTCTGGCTACGCCCTTGCCATCGACGACTCCACACCAAGTCATCAGAATCTACGTAGCCCGGGACTATCATAAAGCGGGCAGTCGGGCGTATGGTGTTTAAATGAAATTTTTGTAAAATACGCGAAATAAATTTTGGCGGCTAAACGAAACCAATGCTTTTGCCCCACTCGAAAACGAGGGTCGGATGCCTCGTCCCCCTATCCCTCGTTTTTACCGGTTATGCGGGTTCAATCTGGAGGGAGTCGTAAGAGTTCAACCACTCTTGGTTAGTCGCGGGTAGCAGCCATATTCCCCAACGCAGTTGCGGTATTAAAATGACAAAGCGAAAATTTCACGACATTTTTGACCGGTAGAAGAGAAAAATAAGTTAAACAGCTTTCTCGCCATTTGATAAGTTTTCTTACTTCAAATTTATTTGCCTAATTCATTAAATGATACAACTGAATAGCAACATTTGAATTTGCTTACCTACAAACAATCTAACCAATTAGGGCATCTAGCCCTGTTCTAGAGCAGGGGTGGCCAACCGTGGCGCATTGCATGTTTAGAGGTGGCGCATTCCAGGTTTAAGATTTTTCGGGCAATTTGGGTAAGTGTCCTTTCATCTGGCCGAAAAATTTGTCACTCCAATAACATCTCCAAAGAAAAAAAAAAAAATCCGCACTTGGTTGGCCTCACGTTTGGTGGCATATTTAAGCCAAAAGTGATGGAAAAGGTGCAGCGAAACAGGGGATGACCTTTTTTTTTTTTTTATTTTGGAGATCACCGCTGAATATGGCCTTGTTTTGTATAAACTTTATACTTTGGAGTCAAAACAAGGCCATATTCAGCGGTGATCTCCAAAAAAAAAAAAAAGGTCATATATTTATACTTTAAATATGTTACTACACGTTTGAGAGCAATGAAAAGCTATGAATGTTTGTGTGGCGCATCTTCAAATGACTGCTTGTGTGGCGAAAAATTTTGGCGCATGGACTGAAAAGGTTGGCCACCCCTGCCCTACATTTATGGCGCATCCGACACGGGTTGGTAGAAGAGTTGGCGCTTTGCATAAAAAGCTTGGCCACCCCTGTTCTAGAGTCACAACATCAGCAAGCTTAGCGGGAATTGTTACGTCGCAAGAAAAGTGACAAGAATCAAGCGACCGTGAAAGCAACGCATACTCGTCATGCGACTGGGCGCTACTGATTTTGCCCTTCCTGCTGCTATCTTTTGCAGCTTAACAAAAGTTAGAAATATTCAGTTATACAATAAAATTTGGCTCAGTTATCTTGACAATACTTGCAGCGGCAAAAAATTTTGCTATGTCACACAGAAACTAAGACTTTAAACCATTTATGAAGCAACTAAATCGCTTTACAAAATTACAGTCTCGGGCGCTGCAGCTGCAGCCCGTCCTACGCACTATTATAATGTCACATAGAAGCCCTATGTCGCACGTTTACTTAGTTTAGTGCTAGTAATATAGGAAAATTAGTCTTTTCAACAACATGAACTGGTGCATTGGTAAATAAGATATGAACTATGACATTATAAAAAATATTAACATAAAAACAAATTCGAAAAAAAACAAATTACAAAAACACGTCGGGGGCTGCAGCTCTGCAGCTCATAGGCACAAACCGCCACTGTTTGTGATCAAACAAAGTTTTCGCCGAACATTTTCCTAATTGTGTGTTATCCGTTTGTTAGAGTCAGTAAATAGCTTCGATGATATAGCCACTGCACCACGTAGTAGTAGGCTGGCTAAAGCCTCAGACTGAAAGACTTAAAAAATAGCATGCACAGCTTTTCTGCTTGATGTTAGCATAAACGGTATATAGCGTGAAGAAAGAAGCCGGCAAACTCTCTTGCATTGTCTGTGGGAAAAGCACTTAACGGAATCATTCTATCTCTTAATGGCCATGGAATTATGCAGTTCACCCGTCGCAGTGGCTTGATCTGACTTAAACCAGCAATCATGTTATGAGCTCACACACATGAGTAAATGAAAGCTTATTGGCTGAATTGGAATATCTTCTTAATGGTCTGTGACGTTTCTTCCGACATTCACTCAAACAAAGCGCTATCACTTCCTTGAAGATACTTCACTATTTACACCTACTTACTTAGCACATCAATTCCTTTCTCTGTCAGTCTCAAAAATTTTGGATGGTTAGGGTTTGGCTTGAACAATTTCTGTAAAAATTCTATCGAGAAATTATAAGGAATGTCTGCCATATTTGAAGCGTCTTTTGTTTCTTTTGATGAAAATTGATTCGCTGCTTTATTGTCCGACGACTTTACTTTTTCTTCCAAATTAAAGCTACTGGTATTTCGATTATTCCAATATTTAGAAATAATTTTGTCCAATTGCCGTATGCCTGCTGCTCTGTAAAAAAATTAAAAAAAATTCAACTTATCACTAACTCAGCCTCTTCATGTCGTTGTCTTAACAAAGTCAATTGCCCAGATACGCTTTAGAGCTGCCAAGGTTTTCATTGCTGGCTGGGTTTGATTGTAAATGCCTCCGATTAAAATCTTTTATACAAAAAGGTTAAAAATAAATAAATAAAACTGTTGGCCTAGTTGTAAAATGCTTTTCCAAAACCACACAAGGCAACCATCAAAGTTTTGAACAAGGGTTCTTTGATCATGGCCTGCATAAAATGTGGCTCTCAAGGCCACTCGACCACGTTGTGAAAGCTTGTGTTCTACCAGTGCTTTATAAGATGATACGGAAATAGTTGATGGAGTAGTCAAGGTATACCTGGAAAAGGGGCCAAACTAATCACAAATAAAATCGGAAAATTTAAGGTTTTGCAGTCCGTTGTCGAGGCCAATATCACTCAATAAATTTGTTGATCGAGTCGCTATAAAAACACTGTGAAGTGAGTAACACAAGAAATAATGAAAACTACCTGATATGATTCTATTTAAAAGAGTTCGCGTAGGCCTATCTTGTGTTAAGCTTACTTATTCGATGAGGATCCATATAGTGCTGAAGAATTTCTCCAAATTGACAGAAAGCCTACGATCAGCGTCCAAACCAAAAAGATACAAAAAGTAGCCTTAAAACGCATGATGTGCGCTTTATGAATCCTAAGTAAGCCTTAATAAATTACTTCCTGAAATTAGAAAATTTATTTTATACAATTCATAGCAGCTCATAATACACTACAAACAATATGTTGAATAACTTTGATGTAAGGGTAAGACGTATCCCAACCATTCCTTTTCAACATTTTCGAAAAGTTTACGCTTATAGGCCGTTGCAGCTTAAAATCAAAAGGAGATATAACATAGATTTTAGTTCAATAAAAGTGCAATTAGTTAGGCCCACTTCAGTAATCCAGGGTAACTCGAACTATTTCGACAATCGATTTCATCCGGGAAGGAGTACATTTGCCCATTATTTCTATTCTGAAAGTTTGGTCTGGATAAAAGATATGACAATATTAGATTTAAAAACTTTAAAAAAAAGTGTTTTAACCACATGACTTTCTTAAATAGGAGGTCTATGACTAGGCGATGTCATCAAAGTCATCGTTGACATTAGGCAATGACTCATTAGCAGTATTAAATTACAAACTGTTTCTAACTTTTTTGAATTTTTTAACAAAGTCTCTACAATAACTTACGAAGATCGTTGAGAGCTCGCCAATATTCCCACACCCCTTTATGGGTTTATAGCTTCAAAAGTTTGCTAATATTCTAACTAACTTTTTATGAATGCCAACTTGAAAATATTTTGATTTCTCAATCTTCATTGCTGGTTGAAAGCATTGTTTATAGCTATCTTTGTTTGCTATTTCAAAGCCTTCTAGACAGTTTTCTTATTTTCTATAGCGATATTTCTTAACACGAAAACCAGAAATAGACATTTTAGCCTAATTTTCATGTTTGCATGCTTTTTTTTTAAAGCAATATTATTTTTCTTTTATCTATTAAAGGTTGTTCACAGTTCATATGACGCTTTTTTATTTTATTTTTCATCCCAGTTCCCCACGTTACGCATTATGACGTTTCTGCAAACCTCTTTCCCAACTCAAGCAAGCATCATATAAAAAAAAGTACTGAAGCAGATGTAAACTATTCTGATTCACTACAAAAACCTGTCTTTGATATTTTTAAACACGAGGGCACAGAAGAGGGGGGCTGGGAGGTGTGTTCACGAGAAGCATGCGAAGCACTATCTCACCTGCCAAAATCAGGCGCAGCAGAAAAAATATCGTAGCCATGATTATGGCAAAATAAGAGCGAAATTGTTAGCAAAAAATTAATTAAAGTTAAACGATTTATTTTTGTTGCTTTGAACAGTTATACCCAGAGACGTAGCAGCCGCCCCCCAAACCCCCCAATTGGGGGGGGGGGCCCAGGCCAACTTTGGGGGCCCAAGTTAGTCTGAAATTGCTTTTTGGCTACGTGACTATTTTCAGTTCAGCAGACTTGTTTACAACCGATTTAAACTGTACGAAGAAATTGGCTTGTGACATCATAAGTGAATGCAACGTCATTTTATCTCGCAGAATCTAGAATATTTCGATTGATTTTCTGGTAGAATCTTGAATATTCAATTGACATAACAATGCCGTTGTTACGCAACAATCATAGAATGGTCTGGAATTCTGTTTGGCTATAAATACCGGGACAATATATATACACTGCAGAGTGCAGATAAAGTATTTTATTGACATTGTATAGAATGAAACGTTCAAAAAGTGGTGCTCAAAAGAGAAAAGAAGCAGCCACTGCTCGAGATGCTGTAGCGAAATTGCCAAAGATGACAGATTTTTTCAAGACTACTGAGCAGAGTAGACCTGGCACTAGTACCGAGAGGGATGAAGAAAACTATAGTGTACAAGAAAAAGAAGACTATGACGATCAGCATCAAAGTGATTGTGAATTTCCAGAAAATGTAAGTTGTGATTTACCTGCCAATACGCAACCTTCAATATCAAAAATAACTGAATTTCAATTTACCCCTATCCCTGATGACCCATGTAAATGGCCTGAAAGTATTTCTGATGCTCAACGATGTGATATAGTAAAGCGTGGACCACATCAACTAATAATGAATTTTCCATATGATAACACAACTCCAAGGCGACGTTTTTCCTCCAACCATTATAAACGTGTGCTACCTAATGGTGAAAGTGTTTCACGGTCGTGGCTAGTTTATTCTGGGGAATCAGATCAAGTTTTTTGCTTTTGTTGTAAGCTATTTGGAAAAACACTAAGCCCCTTTTGTAGTGGTATAAATACATGGGAGGATTTTTCGAAAAAACTGAAAGACCATGAAAACGGCATTTCCCACCAAGAATGCTGCAGTCAATGGATGTTGCTAGCTGAAGGGATAAGAAATTCATCCACTATCGACAAACGCGAGATGAATATTTTTTCAATGAAAGACGTTTTTGGAGAAATGTTTTAGAGAGACTTATCGACATTGCCTTGTTTCTATCGGAAAGGAATCTTGCTTTTAGAGGATCTGAAGAAGTCTTAGGATCTCCTCACAATGGAAATTTTCTGGGTATATTTGAGCTTTTGGCAAGAAGAAATCCGATCCTAAAAGAGCTTCAAGACAGAATCAAGAATAAAAACACTAAAGATCACTATTTGAGTCCTACCATACAAAATGAACTAATTGAATTGCTAGCGACAGAAGTTGAAAAAGAAAATTTACAGCAATTGAAATTGGCAAAATATTTTTCTATAATTTTGGACTGCACTCCAGATATGTCACATCATGAACAAATGTCTGTCATTCTCCGTTATGTACTATGTAATGAAGAAGCTGCTGTTGTTAAAGAAACATTTTTTGGCTACTTGAGAATAAGTGACAGTACTGGGAAAGGCTTGTTGGACGCTTTCTTAGAAAAAGCGACCGAACTGCAACTCGAATTGTCTGATTGTCGAGGTCAGTCATATGATAATGGTGCTAACATGAAAGGAAAACATTCTGGGGTCCAAGCAAGAATGCTAGACATCAATCCCAAAGCTGTTTACGTGCCCTGTGCAAACCATACCCTTAACTTAGTTGTTGTTGACAGTGCTAATTCATCGACGGAAGCATTGACATTTTTTGGAGTACTTACAAAGTTGTATGTGCTGTTTTCTTCCTCTGCTCAGCGTTGGGAAATTTTGAAGAAACATGTGGAGCTGTCCATAAAGTCACAATCTGATACTCGTTGGGAAAGCAGAATTAAATGCATCAAACCTCTTCGATACAATTTAAAAGAGGTGTTGCTGGCACTGAAAGACTTGGAAGCCATTTCCATAGAAAGAAAAGATGGAAGAGCTGCCTCAGAAACAAAATCGTTGATAGCTCATTTATCAAAATGGAGTTTTCTTTTGTCGGTGTTTATTTGGTATGATATCCTATTCCAAGTCAATAAAGCAAGCAAAATTCTTCAATCGTATGGAGTCTCCCTTCATACAATGGAAACGGAAATCCAGGCAACTGAAAAGTTTTTGCAAAACTATCGCACAACGGGTTATGACAGTGCCGCAACATCTGCTGTTGAAATAGCACAGGAATTGGATATTGATCCTTCTTTTCCTCCGTCAAGAAGTGGAAAGAAAAGAAGATTGTTTGATTACCAAGGTGAAGAGGAACAACGAGCTACTCCTGAACTGAAATTTAAAAGCAACTTTTTCTATCCATTAGTAGACCAGGCTATTATGTCAATAAAGGAGCGCTTTAATTTGTTACGTGAGGTTTCTTCCGCCTTTTCGTTTTTGTACACACGAGACAAACTTTTGCTTGTGCAACAAGAAAATGCTTTTCTTACTTGCTGTAAAGAGTTCCAAAAAAAGTTCGGTGACATTGATTCTGATGAAATGAGCGCTGAGCTACAGCGGTTTGTTTTAATTTTACAAAAAAAACGCAATCTCAATACGGCTCAAGACTTTCTGAACTATCTTCTAAAGACTCATTTATTTGAATTGTATCCGAATGTGTACATCGCACTTCGAATCTTACTAACTTGCCCCGTGACTGTTGCCAGCGCTGAAAGAAGCTTCAGCAAATTGAAACTGATCAAAACTTTTAATAGAACGTCTATGACAGACAGTAGACTATCTTCATTAGCCATGTTGTCAATCGAAAATGACTGCGCCCGATCTCTTGATTATGACAATGTCATAACAGCATTTGCGAACAAAAAGGTTCGCTCCAGACTATTTAAATGATACTGTGTTTTTATAACTTTTTCATGTTTGTTAGTGTCATTGCTTTCGTTTCGCAGTGTCTGCATAAATGTCCTACTGAACTCTGGCATCGGTGCCGAATTTTTTATGACTTGCACCTTCGGTATCGGCATGCTTTATTCTGACATTAGCCTGTTTACTTATGTACAAATTGTGGTGTATTTTCTTAATCCAGCTTTTCAATTTTACACCTCTAAAGTGATATGACCTGTGCGCAGGGGCTCTTGCGCTTACTTTGGGGGGGGGGCCCGAAGTTGGAGTGCTACGGGACTGGTTATACCTCCTCCCTGAAACTATTATCTGGTGTCGAATTTAACCTTGTTATTTATTGTTGTTATTATACTGTTACACAATTATTTTTATACAACGTAGTCCACTTCTTTTTCTGACTTTGTTTTAACTCAAGTGGGGTTGCTGGTGATGACTCTTCCTCTTCATAGCGCTCCATTTTGTGTGTCATCTTTCTTTGATCCCTTAATTTTCTTATCTTCCTTCAGGCAGTCGTCCCGTTTTCTTTTTGGCCTTCCTCTTTTTCTCTTTCTTACATGCTGAACCATCTTGCCAATACAGCTGTTTTCTTTTCTCGCCACGTGGCCCTTTCATCTTAGTCGTGCTTCTCTGAGCTTACCCCGTACAGCTACAACATTTTTCCCTTTTCTCATCTATTTATTTCGTATTTTATCGCGCTTTGTCACTTTAAAATAGAATCGGAGCATTCTCATCTCGGCCTCTTCCAATGATGGTATTTGTTTCTTGATCGATAGTACCACTTCCATGCTATATGTCATGGGCGCTCCATTGCAGTGTAGAGTCAGCCTTTCACCCCGTTCGGTACGTTTTTGTCACAGAGTACACCAGTTACTTTCTTCCAAGCATGTCATCCTGCTTTTATCCTTCTTCCGACTTCAACATCCGATTCACCATATTCTTGCAGTAGATTACAAGTACTTAAATGACGTTACCTTGGCGATAACGTTTTGCAGTTTGATACTTTTCTCTTGTGCTTCTTCTTCACCAGCATACAATTACTCCGTCTTCTTTCTGCTGAGCTTCTTGTCTGTTTCTTCCAAAACCTTCATTTAAACCTCCAGTCTTTCTTCAGCCTACTGTCTTCTTTTGTTGCACAACACAACGTCATCCGAACACATCATTTACCTGGGTGCCTTTCTTCTAATGTTCTTCTAAACCCACGGCAGCTGAAAGCGAGGGATACGTGTTCAATTAGCTTGTTTTCGCTTTAATCAAGATGTAAACGACACCAATTAATCGAAATTGTAGATTCCCTTGAATTCATTGTCAATTAAAATGCAAACAAAACAGTACGACTTAGTCAGTTTATTGACACTGGCGAATGACTTCACTTTTATTGAAGATATCATAACTTTTCTGTGTTCGATAACTGTCTCAGCAATTTTCTTAGTACCACTTAAAATCGATTGCATTAGGCTTTTCTTGAACGTTTTTTAGCAAGATCTGTATCACAGGTTATTCCAATTTGCTGTTGAAATTCTCTCACAAATTCTGACAGTGGCATGGCCAGCCAAAAATTTTCAATTGAGAGTTAATTTCTTATGCAAGATCCCGATACATTCAATGCGGCGATTTTTTCAAAAGATCATGCCGTCAAAATCAAGAGAGCTTGCAAAAATTTTAACGTTTTGGCCACCAACGGTGACCATGTCATGTAAGACAAATGTACCAAGATAATTTACTCAAAATTTAAAAGCACAAAATTTTCTGTAGCAGGAGTTCTTTAATTCCTTCTGGCTATACACTCTTGAATCTATTTTTTATCCAATTCTGGATGTAACTATTTCTCTGACTTACAAGCTACCTGTCCCAGCAAGTTTTCAGATAATTTAAAATAAGATAAAAACCTTTTGGGTTGAATGAAACTATGCCTAGCACTTGCCCATTTCATTCAATCAATCGAGTCACTTAACAGCGACAACTCTCTCGTTAAATATATATTTGCTTTACACAACCGAAGACAATATAGCTCTTTTACAGCACATCGCTTTGTCTCGTTTCATCCCGTGGCAATTGCCGTTGGGGCGCTGCAGATGACCAATTTATTTTTGGTTGTGCTCATCATGCAGCAAATCTTAGGCTGAGACGCCTGGCGTAGCCCATCCCTCTCCAAGCCTGGCCACCTGTTTTCCACATAAAGGCAGAGGCGTCCCGTTACGTGCCTTGCCCAAGGACACAACAAGCAAACTTGCCGGCTTACAGCACATACCAAGCGAAAAAACAAACATTCATAAATTTTGTAAAAGTTAATTTTGTCACTAATGCTTTTGTTGGTAGACGACCTAAAACAAACCATTTTTATGATAAGGAATTACAATAAGCAGCCCTAAATCACGACTTTCAACTTAAGTTCGTCGTTTGATAAGTTTAACCTATGCATGCAAAAGTGGTTCCCGGGTTTGGGAGGGTAACTTTACATGTGTAGCACACTGGAATCAACACACAAAACTGCCTGTCTCCAGGTTTAAAACAGGGATGTGGAAGCGGTTATTTTTCAAACGCTTCCGCTTCCACACCTATCGCTTCCGCTTCCACTAACAAAAAGTGAGAAAACGATGGTTGACAATTTTTTTTAACTTTTGTGGGTCTGTAGCCTGCCTTCTTCACTTTATCATTTTGAGGAGGCAAAAACCTTCATTTATTGCTATTACTTTACCTACTTCGCTTGAGCTTATTGTTCCAAACTAATCTGTGTTTCTCTTATTTAGATATTAAAACTCGTGTTGAATGTAGATTAATGCTTTTCAACCTTTTGTCATCGCGGAGCCCCGAATGTACTTTTTCGTTAGTCACGGAGCCCCCACTAACAAAAATTTAGAACTCACGAATTGCTTGCAAGAAAATCAAATATTTCGTTACTACAATTCAAAAAATAATTAAACACTTCAACAAATAGACAGTTATTACAAGTTCCTTCACTACTTACAACCACTTTTACAACACTTAACCTAATGCTTCTCAGATCAAAACCGTATGACCACATATTACAGCTCTCGACAATAACCTGTCGTCACAACAACAAATTACACTGAATAGCGCTGATTTTTCCTCTCTGTCTTCAACTAACTTTGACTTTGATTTAACTTTAACTTTAATCATATTTCGGACTTTCTGTCCGTTCCCAAATACGTATCGACTCCGATCTTTTTGGATAGGGAAGTGCGAAATTTCTGTCGTATATATAGTATATACATCTAAAGCGAGCAAAATTGAACTGCACTAATCAACAGCCGCCTCAACGTGGTGGTGCGGTCCCCAACCCCGTTCGGGTTGGGTTAAAATTGCTGTTGGCCTTCCCAATTGTCCCAGTTACCCCGGGCACTCCCCTCACACAAACCATTTTTTGCCGTGCAGCCCTCTGAACTACCGCAGAAGGGTAGCACGCAGTCTCATTAAAATCGACCTGTTTTCTTTCTTCTCCTGCATTTCTCCTACCCGTCTTCTCATTCTTCTCCTTCTCCTGATGAGCGGCAACGTTCATCCTAACCCTTGTCCCGTCTTTCCCTGTTTAGTGTGCGCTGGAAATGTGACCTGGCGGGATAGGTCAGTGCAATGCTGCATATGCTCTAATTGGGTACATTTAAAGTGCTCATTACTCTCCTTTTTTAGATTCAGAACTCTTGGCAGCTCTCACTCCTGGAGCTGCCCTCCCTGCTTTTATTTGAGATCCCACACCTACCAGCACTGTGACTTCCTTCTTGGACTCCTCCAGCTGGTATACCTTCACTGCTCAATCTGGCCCATCTGGCCCCCTTCTGCTAATGCATCACCCGCACCCCATCCTCGCCTTCAAACCTCTTATCCCTTTTCCGCCCACTTTGTATCTTCTCCCTCTGCACCCGCAACACCGCCTCACCATCCTGGCTGTTTCTCTTTACCTACTGCTTCTTCTTCCCCTCTCGATTCCCTCAGGGCTCTTCAATGGATTGCTGGGGGTCTCCGAGCCAGGAGCACTGAACTGCTACACTTTCTTTCGTCTCATCTCGTTGACCTCATTTGTATCCAGGAATCCTAAAGCTGTAAACAGAATTACGCACAATCTGCAACTTGCTATCACAAGATTCCATCACTATTTATACTGCATACACGGAACACCACTACATATAAGAAATCAATATACTGAAATAGGAATAATTACTAGTAATAAACGAAGAACCTTCGCGGTCCCCTCACAGAACCCTTAAAACTCACGGAACACAAGTGCATGTTTTGCAAAACCGCTTTTGAAGAGCACTGATGTAAAATGATCAAGTTGTTTCCGTCGTGAGTAATTTCTTTTTCAGCGTTTACAAAAACAAAAGTTGCGTAGCCATAAGTAATACATTCTGCGTCGAACTCATCTCGTCCTTTTCTAAAAAATGGATACTTCTGTTGAAGTTCTTCAGTAAGCTTTGATTTTCTTTTTGGCATACCGCATTTATTTTTTAGATTATTGTTATATTTTTCAAAAATCATTGCAATGATAATTATAAACAGTTCAACTGAAAATATTGTTTGATTTTTTAAACTAAAATAAATGTGTACCGAAATGATTTCTTTTAAATTAGGTCAATCGACCAGAACAACAAAGCAAAATTTATCTCCGCTGCGTAAAATACAAGAAATGCAGTTTGGAAACTTACCGGTATTTGTACCGTTTTCCATGTAATCTTACTCTTTCAAACCTAAAGCAACAGTCAGTCAGAGGTAGACCGTTAGGAAACTGCCTTTTATCAATCCTTACTATATAAACTTATTATCACTTGAACTAATATGCAGTGACATAAATTTTTAATCACAGGGTAAACGTAAAAAGGGAATTTTTGAACGACTTTGGATGACCAATTTAGTTTTTATTATAAAGGAGGACAAAAAAGGCCTTTTTAAACATCCTCGAAGGACCAATTACTTTTTACCAAAAAGGAGGACATGTCCTCCAAAAAGAGGACGTGTGGTCACCCTACCGTTTAATCCACATTGGGAAATGGACAAAACTTTTTCGCCAAGTTACTTTTCAAGTCAAATAACCTATGTGGAAGCGGAAGCGGTAGGTTTTTCGCGCTTCGGCTTCCACAGAAAAAGGACCGCTTCCGCTTCCAGCTTCCGCTTCCGCTTCCACATCCCTGGTTTAAAAACATTTTCGACAGTAAATCTTTGAAGTTTTCTACTTTCTTTAAAATCATAGTATTGCGGCATTTGTTAAGTTCAAGCTGCAATTTCTATTTGAAAGAAAATACGTAAAACACGATAAAGTACTTTTTTGTTTATTTTATCCTTAACCAAGAACTCTTTAATAAGAATGACTATTTTGTTCATGTCGGGTACAGAGTATCATTTTGTAACATTTTTGCTTGGTGGTGTGCTTCGTAATGTTTTCAATAAAAGAATGCGTCTTGGCTCAAAAAAGATATAAAATCGCTGCAGCACTTGACTTTACTTCCTCATCTATATTTAGATTCACTAGTATATTAAAATTCAGGTACTCAATACTCCTTGGTATTTTAAAGTCATGTGCTCACTTCAAAATGATTTCAAATTTTTTTGTATAAATGGTTAGATGGGTCCAACTGCGCTTGGGTCTCTCTCTAACACGACATTTTTTGCATGGTCGAGTGTTTCTTAACACTGCTCATTTGATTTGCACAAAGTTGTTGGTATACTGCACCTTTCTAACCCTCGGTAGAATTGCTTTTAAGAAATTTTCTTTGCCCATCTGACCGGGTCATTGGACTAGCAGAAATGTTTGGACAAGTTCCAAGTTCAAGTCAGACTTCATTGCACCAATACAAGTCCGACACAAAATTTCATTCATACACTAGTAATTCCTGAAATATATACTTAATACTTAAAAAGCAATTAAGTAACGTTTAAAATGCACCCTCGCCATACGGAAAAAATACATCTTCACTTTTAAGTATAAATGACAATATCAATCATTAGTTCGCAATGTTAAAAATCACAAAAATTACTATTTTGTAATACATTAAAGTAAATTAAATTAAACTTGGACTCGTATATAAAAACTGCTATTCCAAGCCGGAGATTAAAACCCACAAAACCAAGTCCGCAAGTACACGTTCAATGCCCTGATGCTCTTTTGAGGATCAATCGCTAAACCGCTGTAGTTCTCAGAAACGCATCACAACATAGCAGACGAGAAAGGCTGTCAAGTTATTCTGAGCAATTAATTTATTAAAGCGCAAAGGCTAAACTTCTCATAATTAAAAAAGCTACCAGTAAGCTAATTAGCTCCATAACTCAAAGATTGCTTTTGTTTTGCTAACGTAGCCTAGTACCATGTAATATGTGCAATTGTAAGCAAGAGTGAGGGTAGCCTAGTACCATGTAATATGTGCGACCGCAAGCAAGAGTGAGGGTAGCCTAGTGCCATGTAATATGTGCGATTGTAAGCAAGAGTGAGGGTAGCCTAGTACCTTGAAATATATGCAATTGCAATTAAGAGTGAATGTAGCAAAGTACCATGTAATATGTGCGATTGCAAGCAAGAGTGAATGTAGCCTAGTACCATGTAATATGTACGATTGCAAGCAAGACGGTAGCCTAGTACCATGTAGTATGTGTGATTGCAAGCAAGAGCGAGGGCAACACCTAACAGACATAATACAGTGATTTCACGGACTATTTTTCACCCTAAATGCAGCCTCAACTCTAGCCCCAAGTCCAGCCCTAACTCTACCTCCACATGTATTATGCTTGTTTAGTGTAGGCGGAAAAGGGTGGTACTAAACAGCATAATCCAAGCTCTAATACCACCCTAATTCTTACTTTAAATGTATGCCTACTATGTCCGTTTAGCACTATCGGCAAGAACAAAACGTCTGATAGGGGAAGTTTGTTTGAACAGTTGCCCTTTTTGGCATATTTACTATCATATCATTGGTCTGCGGGCTCAATAACCTGGTACAATTTGACAATTCCTCTTTTGTGTTTATTATGTTGTTGCTCATCTTTGCTTAATACCATATTTAGTTTTCTTTCGCTTTTTTTCGAGATAACAACATCCCCCGACCGTGCGTGATTCCACTTGCTTTTTTGTAAGGCTACTGCTACGTACCTTTTGCAAACGTTTTTCATTGAGCTCCTATTTTATTGCTTCTGTTTTCATTTTCCTTTACGGCTAAAAGTTGATGGTAACTGCGCTGTATAGCCGATTTTATTGCCACCGCATATTGGTTTGATGATATTGTAATAAGAAGCACTGAACTGATTGAACTGAGATGATTACGGATTTGGATTTTAAAACTCGAATTTCACTATTTTTCAAACAAGGACGTTTTTCAAATTTTTTTGAGAGGCTCACATTGCTAAGCATGAGTAATTTTACAATTTGGTGAGTTGATGTAGCATTAAATCGCTTTAATATTTATTTCATTTATCTCATAAAAAATGAATTATCTACCTACATATGAAGCGTGCGACAATTGGTGTATTGATAAATCAAGTCGAGTAAAACGTTTCTGGTCTGATCGGAGTTCTATCACACCTAATAATTTCATAAGCTTGCCCTGAGAATCAACTGCAGATTTCTGAGTTGGCAACCACTTTTCAGCTGTTGCAATTACATTCTACAAGTCCAGAAGTGGGCAATTGATGTCAACAAACCACAGTAACTAGGCTTCCTTTATATCCTCTTTGCCAGCTTTTATTTTATTTTTGGGGCTGAGACCCTCAAAAGAAGGGAAAAGCAACCCTGTTTTTGGGTCGTGCTTTAAAAAATAACCTTGTTTTTGGATCGAATTTAAATCTAATTTCATTTCCTAAATGCTTGGTTGCTTCTACCTCAGTTTTAATTGCTGCTTACGTTACGCTTTTGCCGTAACTTAATGTGGCCACTTCGATTTTCGATCCGGCTACTCTGACTCCAACAACGGCTCAACTCTTTGCTTTGGTTTGGCTCAGCCGCAAGCAGTGCGCGCCGCGCTTGGCTTCGGTGTACACCAGGCTTTGGGCTAAATGGTTTACTTTAAGCTTATTCAGTTCGACTCAAGCTCCTTTTGCTTAATTTTCCTTACAGTTGAGGAAGAGTTAATTTTCTATTTAGAACTTGAAACGCCAAATGGTGGCTTGCAGCAGTACGTACTTGAAACAAAACCGAGTTTTACGGTGAAAAAAATAACGTTGAAGCTGTTTGGAGCTACTACAACTTTCATCTTTAAAGCAGCTATTACAACATAAACCTATAAGCTGCATAAATAAACATAGCACGCTCTTTGAGATTCACTTACCAACACACCTGCTTACTCCAGTCACCGCACATTTTTGAGGAGACGATGCTTAGCCAGACGAAGGGAAAAAAAAGAAAAAAAATGCAGTGAGCACGTGATGAACTTAATGGACCATATCAATAGAAGATCTTTATTAAACAAAAAGCGCAGCTTTGATAGGAGTAAAGTTAAATACAGCCAATCCTTGTTTTTGCGGGCCTCGTTAATCCAAATGTCGGTTTATCCGGGCGGTGGCCATTAAACAATAGTGGCTATCAAAAACAATCTCCAGCTCGCCGTCTTACGTCGCCTGCAGCACTCATCTAAATTCAGGGTGTTTCAGTAGTCTTGCGCTCATTTCAAGTTCTCGTACCTGCTTAACTGTGAATGCTGGCAGGATGAAAGTGGAAGCATTTTAAAGCTAAATTCATTTTTTGCCTTGGTAATGATTTTTTCCTGTCTTTTTAGATTTTTTCATGTAGCTTAAATAACTAAAATCCACTAATGTCGTTCACTCAACCAGAAGGCGTTTTGCGTTTTTGAATTTGCGAAAACTGAATGACAGACACTTGTTCAACGTGCATTTCGCACAAAATTCCAAAACGAGGCACCAAAAGTAAAGCCCAGATTGAGAAGGCACGGTAAGTTTATGAAGGAAGAGTGTTTGTGCTAAGCTGAGAAAACGTGGCACCGTCAACTTCACTTGATACGGTTGAGCGAGTTCGAACTACCTTCGAGCGGAGTCCTCGTAGATCGATCAGAAGAGCCAATAAGAGACTTGAGGTTCCTACAACAACTGCTTGGCGTGTCTTTAAAAGATCACTGCACATGACACCTTACAAGCTACAGTTAGTCCAACAGTTGAAGGACACTGATAAACCAACTCGTTGTTACTTTTGCATTGCAATGCAAGAGAAGTTGGGAAACGAAGAATTTGATAACAGGCTGTTTTTGGCAATAAGGCGACCTTTCTCGTAAATGGCAAAGTTAAAAAGCATAACACTCGCATATGAGGTACTGAGAACCCATAAGAAATTTTTGAGCATCAGTAAGCTTCCCCAATGGTGAACATGTTTTGTGCTATGCCGAAAAAAGCTGTCTGCGGACCATGCTTCCTTGAAGGAGCGACAGTCAATGGTGACATGCATCTCGACATGCTGGAAAACTGGTTAATGGAAGGGTTGAGAGGAAGAGCCTGACGACTTCATTTTCGTACAAAATGGGGGCGCCACCACACTACTTCAGAGTTAGACAGTTTCTGATCACGACATTGCGTGTCAGATGGATTGGACGGTCTGGGCCAGAAAATCGATTTCTCATGGCCTGACCTCCCAAGTCTCCAAATCTCACACCATGCGATTTCGTTTCGTGGGAGTTTGTGAAAGAACTGGTCTATGTGTCTCTCCTTCCAAAATATGTGGATAAACTGAAGACCTAAATAACCGAAGCTGTTTCAACCATCGACGCGGGAGCGTGTTGGGTAAGAATTGGACTATTGGCTTGATGTGTGCCGTGTAACCAAAGGTGCTCACATTGAGCATCTTTAAGTATTCGATGAAAAACTTGAGAATGCAAGCTTTCAGAATACATCAGATGCGTTGTTATGTTTTTATTAGTTTTTGAGATGTTCAATATCAAAATATACTCAAGATGTTTGGAACACCCTGTGTTGTAAATATACTGTACATATTGCCAAGATAAGCAAAACTATACTTCTGTTGTCTTTTATCTTTATAAGGACGGTTATTTCATTTCATTTGCAACTTACACTGCAAATATATTTGTGTTGTTAGGCCGGAAAAACGAGGGTTGGCTTAAACTTTCTGAAAAAAAGAGTTGTTATTAAATCCATTACGGGCAAGAATGGCGTTTGTCGTGACTTTAAAACTGTTTACTAGAGTTGCGACAGGTGTCACACGATAAGAAATGTAAACTGAGTGACGAGTTGGTGGACCGTGGTATCTTTAGAACAGTGTCAAGACAGAGAATATATAAAAAAAAAGACATAAAGTAAAATTAAATTTCAGTCAGATATAGCTGATACAATTTAATCCGTATTCAAATAGTTAAGCACACGCATTATTAGTTAACACAACACTATTGCATGCATAATCTTTGGCTTTAGCTCTAGCTCCAGCTTGGTAACTCTGTTGAACTTCAGCTCCAAGCACACCAAGTAGCTAACGGCCCAAAAGAACACGACACACTCTTACAGCTGCAACAAAGAAAGTAGCTCACAAGCAAAGGCGCAACCAGGAGAAACAAGTGGGCTGAATCCCCTCTTTGCCATTAGCTACATCACTTCCACCTAAAAAATATAAATAACTTAAAAACTGTAACTTAAATTTACAGTATATGTCTCCAAAAATGTGGTTAAAACCTTGGTCCCTTTACCCCCACTCCCTTCCGCTGATGCCGTGACAAATAAATGAAATTAGTGTAATGAATAATTGGAATGTAGACATGCCATTAACTTGTAATTAATATCAACGTAGGCTGTATTCCATCGTATGTAACGAGTGAAGCAAAAAAGTAAATCAAAGGAGTAAAAAATTTTCGGCTCAATATTAGTACGCAACGCGGTCTGCCTTGCAGTACTTAATTGACAAAAAACTTGTAAAATCTACAGTATCTCCTAGTTTACTCGAACCCTATCCCTGATAATCTAGAAGCATGCCGTTACAAATGGTAATAGATGCTCTGATTTTATTATTTAACCCAATAGCAGCAAACTGTTCAATTTAAAGATTTATTGTATTGGGTGTATTGTTGTAGACTACCCTTCAGTATCGCTCCGCCAGATTAAAAAAATTTTCAGTTTTCGGCTTAGCATGGCAGCACCAAATGTATATTTTTCAATAAAAATACTACGAAACAATTGAATATAAGACCTCGCTCAACACAAAATTTGTTACTTCTGTCCGGTCATAGTTGAACGGCGCAAAACCAAGCGGAGTTGAGGTTTAGCATAAATGCAAACTTGGCAGTGTGCTAGCGTTTGCATAAAATAATGCATCTATTTTTCAGTTTTAATTTTAATACTGCTGTTGGATCAAAGAACAAAGAAAAGGTCAAGAAATAGCTATAATGTTAGAGAAAGAGTTGAAAGACAATTTAGTTGTTGAAAGACAATCGTAATAGGGTTGTCTCAGTATTTCATCATTACAGTGCACGTGGTTTCAGCGCCATAGTTGAGAGTATTTAGCTGAGCTTTTAGTTGCTTGCTCTCATACGTTAGCACAACCCTAGCCCAGGATCAATCCAATGTTTTCCGTTTAGTTGTTGACAGCGTGGCTGAGTGGGTTGCAGCGTCGTTTTAACGACGACCGTGCGTTAAAGCTTTTTTATAACGCTCCGCTCTTGGAGTTCAAGCTTTGCAAGGCAACATTTGAACAAAAGAAGTTGCAACAACAAAAGAAGTTCGTCCCGTGCGGTTTGCAGCCCTAAGGAAGAGTTGCTTAGACGTCCTACCAACAAATGACATTTCCACATCTCGTAAACACTGGAATTTGTGCCAGACATTAGCCTTCCCACCCAGACTGTCACACTCTCTTCTTCCAGTTGTAGCATAGCAGGAGAGACTATTGTGGTTCCGTTAGATTTTGCAAGAGGCGAAGAAACTACAGCACTTTGCACACATTCAGTGAGCTTATCACATATTTTTGGTTGTGGGTTCTACGGATGATGTTTGCTTTGCACAAAGCTGTGTAGATAACCCAGCTGTTAATTAATCCACGTCAATGACGTAATAAAAGACATCTACTGGCGACCATCTGCTAGCAGTTTTGGCCAAATACATTCTGGACTTTTGATGAAAAATATCTACGCCAACCTTAGCCTGTTTGTGAAAGAGAGCAGTTTCAAGCTTACGCATGAAATTATTATTTTCTGAAACAGCACCGTCTTTATGTGAGGTGATCAAGCTGTAGACATATTTAAATTTTTTGCATTGAAAAAAGTGTTTGTCACTGCGGTATAACCTGTGGAGTGCACAATTATGGTGTCATGCTTCATTTCCTTCTTTTTTCATTTAGTTTGGATTATCCCTTGATGTGATCGAATTGTCCCTACTGAGCTGCACTGCTGCTTTGCGATTCTCAATGAAAGGTCCAAAGAAGTAAAATAATTATCACAACTGACGCCGAAGTCATGCTTGAATAAGGGAGTCATTGGATTCATTACCACATTCGTTCGCTAGCTGGCATCTCAGCTTCTTGTCAAGTCCTCTTTTAAACAAGGACATCAGTTGTATAGGTACCGTACTTTCTTTCTATATCGACAAACATATAAAACTTTATGACAAACTTGTGGGTCGTGCATTGGATAAATTTACCACCTTGCCTTGTAATGAAGCAGTAGTTCATCCATGGTTTTGTTCTCACTAAAATCGCTGGCCTCTAGTAAAATTCTCTCTAAATGAAATGTATAGCGAAGATGACGAGCGGAATTCGTTTCCTCCCAAATTCCTTCTTTGAGTTTTCAGGTACTTCATGATTTCCAAGAATCTCCAATCTGGTATAGTAGGCCTACCATTACACAAAGGACATCCTTAAGATTTATGCGACATACTCCAATACAGTGGTTCCCAACAAGGGAGGAATTTTACCTTCATCGGAGATGAATTCCCACATTTTAGACTTTCAAAGATTTTAATTTTGTTGCGCTTAGGTCAATATTCGTGTTTCAGAATTATTACATGCATTTTATTAAATTAGTTCAGTGGTTCCCGAGCGGGGAGGAATGCCTTCCTCAAAGGATTTCTACCCATTTAGGGAAAGAATTTCCACATTTTAAAGTTTATATGATTTCAACTTTGTTGCATTTACTACATCATCTGTGTTTTAGGATTATTTCATAAATTTTTCTAACGCAGTTGTTTTGCAATGTGGTGCCATGAATGTATTCTCACAAACAGGAGTGTTGAAAAATACCGAGGTAATGGACAAGCTTTGCTGAAGGAAACACTTTTTACTTTTTCCACTGGCATTTTTACTCAACATCGAAGCCATTTTCTGAAACTATGTAAAAGGCTGCATTACAAGTATATCTGCAAAAACTGGATCTTTATCCCAAATGAAGGGAAAAATGAACCTTCGATGCAAGGTAAACTCCAGAAGAAAAGTTTTCATCCTAATATATACAAAACCGGCCCCATTAAAATTTATTTCAACGGTATTGAGAATTTTCTATAATTAGCAAAATTTTAATAGAAACCACTTTAAAAGTCTATCATTTTTACAAGAGCACTTCTGCCGCTTTCGTTTCGCAATCATTGCACACACACACACCATCATCACTTAAAAATCAAACATTGTGTAGCCTACTACATGTTTTGATGTAATTTATTTTGCTCAATTGTTTATTAAGAGGCATACGATCTTATTGCTGCTCCATTGAGACGTTACATGATGTTTGGCCACTGTTTCAAGTATTGTCTTGCGCGTGTATCGTAGATTGCACAGTGCTATATTTTTAGCTGAGCATGATATTAGCAATTTAAGGAAAATATGAAGATGCTGGATGTCCTCGAATGCAGAATCACACTCGCAGGTGATTGAAGTAGTGGAAAAGCCACACTATTCCAAGGCTACTGTTAGTGCGGCCAACTCTGCTGAGGAAGCAATTCAAGCATTTCTATTTGGCCCAGATTGCATTATGGGCTGGTGGAAAAGATAAAGATGGAAGGATCCTCATGTCATGGCTACGAGAATCTTGCTCAAGTGTCTCTCTCCAAAACATGTCACTCTTTGGAGGTAATATATGCAAGACCATGGTGTGATTGAGAAAACTCTTCCTCGATTTCAGAGGTTGTCTCGCTGCATGCCGTCTATACAATTTGCCATCGCTGGTTTGCCTCCGACATTCCACTGGGCTGACAACTTTCTCTTTAATCTTGGTTAGGGCAATGCTGGCCAATAATTGATTTGTAGTATTGGTAGAGTTGAGGTTATTAGCTATGAGGCGCAAGTGTTGCTGAGGGCTGATGAGAGTTTTGCGGCATGGCAAGATGTTTACCACACTGGTCAGATATATTCCGCTGACGAGTACCTCAAAGTGGGGGCGTCGGCGTTGCTTGCGGTTGGCTACGTAAACCATAAATCCCTCAAATTTTTTGACTTTGATCGTGAAATGTAGGCATTTTGGGCCAAAAATAGGAAAATACATTGGTTCAAAAAGCTGATTTCTAAAACAAGAAAATTTCATCTTCATAATTGCCGAAGATAGGAAAATAACCGCTTTCAAAAAGTTGGTCTCCAACAAAAAATCACCCAACAAATTTCTAATTTTGGTCTATCTAGAATACACTTTGCCATTAGGCGAGAGCTGTCGATTTGATTAGAGATGGCTAGACATCCAACTTCATCGAGGTAAGTTTTCTCAACAGGTGATTACTTGCACCAACCTTTGCAATGGCGTTGAAAACTGTCGTTTCAAATAAAAGGCTGCGATCCAGTGCTATGGTAAGGCATATTGGATTAGAAAAGCATAACATGAAAGCAAAAAGCTCCGTGTTTTTATTTTATTTTGAAAAGGGAGGAGTTAAAAGTTTCAAAACGTGAAAGGACGAATGTATCAAAAAAGGTTGGGAACCACTGCTTTAATAGGAAAATTCCTACCATTAATTGCGCCACGTGCCACAAAGAGTCGCAAAATTGTTTCAGTTTAACCCTCTGTCTACCAGCAAAAAAATGTACATTTTGTACCGATGGGGTCAAGTTGACCCCGGTCAAGGGTTCTTATTTTAGAGATGTTTTTGCTGTACTTTTTTTTTAACTTTTGCTTACTTAGCACTTAATAAATAAAGAAATCGTTTATTTTAGTAATAATGAAACTTTCAAAACCAAAAAAATGAAATTATAGTTGTAGAAGTGGCTGCTGCACCAAGCGAACATAAGTTTTGCAGTTTATTACAAGGTTGATTTGAATGGTGATATTGTTTGATCCATATCCAGTAATTAGTGTTTTCATTGTACAACAAAAACAACAATGAAAGGCCAAACCAACGGTAACCTATGACAATAGTCCTGCAGCGTAGTTTACTGATTTCATTTATGCGTCTCACATAACTATTATCTAAACAAACCATCATCATGATTTATTCCTTGCGTAAACGCATTGATTGTACTGACATCGATCATGTTGTAGAATAAGACTAATGAATACATTTCATTTAGATGAAAAATAATGTAGTCTAAAGTTTTATTCCAATTATGTGTGTCGTCGCTTCTTTTGCCTTTCTTTGAATTGTTGTACAACTTTTATTCGCACTTGGCTATTGACAAGTTTTTGGGTATTATGGAAAAAGACGTTACAAATTGTGCGGTTGATAGACTTAATGCTTTCAAGGTGATTGTCACACAGAAATGATTGTGGCAAATCATTAAATTTCAATACATTTTCTGCAGCAACTCTTTCAGGTAGATTACTCTGGCGTATAATATATTCGCATAGGTCCAGCATAACAAAAGATTTGCTGACATAATGCTTTAATTTAGTGGCAGGCTGCGTCAAAGCATCTCGAGACAACGTTGAAAGATATTCAAAGCATTCAGAGGCAGACTGGTTTTTAGTGTTGTAAATTAAACATGAACTACAGTCTAAACAGAAGGTCCTCTTTATCATTTTTTTTTTGCAATATATCCCGATACAACGGCAGCAGCTTCGGTTGAGTTTTAATCCAAACAACAGCTTTTAATCTCAGAAGATATGTTTTTTAGGTTTTGATTGAAATACAGCAGGGCGAGATCTTTGCTGCTGTCAGGACGAATATTTTCTTGCCAGAAGGAAATCGACTCTTTGAGAAGAGATTTCAGTGCTAATATGCGCTCATTATTTGTTGCTTCTCGCAGTCCAACTAAAAATCGTCCGCCGCTCATTTGACGATATTTTGAAAACTGCCGTTCCAAAGGATCAGTTTGAAATCGTGCCGTGAGAACATAAGCATAGCCTTCTTGAAGCAAATCTTCAATCAGTGTGGAGGTGCATCTCAAAGTCGTTACCAATGCAGAAGTGGTCTCCTTGCTGAGGGCAAACTTTTCCGTGTTGGCTGGTTGCTGAGTTTTCCATTCAGAAAACCAATCAGCCAATTTTCGGAGAAATGTTGGTTTGCAATCATTTGCTTTGCAGCATCTCCACGATGAAAGTTCATATTAAATTGTTGCTTGCTGTTGGTTTATCGTCCACCAGAGATTGATTAAGCGTAAAAATTGTGCCACAGCATTGCTTTCTGGAAAATAGCTTTCTATGGCGGCGGAAGTGGTCGGGTCAAATATCGCCAAAGCTAGTGGTACACTTTGCTTGTTGTCTCCTGGATGTAGAACTTTGTATGTGAGTTTTTTGGCCTTTCCCAAGTTCGCCTGTAGTTTCTCATCTTCATCAAAGACAGAGTGAAGCAGCTTCCATGAAATCTTCCCAGCAGGAAGACTAATAAAGTCAGAAAAATGAAATTCGGCGAAAATAAATTGCCTGGAGTTCAATAGATTGTATCGTACATTCTTTAACAGATGTACCGAGTCATAAAATGAATATGTACTTCGATCAGACGTAGAATGATGCAAAATTGCATTTTCATGCGATTCACTTCCATATTTTAAGAAAAGTTCGTTAAAGGCGGACACGTTGCTGGGGTGATTGTCTGAAATTACTGCTGGCACGTGAAAGCCTATTTCATGGAGAGATTGTATGGTTTCTATTATTTGGCCAGACAACCACTTTCCTTCTATTTTCTGGCACAGCTTTGACCACGAAAGGCACATTCTTCCATACTCCCACAATCATAAACGTCATAATTCCTTTAAACAAATTACCATTTTCATCGCAACCGATCAGCTTACGTAGCTGAAATTGCAACTCTTTTTGCAGATACATATTGTCGGTTAACAACAAAATGTCTTTATCAATTTTGCGTTCGTTTAGCAATAGTTTGACTGCTTTCAATGGTTCCAGTCCTCCATGGCTTAATCTCTTTAGAAAGCTAACCGAAGGCAAATGAAAATGTTTGACAAGTAGTCGGTATGCTGGCAACGAAGTGTAGCGCAACATCAGGGCAAGTTGCAAAAGTTTTGACGTAAATTTTGGTGTATCATCAGGTTTTTTGTATCGGATTTGCTGTAGTTCATCCATGATATTTGTGGATCTGTTTTCTGAAAAACTTCTGATGTATGGTGAAAGGTTTTCCAGATAAGACTTTTTTGTCAGTCGACAATCCTTTCTTTTAACAAACCGTGGAGGGGGGGTATAAGGGAACCAGAAAAGAAAAGCTTAACATGGAGGTCATCATCAATTACGATTGCTTCAGTAATCGTGGGAATGTCGAATGTCTTGTAATTTTCCAGTTTGTAAAACACTGCTCTACTTTTATCAATTTGCAACTTGTAGCCACTGGGGCTAAAGCTTTCATCAATGCTGGAAAAATCTGAATTTTTGTCATGGTCATTAAAATCATCAAGCTGATCAGGTAATGCAGTCACTCTACTTGGAGGCTTTCTTTGGGTTTTGGGTGTAGGCATAACTGACGGGGGTATGGATTTATTGCCAGAGTACATAGAAGGAACTGTTTGTAATTCCCATCGTAAGGTTGCTCGTTTGCCAACTTTCAAAAACTTTTCTTCAAAATGTTTAGAACAAACACCAGAACATCGCGTCGGAGCCCAGTCTCTTCTATTCACAAATCTTATTCATTTTCTGTTTAATTCTGGGTTTTTCAAAGGAAAACGAAATACTGGGAATTTTTCAGGAATAACATTAATTTTATGTTGACGCTTTTGTATCCCGTTTTGCAATAAGCGACAACACATGTATTTACCATAATTATGCCAAAACAATTATTGAAAGTACCTAAAACAAAGCAAACTCTTTTTGCATAGATTGCTTTGAACTTGAAAAACAATCGTACTTAAAAAAGTGGAAATCAAAATTGGCCTAGCATTTTAATAGTGCTATATTACGTCCGGTTAGCTGGCCAAAGCTCAAATCAACGAGCTAAATATTCTTTAAAATATATATAATGAACTTCGTTTAACTGCTATGCCATCAAAACTTAAGACTTCATCTACCATGACGTTTGTCTAACGGTACTATTATCTACTTCGTAAATGTCCTCCCAATACTTTTACATTATAAGTAACTCACAGCAAAATTAACAACTAATAACAATAGCTAGAACTGCAGATAATAAGATAATTTCTCCTACCTAACTGGACTTTTTAAACTGTGCTGTGCGTCCTAGCACTGTTAAACGTCTAGAGAAAACAACGCTGAAAAGCACTTAGTTGAAAGCAGGGATGTGGAAGCGGAAGCGGTACTTTTTCTGTGGAAGCGGAAGCGCGAAAAATCTGCCGCTTCCGCTTCCACATAGGAGGGAAGAATGGAGAGAAAAAAATTGGTTCTGCTATCCTTCGTAGAAGAACGAATAGGGGGAGCATACACATTAAGAAATGAGAGCGAGGAGGAGTCGTTTAGAGAGATGTTGACCTCTACATAATTAGAGTAGGGGCCAAGCAAAGAAAGAGAGGAGGTAGAAAGCTCGGAGAAGAATAAGCTCTGCTTGACGAAAATGATGACGCCGCCACTAGCGTCTGCGACATCAGTAGAAAAAATACCAAATCGGGAGTGAGTGCCATGGGATCGCAGAGCAGAGAATCCAGTGATCCGAAAAGAGGAAGATGAATTAAGGTTAGATTCCTGGATATAAATAAGGCCAACGGGATGAGACGAATTGAAGTGTAGTAGTTTAGTGCTCCTGGCTCGGAGACCCCCAGCATTCCATTGGAGAACCCTGAGAGAGTTAGGGAGGGAAGAGAAAGCTGGGGGTAAAGAGAAACACCCAAGAGCATGAGGCGGTGGTGAGGGTGCAGTGGGAGAAGATACAAAGTGGGCGGAAAAAGGATAAGAGGTTTGAAAGTGAGGGTGGGTGCGAGTGCTGCATTAGCAGAAGAGGGCCAGATTGAGCAGTGAAGGTATACCAGCTGGAGGAGTCCGAGGAGGAAGTCACAGTGCTGGTAGGTGTAGAATCTCTAAAAAAGCAGGGAGGGCAGCTCCAGGAGTGAGAGCTGCCAAGAGTTCTGAATCTAGAAAAGGAGAGTAGTGAGCACTTTAAATGAACTTAATTAGAGCATGTGCAGCATTGCACTGACCTACCCTGTCAGGTCACATTTCCAGCGCACACTAAACAGGGAAAGACAGGACAAGGGTTAGGATGAACGTTGCTGCTCATCAGGAGAAGGAGAAGAATGAGAAGACGGGCAAGAGAAAGGCAGGAGTAGAGAGAAGACAAGCCAATTTTAAAGAGGCTGCGTGCTACCTTCTGCGGTCGTTCAAGGGGCTGCACGGCGAAAAAAATGATTTGTGTGAGGGGAGTGCCCGGGGTATCTGGGACACTCGGGAAGGCCAACAATCATTTTAACCCAACCCAAACGGGTCGGGGACCGCACCACCACGTTGAGGCTGCTGTCGCTATACTAACTTTGTTCGGATCGTGACTCTTCGTAAAACTAAATTTTTGCCCGGGGGTATGTTGCGTCGTGTCTGGTTTCTGTGGGCTTCGAATCCGGGCCTTTCGAGCTGCTTTTCCGTGCATGCCGAGACATGCTATCGTGTAATCACCTACTGCCATGAATGCCTTAAAAACCACATTTAATATATAATGATTGGAAGGTTTTTCTATGCTAATTAGCTTTGTGTGATCAATTTCATGTAAGGATACCAGTTTTAGTTCATACTTGCACGGTTAGCAGTAACGTCAAAGGAAATCCTGGTTCAAAAGTAAACGGTACGTAAGTCTTGTGCTTTGTGTTGGATTGTTTCGGTTTGTTGCGTATACAGTCCAATGTTGGATATCGGGCTAGCCAGGAGCCACAAAAAGTATCTTACATTGGCAAGAGCCCTAGCGATGATAATGCATCTTCATTACCCGTATTTGAGGGATGGTTCCGCCTATTTTGCTATACTAATGTTGTTTTAATCGTGACTCTTTGTAAAAACTAAAAAATATATATACATATATTGCTGATGTCCAAGGATGCTGAAAGAAATTTTGCAAGTCGTCGAATTAACCGGTTATAAATTCAAGTGCGATAAATTCGTACGACTTGCACTTGTTCATGTGCTTCACTCTTCAGGCTAGTCCTTAGCTTGATGATATGTGCGAGACTTTGTATTTGTTCTATTTTCTTTGTAGATTACAAAATATTAAAACAAATTCGAATTACTACTTTGTACACTAAATTAGCCTACTGCAATCCGTAATATTCAGCCAAAGCAATGCCTGATTGAATACAATTATACAACTAAAACAGCGCACAGTTTCGGAAAATTTGCACATTTATACCTAAACAACGGCAAATGAACTGCCTACAAAGAGTGCAAAAAAATTAAAAAATGACTTGCAGCCCCATCAGCAAATTCAATCACGAGCTGCCACTGTTGTCGAGAGCTGTAATATGTAATCATACGGCTTACATCTGAGAAGCATTAAGTTAACTGTTGTAAAAGTAGTTGTAAGTAGTGAACGAACTTGTAATAACTGTATATTTGTTGAAGTGTTTAATAATTTTTTGAATTGTAGTAGCGAAATATTTGATTTTCTTGCAAGCAATTTGTGATTTCTAAATTTTTGTTAGTGGGAGTTCCGTGACAAACGCAAAAGTACATTAGGGGCTCCGCGATGACGAAAAGATTGAAAAGCACTGTTCTACATTCAACACGAGTTCTGATATCTAAGAAAAACAAACACAGAGTAGTTCGAAACAATAAGCTCAAGCGAAGTAGGTAAAGTAATAGCAATAAATGAAGGTTTTTGTTGTCTCAAAATAATGAAGTGTAGAAGAAGGCAGGCTACAGACCCACAAAAGTTAAAAAAAATTGTCAACGGTCGTTTTTTCGTTTTTTGTTGGTGGAAGCGGAAGCGATAGGTGTGGAAGCGGAAGCGGAAGCGTTGAAAAACAACCGCTTCCACATCCCTGGTTGAAAGATTGTGAAGGATTACCTCTGCTGGAAACCAACAGTAGAAGAAAAGTAAACAAGTGCCGCGTAAATGTTACCCATCTAATTTTCGCGCTGTAAGGTAGAATGTCTGGCCGTCTTCTATTTTAAGTAGGCCATGGCTGCTCCTATGGCAGTGATTCTCAAACTGTGCGTCGCGACGCCCCGGTGCGTCGTTTCAATTTTCCAAAGGTGTCGCGGGATATTTTGGTTTTGTGCCATTAAGTCTAGGTTTTATTGCGTCAAAAGTACTCTGATCGTAGATTCCTTTCTTACTTTCTTCTGACATTTTCACAATAGTGTTTTCAATACACTGTTGCAACGGTTGACTTGTTATTCAAGAATCAAATTGCAGAAGTTTAACTTAATTGGCGACAAATATATAAAAAATAAAGCATTCAATTGTATGTTGGACGAAAACAGGAAAGATGAGTTACAAACTTAGAAGAGCGTAATTTTACGATTGAAGATGACAGACCAATCCAAAATCTCGGGAGCATCTGCATAGGAGCAGTTATTTATGTAGATTATGGGTCACATTTATCTCGCAGTACGGCAAACTAAACTGTAGGATGCTGTCTGGTGCGTCGCAAAGTCTCGTAAGCTTTTTTAAATGCGTCGCATCGCAAAAAGATTGAGAACCATTGTCCTATGGAGCAAATAATGAAATCATTGTTCTCCCAAAACAATCAATCTGTAAATTCGACAACGGAGCGTATTCAATGTAATCTTGAGCCTGTGGCCTACTCAAGATAATTCTCACGACATCCCAATACAGCTCATCTCTTTTGCATTTTTTGCTTAATAAATCAAATTTCATGGCAGCTTTATTTATGTAGAAAAGGGTGCTACTAATTTGTTTTCATCACTGGAAATATGCAAGGATGAAGGAAGCGAAATGGAACAGCAACTGTGCAAAACCTGAAGGCTCTGTGTGTGGGCGTGTTGGCCAGTGACGAAATTCAAAAGTTTAACGCCTATTACTTTGTTGTGCAAAACGCAGTGCATAAACTTTTAAAAATAAAAATGGGTCAATTGACGCGCTGGGGTCCTTGATGTAAATTTTTAGCGTGTCAGGTTAAAACGTTGTTTGCAATTTGTTGCTTGATAATTTTTTGCGCTTTAGTTAAATGTCAATCTGAAGCATCAGGATCCAATCATTGTTTTTCTGTTACAGTTGCGTTTCATATCAGTTCAGTGTCAGTCGCTTTTGTTAGTCTTTTACTAGTGCTTTAGTTTAAATTCTTAGTTTAGACGTTCTTGTTTGTATATGTTTTATCTATTTTATGTTTTTTGATATCAGGCGTTTTAGTTGATTAACCGGATTTATGTGGCTTATGATATAATTTGATATATGCGTCGAGGTAGCTAGAACGCAACAATTTAATCAACTAAAACCAATGGATAAGGTGGTAAAGCCCGATCGATTTAGCCTTGATCCAGATAGCCTCAAGCTTCCAAGCAGTGGAAACATTGGATCAAAACTATTGAAAACTATTTCGAGGCTCTCGCTCAAATATCAGGCAAAGGACCAGCTGCAAATAAATTGAGAATACTCATTAGTCTGGTAGATTTCAAAAGATTTGATTTCATCGAAGATTGTGATACATATGAAGATGCAATCGACAAGCTGAAGAACATGTACGTAAAAGCACCTAACATTGTATTTGCTAGACATATCCTGGCAACAGCGCAACAGAAACCAGAAAAAAGTTTGAAAAAATTTCTTCAGAACTTACAGAGTCTAAGTAAAGAGTGTAACTTTCGGGCGGTTACAGTCCAGGAGTAACGGCACGAAATGGTTCATGATTCTTTTATTGACGGATTGACATCTACCTCCTTTGGCCAACGTCTCTTAGAGAATCGAGAGCTGGATTTACAAACAGCATTTGCTCAAGCTAGTGCTTTAGAAATGGCACAAAGACATTCACAAGCTTATGAAATTGACAGCAAAATGCAGGTTATATCTATATCACCAGGATTGTCAAATGAGACATCTTTGCAACATGGACAAAGTACTCAGGATTCCTTTGCAACAATAAACAAATCTTGCTTCTTCTGCGGAGGCAAGGCTCTTCATTTGGGTAGAAATTGTATTGCCCGCTCGCAATTCTATTTGCTTTAAGTGTCAGAAAAAGGGACGTTTTGCGCCGTGTTGCAAGAGTAACTGTTCTCTGGTAGAAGACATGGAGTTTATATCATTGTTAAAACAACAACCCTGTGCGATACAGCCAGTTGCTTCGTGTTTATCTCATGCCACTATTTCGTCTTTTGTTAATGGGTACGAACTATCTACGGTGATCGATTTAGGAAGTTCGCTTAGTTTTATCAACAATAAAACGGTCAAGCCCTTAAGCTCCATGTAAAGCCATCACCACGGGTTGGTGATCAATCGTGCCAAGTTTGATGCTTGTACCTCAAGCAGTTTCAGAGGAGTTAAAAAGACAGACAGACAGACAAACAGAATTGCGCTTTAATATATTAGATTACAGTTTAGTAGTTTATTTATGCAAATGTCGCTTTTGTGATACAGCTGAGTTTTATTTAATTTGTAGTTTTTGAAACTGTTCGAATTGCCTAGTCTTGCCGGGCTGAGCATGGACATGGAGTCAGTTTTATTGTCTATGAAATTACTGGAAAGGACGCTGGTTTAGCTGTTTAGTTGGTTCTTGATATTATCTTGTTGGCTTAAAGAAGACAACTGTAATACCAGTAAGTGGACAATTTTGGGAGATTGCAAAATAACCACACCTGTTATAGGTTGTTACGTCAGTAGCTTTCAAGGCCATAAAATCACTACATAACAGTAGTTTCCCAATTCACTGGTTACTCAGTCATGTAGTTTTGCACGATCAATTGCTGCAGTTGCCTGTAATTTTGTAACACAATTATCTTGACAATTGGGTGACAAAATTCTAACCTTTACTCTAGCATGAGCAAAAACAACTTTGAGGGCATTGGCCACCAGCCCCTGCTTGGCAACAGGCCTGTTTGCAATGCTACAACAGATATAACGAGTTAATATTCAGGTAGTTTTTTTATCAATGCAAATTCGTACTTCCATCGAATTAGCATGCGACGAAACACAGTTTTAATTAAATAAGAATTCTTGAAGTTGCTTTGCCAGAATGTGTAAAATTTCCCTTGTTGCATCGTGATAAAACAGCGGTATGACAAAATACGGAAAATTACTCTCCCCTTCCAAAAAAAAATCATTGAATAACGGCAATGCGGAAAATCTTTTATCTGTACAAGTACAAAAATTGTAGAAACATTGAAATTTAGGAATGTCTATAACAATTAAAAATATAACCACCCGAATGAAAAATTTAACTGCGAGAGACTAAACATTTTTGTATTTCTGCGATTTCTGTTTTTCAATTGATGTTTTTCCTTAATTTTATAGGAATTTTCGATCTTAATTTTGTGTTTCAGTGTTGCCCAGTTCTCATAACACCACAAAAAACATCAAATGATATTACAAGGCGGGAAAATTTGTCATATACCATTTGAGTTGCCAACTTAAAGCTTTCAAAAATCCTCACAAAGACACTAGGTGCACTCGACCCTCGTTTTTTCCAGACCTTGTTAATCCGGATTTCGGTTTATCCGGACAGTGAGTCCGGACCGTTGGCAAATGAATTCAAACAACGCGCATCTTGCGTTCTGTCAGAAATTCCGGATAGGTGGCTACCGACGCTTGTAAACATCGTGTTTGGTTGGGTATCACTGAACAATTCTATCGTTCCATACAAAAACACAATGTGAGTGAACGAAAATTTATGTCATTTTATGAGGTAACAGTGAAAACATATACGAAATTTCACTTTATTATGTTACATTACTGAAACAATGGGACACAAAAAGTTAAACATCTCAAAGCATTAATTTTGCCCATGTTGTGTTTTGCATGAAGCGGCAGAATTTTGTGCCTTTTTTAATAACTTACAAATAGATTTTTTGGTGACTTCAAGGGCTTTAGTTCAGAGAGTAAGGCCACGGACCAAGAATAACAAGTTTTCTTAATCCTGTAAATAGTGTAGCCTAAATGCATTTTACATATCATTAAGGACGGTTATTTCGTTTTATCTGCATTACATAAATACATTTGTGTTATCCGGACGTTTTCACTATCTGAATAGGTCCCTGCACCGCTTAGTTCAGAAAAATAAAGCTCCAGTGTAGTTTCAAAAATATTTTTGTCTAAAAATTCTCAAGGTTCAAGAATCTATGGACAAATAAAATAGTTCAGGTTTATCTCTAAAAATAGGTCTTCGCTAATAACGAAGATCAAATTCTTTTCACTTTTCCCAAAAATCAGGTCTTTCACTGAATACATAAAACAAATTTTTCAATATTTGCCAAAAAACCTAATAACAAATTTTCTGATTTCAGGTTGATCACCGAAAAAAGGTCTTTACCCAAAACAATAAAAATGCTACTTTTAATCTCAAAAATCGCAAGATTTTACTAAGCACTTTGTTCAAAACCAAAGTTTCCGAAAAATTCCCAATTTGTTTGAAAATTCCTTTTGTTGGTAAAACTAGTTGCATCATTGTTTGAAAAATAATGAAGCCATCATGCGGAAAGCCAAAAGTGTAAAATCCTGACGTGATAGGTCGAAACAGTATCATTGCCTGCAGTTTGCTAAACGAAATAAGTACGGTATGCAAAAATTTTACAGGACACGTCAATAGCTTCTATTAAAATCATAACGTTATATCTACATGCAGCAAAATTAATGAAGTTATTCTACAGATCAAAGATGTCAGATTTGTTATGAAAAGTCTTTGAGGTAAACGCTAAAGTGTTTTGCTACAAGAGAAAAGTCGCTGTTTTCATTAAAATTCGCGATTCCCTCAATACTTTTGGCTTATGCCAACCGCAACCACATTTAACTTAACAACAATTGCCCACTAGAATACCGTAAATCTTTGGTCATTTTGAGATTCTAAAACTCCCAGTATTCCGTTCTGCATTCGATGAATTGAATAAATTTTTATCGTTTCATTTCAAAATAATTTTGTCTTTCGAGTTAGCAGTCACACATAGGTCTACATACAATTGCGGTGGGCGCAGGCACATGTTCTACATATTCCTGGGTTGGTCCAAGTCATTGTCCGAAGTGAAAACGAGAACCAGAAAGTTAAAGACGATTGGTGGCAACCGCATTAAACTCCTTTCTCTCTCTCATAATGCTTCAATCAATCAATCATTTTATTTTTGCCCAAATCAGCATACATGGAAAATAAATTTGACAGCAGTGGACAAAAAAAAAGGAGACAATGGCAAGGCGATATGCGTTAATGCATGTGCATGAAAAGAATTTAGTTTAAATTTGAATATAGTGGCACGGTCATCGCACCAGTAAGGTAGCAGATAAATAAAAACACACACGAAGAAAAGTATATACAGTATGCACAAGGTGCCGCAGAATACATTAAAAGAAACTGTCATGTTGTAACCCTAACAGGGGAGGCTATCAGTTCCTACACCTTGCCCAAGGGCGACCTGGAGGCAACGACAGCTAAGAGACAGCTCCTTTACATCTCAAGGCATATAAATCTTGTCGCCAATTGTAGTTTTAAGTCATAAATCTAAGACTAACATCTTGCAGCTCACAAAAGCTTTTGTTTTGGAAACCGGCATTCAGGAAAAAACTACCATGGAGCAACTATTTTACGTTCGAGAAAAGCAAGAAAATGATTAAATTTACTTCGACAATCTTTTCCTGCGTGAACAATATTTTTAGGTTTTATAAGTTGACCAATATTGGCTGAGAGTAAATATTGTACTTTAGAACGGTTTCTACAAGTAGAACTATAAGGCCTACTAAAACATGTAAATCACAACTGCGAGTAAACCACTGAGTTTTTAGTAAATGCTATATGACGACGACGGTTGGCTACAGTCTTGCGCAAACTAGTAGAATTACAGCATTTTTAAAAAAATTTAGTAAAATGCTTTTACTTGGCAGAAAATAAACAAGACAATAACGAAATGAAATTTTGTTGGGAAAACTTCAAACTCTTCATCAAAAGTTTCTGATAAACAAAAATAAAACCTATAATGACGCCATAGGACGCTGTTATGGACCCTAAAAAAACAGAAGTTCATGGCTTGGAGCCTATTCCACTTCTTCTACGATACGTTCTACGCACACTTGAAGTTAAAATACAAGAAAAATTGAAAATTGGGATTGCTACATTAAAAAATTAAAAACCATCATCGTGCAGGTTATTATGAAGCTTTCGGCTGATTGAAAATTTTGATACAGCGGCACAAATATCGATATTTAAAATGGCGATATTGTGTACTTCTTTTTTTTTGTTATCGATTACTTCATAGTCTTTGCCTGTTTTAGCAAGTATCGACAATGCTCTTTTCTTTTTCGGTTATGAATCGATATTCTGTATTTCAATGTTCTGCTAAGAACTTTTTAACAATTACAGCACTTTTTTAACAATTAGCCTACAGCATCTTGTTGGTATTTCTTTTATTACTAACCAATGGCAAAAACCAAGAAATAAAGCAGGATTTTTATATTCGGTTTGTGACGTGAGCCACCGTACATCCTCTTTTTGCAGAATTTATCTCCATTTTCCACAAAAAAAGAGTCCTCCGAGGCAGTTGCGGGTCGTGGTTGAATCAACAGAGGGGCTGCAAAAAGGAACTCGGTCAGAGATGTTTGGGGCAGAGGTTTGGAAGTTTTGGCTAAATTGTAAAAGCACAATGTGTGCTAAAATGGAATGTTTGTTTAACTTTGAGATGAAATTTGGATTTTATTAGACAACTGTCTTGCACCTCGCATCACAAAAAACATATGGTATTGAGCAAAGTCAAATCTAATTTATTTATGTACACAGGCACAAGATTTCCGTGCTGGTATTATAGATCGCACAGATGCAGTTGTGAATTTTAACATAAACATTGTGAATGTATAAGCATGCTTGAGATATCTAATAGGTATTCCACATGTCTCCACACTAGCCAACACGGCAGTGACGGTCATTATTTATAGCTATAGTAGGCACACAACTTTTGGTTCTTCATTATTAATGCAAAAGCAACAAATAGAACTATACACTATTACTTTTAATAATTGGCCAGCAAAAGCTTACGGGCCGCCCGAAAGGGTCTGTTAGCTTTTTTTAAATTGCTAGTAAATAGTACTGAGATGTGAACAATCAGTTTGGACTAAAGTAGTTTGTGCTAAACTGTATCACGTTGATAGAGTGATGCAAGTTGTAGCTAGAATGCTACAGGCCATTTCAACGTCTACAACTTTGATCTAAATCAACCAAATCTGTTTCGGTTTCATACTTTCTATGGGCTGTATACCGTGTAGATCTAACGCTATGCTTTTTACATTTTGACATCGCTTCACAAGATTAATTTCCCATTAATCTGGGTGTGGTACAGTTTGGCCGACAGCTCAGCAAAAAGAGTTGCCTAGCAAAACTAAACATCTTACAATCTTCTAAAAGCCGGATATCTTCCTTTAAAGTCTTATCAGGCAACTAAAATAATTTCTACTGTTGAAGGGTTGTTATGAAAAACGTCAGTTTTATGGATTCTAATGTTTTGAAATGTGACGTTTTGAAATTTCAAGGAGAACTCCGACCCTGCAGCGCCCCAAGAAAATGTCTAAATATCCTCCATTTGCAATTTTTGAAACAATGTTTAAAAAAGTCAATAAACAATTGAAACAATCAAAATTAAGAAATCAGGCAAAGAATCGCTTTCGATAAGTCGATTTCCTTTCAAAAACTTCTGTTCCTTTAATTCAAGGTAAAAATAAGAAAATTTTGACATTCAAAACGTTGATCTCTAAAAAAATGTTTATCTCCTTTAGTTTTTGGTTTAAAATGTCTTCTAGTTGGCTCAATCAACATTCGAGCGATCGGACCACGATTCCAAAATGTTATCTTCCTTTCACAAGTTCGACGTAGTCCTGCTCCTAGTTTCTGACTTCTTTCGATAGATGTTTCGATGCACTTGAATTTCACACAAAAGACAATGATGCAAAATAGCTTTTGCTACGTTACTGTAACAGTGGCTAAGCTGCATAAAAGTGTTACATAACATTGTGTGATTTCTTTTCCCAGCGTTCCAAATGCTAATTTATCAATAACAGATTCATTGCTGTTTTTTGATATTGCTTATCATATATTTTTGTAGTTTTTTGGAACAATATTATTAGCAATACCGGCATTCTTTATTTTTTGAAAAATCATTGAATTTATTTTTCTTTACTATTTGACAGGCCATCATACTGTATAGCGATTAATCATGTGCTTTCAAGATAATGATTTGCAAAACTATTTTGTGACATCTTTGATCAAATATAAATAAAACAAATACCATAAAACAATCAGAGCGTGATAATATAGCTCTTTATCCGTAGATTCAACATTCCAAATGTTATTAAACGGATCATATAACACTCAATTTGTTTAACGGTAATTTCTTCCACCAATTAAAAATATTTTTCCGCTTAACACACAGGCAGAATGGCAACATCTTTTAAAGTTGTTATCTGCAACGTTAATCCACTGATTGGTGTATGGATTGTATCTTTCTACATTCTATAGCATTATATGAAGTTGTTTTCCAAATGAACCTCCTAGGACAGGGGTGGGCAATTGCTTTGACTTAGGGGCCGCATCGCGGTCACGGAGCTAGCTGAGGGTCGCACTTTTTAACGAACGCATTGGTATAATATTCTAATTGATTTGCATTTCAAATTTAGTATAACATTAAAAACCAATAACTATAAGACAAATGAATCAAAATAGTGTTATTCAATTGAAAATGCAAGCACATTCAATTTGCAAAGTCTATCAATGAGAAAAATGCACCCAATCACGTTCTTCTACATTAATTAATTTTTTTTTAATTATTTGCTCGAGGCTTTCGCTGGTCGCACAAAAGTTCGTCGCGGGCCGCAGTTGGCTCACCCCTCTCCTAGGGCATAAACAAAAATTATTATTATATACTGACAAGTTACAGCAGCAAGTCTTCATCTTTGAATTCACATCGTCTTAACATTTTCCCATTTGTCTTCAAAATCTGTCTACAGACGGCAAGTAAGAATAGTTATTTGCTCCACCAAAGATATAGAAACAGTCAGTGCAAGAAGCTAATGCATTAACCATATCCACTTTGATTTGTGGAAGCAATTTCTTTCCATTCATCTAGATGTAAGATGTAGACCTTTGTAGATGCCATCACTGCGAATTCAGAAACACCTTCTGTTGCTAAAAGAGCGTCTTTAAATTTTGCTGCAGTTACTGAGCCTCTTTTTCGACTAAGCAGAGTCACCACTTTTCACCTCAAAGTCTCTTCTTTTATGGCTATTTTCCAAAGTCTTGTTAATTGAGCCAAAGCGCTGTTGCATTCGTCAATGCTACAAACACAGTTTCGCATTCTTAATGCGCAACGCTCTCATAAAAGTTTCGGAAATTGTAGATAAACAACAAACAATTTATTAAGCCAGTTGTAAATTTCTTTCACGATTTCAGGATTTTAAAATTCTCCCAGGCAAACAACTTTTGAGTCGTCATTTTCAAGGCTCAAAATTCTTTGAAAAGAATTAGTAACTGCCCTAATAAGTAAATTCAAACCGCCAGGTATGTTTTTAATTAATTTTTATTGAGTAACACGTTCTTCCAAGTATTTTCGACGAACTTTGTCTATGTTTACTAATTTCAGCAACTCAGGAAAGGACGCTTGTCGGAATTCAATGCCCTGCTTTGTCCATCCAACTACTGCTTCATAGATAGCCTCATGTTTGCCTTTGACTTTGGTCTAAATATGATAAGCAAGAAAGTAATCTGCTTTTGTATGTGGTTTTGAAAGCGTAACAGTATGTGTGAAAAATCTTTGCTCATAAAACGTTGAACCCTTACGTTATTGTATAATTTGTGTCTATACATTGCGGCTGCATCAACATTAGCTAAGCAGTTGTTTCGCTTAATGGATGATTGTAAAAAATTGAAGCAGAACTCTTTAACTTTGTCTACATGTATTTGTAAATAATCTTCTGTGGCAATCAAGTCCATGAAATTATCATTTCCAATTGCAATGGTTCGAAAATAATTGAAATCAATAAGGGATTTGAGCATCTATCACTAATTCCTTTTACTCCTATCGTCTATTCATACTTCACTTTCATTTCTATGTTGAACATTTTTTTAAAAAAACTAGAGCAGGATGACAGAATAAAACAATTTTCGGGGATATTTTGAGATCCAGCTGGGATCAATGAGCTACATTGTTGAAGACTTCCTCCCGGTTTCCTTTTACGTATTGCCAGACATCGGGATTTATCAATCGTTTTCTAATTACTGCAGTGCCGCCAAAATGAATAAAACGTTATTCTTGTTTAAAATTTGAGTTATTGACTATTGTACCGTAAACAAAGTTAAAATTGTAACTTGTCTGTGAAATAGTTATATACCTGCGTGTTACATGTTTGTAAATGACGTTGGTATTGGAAAACCCTTGAAAATTTTCTATTGCATTTTGATATTTAGTGATAAATCAAAAATACAAGCTTGTAAGCTTGTTGTAAACTTTAGATTTGCAAGCTTATACTGTAACATTGTAAACTTCACACAGACTTCGACAGTTAAAGTTGCTGAACATCATTTCACGTCACAAGGGGTAAAGTACGCTAACACCACGGCTATATGAAAGAAACAAAAAACAAAGACCTAAATCAGGCATGGGCAACATACGGCCCGCGGGCCGGGTCCGGCCACGAAGGGATTTTGACCGGCCCGCAGACTGTATCCAACCATACCCTGTAATGTGGCCTGAGGCCTCATTTTTGATAGTTGCTAATTGCTGTGCTCTCACCAAACTGTCGGTGCGAGACACGAGCGACAACTGACGTAAGACACTGCATTCCACTGCCACGATTTTAAATGTTACATTTTATTTCACTGCGATTGCTGGAAATTAGGTCACAGCAGAGAGTGTTGTAAACATCTCCCACTACTGTGTGACAACGTGACAGTTAGTTATTCTTTGGCTGTTATTAGTTAGTGTTAGATTTAGATTGAGAATTTAGAATTTTTTACACTTTAAAGAAATTAGATTTGATATTAATTTTTATTAACCATGGAATTTCCCAAGAAGTGTAAAGTTGACAGAGAGTGTCGAGCATTTAACAAAGATTGAATTTCGAAGTATTTTTTTACAAAGGTTGGCAATAAAGCAGTATGTTTGCTATGTTGAAAGAGTTCAACATTAGTTGTCATTATGCGAGGAAACATGGAAACTATGGCAATAATTTATCAGCAGTGGAACGGCAAACTAGAGCAACAGAACTGGACAGAAAACTTGCGAGGCAGCAAAATGTATTTGTAAAAGGCAAATTAGCCCAGAAAGCTTCCACTCTTGCCAGCTATAGAGTCGCATACAACATTGCTAAACACAGCAAACCATTCAGTGATGGGGAATTTTTTAAAAAGTGCATACTCGATGTAGCTGATCAACTCTGTCCAGAACACAGACAGAAGTTTGAAAAAGTAAGTTTATTGAGAAAAACCGTGGCACGCCGCATAAAAGCAATTGGTGAAGACCTGACATCACCATTGAAAGAGCTTGTACCTTCATTTCAACTGTTTTCACTGGCATTGGATGAAAACACTGACATCGATCATACTGCACAGCTGCTCATCTTTGCACGAGGCATTTCAGAAAACTTTGAAATCACCGAAGAATTGCTGTCTATGGAATCAATGAAAGACACAACTACCGGGGAAGATATTTTCGAATGTGTGGAAAATGCATTTCGTACAATGGAATTACCTTGGCAGAAAATGGTCAGTGTTAATACGGATAGTCGTCAATCATTGACAGGAAAGAATGTTGGTCTACGGAAGAGACTAAGTGACAGTGTTGCAGAGGTCGATTTCACCAGGAAATTAATATTTCTGCATTGCATAATACACCAGGAAGTGTTTTGTGAAAAGGTGCTTGACATGAAAGATGTTGTGGATCCAGTTATAAAGATTGTTAATTTCATTAGGGTGAGAGGTGTAAATCACAGACACTTGATCACGCTTCTGGAAGATTGCGACTCGGATCACAGTGGTGTTCCGTATCATACAGCTATATGCTGGTTGAGTATGGGGAAAGTTCTGAGACGTGTCTGGGACCTAAAAACAGAAATCTTACTATTTTTGGAGATGAAAGGGAAAGATAAAGATTATCCTCAACTCAAACAATCAGAATGGCTGTCAGATTTGGCATTTGCAGTCGATCTCTGTGAACATATGAATGAACTGAACACCAAACTTCGATGGAAGAGCACTTTTGCTCACGAAATGTACTCAACAGTGAAGGCATTCAGGGTAAAGCTAAAACTGTTTTCTCGCCAGCTCAGTCAGAATATCACCCCACACTTTGCAACTACGGCACAACCAATGATGTCAACTGAAAAGTACACTCATATGATATCTGCACTGGACAATGAACTTGGTTGTCGTTTTGCGGACTTTCAAAAACTTGCTGCTGAATTTGATATTCTGTCATTACCGTTTACAACTGACTTTGAAAAAGCGCCAGATGCTGTACAGCTGGAACTGATTGAACTGCAATGTGACTTTACCCTGAAAGAGAAATTCTAATCGGAAAGCATTGACAAATTTTATGTATTGCTGAATGCATCCAAGTTTGCCAACCTGAGAAAGGTGGCCATGAAACTACTCGTTCTGTTTGGGTCCACATACATTTGTGAACAAACATTTTCGACCATGAACATTAACAAGACCAAACTACGTTCCAATCTAACTGATGTTCACCTGCAGTCTTTACTGAGAATTTCTACATCAAACATGCAGCCAGAGTTTAAACAACTTGTTGATAACTTTGATCGACCACAAATACTCATTGACTTCATTAGCTATTGAAGTACAATTAGTACATTATGATAAAATAATAAATTCATTATGTAGTTTTTGGTCTCTATTCTTTGTAAAGTTTAAACTTTACATTAAACACGATTTATTATTTTATTTCTTACATTAGTCAATAAAGATGTGATCAAGATGTTGAATATTAGGCCTATTTATGTAATAGTCCGGCCCACCAAGGACTTCATTTTCCCACATCTGGCCCGCCGACTGGAGAAGTTGCCCACCCCTGACCTAATTCTTTGTTTAGTATCCCTTTCTCCTTGATTGTGCTACGTATTTCCTAACTTTCACGATGTTAGCAGCTTCTGTATTCAATTTAACTCTTTTATCATTTACCTATAGTCTGCAATGTGCTATAATAATAGACCTATATCTAGTTCATAGTTTAAATTTCTTGAACTGCTGGCAGTAAAAACTACATTTCAGGGAAGCCTACTAGCATTTGACATTCAATGCAACAGCAAGCTTGAAGTTTCTTTCTTCTGAACTTTATTCATATGGAAATCAATATCTTACAGTTCAATAAAAAAACATAAAAAGTAGCAGAAAGCACTAAAGCCACTTGCGACGTCCAAGTGCTTAGTTTAGTAAGTTTTGTAAGATCTAAACAGATCAGCAAGCTATAAGATCACTCACAAACTGTGCAAATTCAACGCCAGAGTATTTTTGATTTTATTACAACAATAAAAAACTAATATCTTTAACAAAATAAACAAAAAAACAAAAATACTTCGGGTTAAGTTTGAAGATTCTATCATTTCTGACATCATTTAACCACGAAAATTCTGTTGCAGTTATCTCAAAGAAAATATTAAATTTTGATGCTTAGCTTACCTTAATGCACTCTAGTAGAGTACGCAAATAAAAACAGGTCTTCAGTTCAGTTTTTAAAATGCGGGATATACTCCATCGACCGCTCAGGAATAGAAATTTCTAAGTCTTATAACCATGTTGATAGAAACGGAAAGGAGATGAGATATAAACTCTAAATCATTAGTATTCTCCGGTGACGGAAAAATTTTTTTGTCAGTAACACTTTTTTGTGTCCCATCCCATCTTGGTATCACCAATGCTGCTGGCATAATGCATTTCCACAACACGTAGTAAAATCAAGCAGGAAAACTTATCTTAAAATGTTTTTCCAATTGCTAAGCAGCAATAGACCGCAGTGCAATTTAGTCGACTACGCTACCCACAATTCTTTTGGGAAGTTACCCTATTTCTGAGGCTCCATGGTTATCCAGTATGCTTTCATCCCGAGGAAGGGCTTTGGCAACAACCGCAACAATTCTTTGCAGGTTGTCAGTCTCCCACAGAAACTGGTACAGATGTTTCGACTTCAAGACTTAATTTTGTGCATATGCTGATAAAGTTAATCATCATCTTTCCAACGTTAAAAAAATGAACCAATGATACGTTAAGTTAATTCAGGTGAATAATTAAAAATCCGAAAATCATCAGAATACAATCTTTTAAGTTTTTTCAATAGTGGTTCGGGTAAAGAGGAAAATGCACTTTTAGTTTTGTGTCTATTTATCACCGGCGATCTCTTAGGATCAAAAAACACTTTCTTTTCCTCAGGATCATTTCTTTGCAAATATCCTAAGAGGCGATTGGAGTCCTCAGCCAGATGTTCGAAGCGGATAATAAAATCGTAGGCGACTACGCAAGGATTGCAAAGTGAAACTTGAGGGCGCCAGTGCACGTCAATGTAATCAAGAGGTAGATCGGAATCAACCACATGTCTGACAAAAATATATACATCGTATTCAACTCACGAAATATTTTCAATTTGGCTTATCATTTGAAAAGTAAGGAAGACAAAACAACAAGTGCCCGGTAATTCAACCATACACAGTAAACTTCGCTTCATAAATCCACTACCGTTCCAGCCCATTTTGGATTTAATAAACGGCGGATTTAAATAGTGGATTTAATAATTTTCTGACATTGAATCAGGTACTTTATAAGTGTATACTGTACAGGAAGTTCTAGACTAACTGACAGTGAGAATAAAGGTTAAGTGCATAAACAAAAATCAAATCGTACAACAACAATGGGATTGTTAAAAGCATTATTCGTATAGAAAATTCCACTGTGTTCTTTTAAATGCTAAATAGGTGTAGAAACAATTTTGATCTGTTCTAAAAAGCAGCAGAGAACAGTTCGCAAAGCAATGAGAATGGTGGGAAATTTCTACCAAACTGAACTAATAAGACAGATTCTGAATTTACTAACCAACAAATTATAACGTGCTAACCGGCTCTACCGGTGTCGCTCGCAGGACACCCATCAGTAAAGTCGGAGTTAAGACTATCGGTTCAGCAGGATGCGCCGGCTTCACCCAATGAGTAATGTTTTTTGGCATAGCCAATTCTCGTCACAAAGTCAAAAGTGCCGGTTTTTTTAAGGAAATCGATCAAACAAAATATTATTGGGAGTTCAGCAGTGCTGCTCTATTTTTCAAAAGTTTCTGGGGTACCTGGAAACGTCTTGTGTGAACTGTTGGCACAACCAGTAATTTTGTGTATAAATGTACATTTGCGAATTTAATTTCTAAATGAAGCAGTGTGTTTGTATTTTGTGAGGAAGGCCATTTGATGTGCCAAAAACGTTTAGAATTTACATAAAAATCCGAGATAAACTAAACCTGCTGTATATCTTAGCGATGAGAAGGAGAAAAAGTACATCTTGACCGACGTGTAGACAAAGAATTGTGAAAAATTCCCTCCTAAAGTAAGTAGATTCAATAAGCGGCTGGGTCTGTTATAAATGGATTTATAAAGCGGAGTTCACTGTATTGGTTTATCTACACCAAGCTACTACGTCACATAGCGTATAGTTGGCAAAACTTCATGACGGCGTGGTTTTAAATACTACTTCTAACACCACGTTAACTGATGATATGGTACGAGGCAATTTTCTGTAATTTACACGTTAAATATGCCTTCAGAGCAAACAAGTACAAAACCACAAAGCACAGAGACAAATTACAGAACTTAATTGACAACGAGCATCCAGCACTATAGAGAACAGTGGGTTTAGTTACATTTGTCATTTATTAAATTCAGATAAAACAACTTGGCTCAGTTAAATATCGGTATATCTTGACCAATTTGTTACGTCACATACAGTTAGCACAAGTACATTTCAATCTTAATTATTAGCTTTAAACACGCCTGCGCATGCTACGAACTTCGGGATGCTAAATTATGCGATCTTTGGGCGTGTGGTAAGACTTCGCTTACTTTTTGATTACTAAGCAACCATTCAAGCTCGAGGTCTTCAAACTTACATTTGAAGCGGTATGTTGTTGGGCTAAATATTGGTTTAGTTAGAGCTATTTGGACAATCTACACGGAAGAAATGCATTAACGCAATTCTAGCAGTTGCACGTCAATTCCGTTATTTCAAGCTCGGATAATTAGATGTGACAGCGATAGCACAAACTTACTCGGCAAATTGCTGAAGGGTTAATTTTCCTTTGTTCATATTGTGAACGTGATTTAAAACGTCTTTTTTTTCGCTTTCATTCAATTTATGATAAATTGCATCTTTCACCAACTCAAAGTTACCATTTCTGTAACATAAAATACAACCGTGATAAATTCGAGATATCCCCAATATAGGTCTGTGGAGTCCCCTTTCTTCATATTTGTAATGATATGTAGCCTAGCATTCGAGATAATGCAGTGATATGTAGCAGCATGTTAACTGTGTTCTGAAAATACTTATAATTTAGCAACCTGCTGCACTTACGATTGCATACTGCAGTTTTACATGAAGTGCATTGCATTTTGGACTTTAGAATTTCAACTTTTAGGCGTCGAACCAATTGAAATATCGTTCCGGTTTGGATTCAGGTTCAGCAAAATTTATTTTCATCGTTTCAGCTCCAGTGCCGGTCTAACGCATTATAAATGGTGTGGGTTAGGTTCGGTTAGGTTTCAAAGTCAAATTTTACAGTTTTGGGTTCAGGAAAAATAAACGGTTAGTACCGGTTTTTGGTTTGAGATTAGGTTCGATTCGTCGCCCTGCTTCCTAAATATCTAATGCGCCTCTTGTCTGACATGTTGTAGTCTAATGAAATCCTTTCCCGTGAGAGTTTACGTGTTTGCAACCGCATCTATTTCTCAATATCATGCATTAGCTTTATGCCGCCAATCTTTTCTACTCTTTCGTTGGTTTAGCTTTAGTTAAATTGCTGGATATTCAGATTAATACTACTTCAAGAATGATTTCTGTTACAACCAAGAATTTGCTGCAGCTTTGGAAACTGTTGTTTTGATGTTATGCAACTTAAATCAAGCAACTTTAAAGATTTAAGATTTATCTATATAGCTCAAGCAAAGTGATCGAAAAATTTTAGAAGAGTTGTCAAGATTGACTACCGTATTTTCCGCTTAATAATCCAAATTTCAGGACCTTAATTTTGGACCTGATGTTTTGGGGTCGACCTATTGGCCAATCATCGGCTTTGGACCAGAAAATAGCGAAAGCCAAAATCAGTCCCAGAATCATACCTTTGATCTCACAGTTACGGTATAGTTATTTCAATAAAATAATTAATGAAAGTCTTTCATGTGCTTTTAATAACAAAAGAAATTTAGCGCTAACTGTTAAGTTTACTTATATTTTACTTTTGGGAGTTAACATGCATGTCGACGTTGAAACGAGACCAACAAATCGTTTCGAAGAAATTTGTCACTTCAAACCTGTTTTTTCACAATAGGTAACGTTAAAGCGCTATCTTGCATGTAGAGCTGTTCACCAGGCAATAAAACAGAAACCAAATCTTCTTGTTTGTTCTACCGATAGCAGTTTTAATAGAAACTTGCGTCATGCAAACCAATCGCAAACAATAGGCAGTAAAGAATACACTGCGTTTAAGCGTTGGTTTTTCGATTGGGCTGCTAACAAGCTGTCACGTTAAATAAAGTGAATCAGTTCTTTGTTAAATGACAGAAAATCGGATCGAGTTTAATACAACTTCAGCCATAGGTATCATGTTCGTTGGGTAGAACAATCATTTTTTTGCACTATTTCCCCGTCTGCAGATTTTCTCTATTCTTGTGAATATTAATTCATATATTTTGTTGCTTGTTAGTAGCTCTCGAGCAGATGTACTCATTTACGTGTCGTTTTCTAGAGCAGAAAAACCTAGAGGATTTTTATTCGACTCTCGACACGGATTCTGGTTTAATTCTTCAATTTCTCAAGGATCTAAAATAACTGAGGCAGCTAGCTCGGCGACAATCACTTTATAATCTTTGTTCTTTCATAATCTAGATCTAAAGCTAGTAATTGATCAGCCTGTGCATTCAGAATCTGCATATCTAGATTATAATTCACAATCTCATCACCAGTTCTTATTCAAATGGAATTTATTTCAATTAGGAGTGGTCACGCGATTGTCTCGTAATATACAGTATATCTTGAACGCAGGTTGACTGATTGCCATTAGCTTTAGATCAGGAGTTCTCAGCCTTTATTTTCTCATTACCCTTGGCAAATTTTAAAAGCAAAATTTACCCCAAATTTTTTCATATTTTCACTTCTTCAAATGCTTATTGTACAGGTTGTCCACAAAGTCTGGGTACATAGGAATTTTACTACTTTATTTATTTATGTTATTTTTCATCCTCACTGAATTGAAAGAAGAGGCCATGTGGAGTGGTTCCCTCGTTCACCAGACCTATCTCCCCTTGATTTCTTTTTCTGGGGTATGTTAAAAGAGAGAGTTTACTCAATGAAGATTGCAAATCTAAACCACTTGAGAGAACGCATTATCAGTCAGTGTGCTGAAATCGACGGCAATCTAGACCTATTCAATCGGGTTAACCTGAATTTTGCAAGGTGCATCAAATTATGCATTGAAAATAACGAAAATCATATTGAAAATTTAATTTCTTAACATTATAATTAAATAAAATTGTTTTGTTTTAAAAGTATGTGTTTATCCTCTATGTACTCAGACTTTGTGGACACCCTTGAGTAAAAGTGTGAATTTTTGCTAGCAAAATTTACCCCTAAGACAGGTCAAATTTACCCCCAAAGGGTGGGTAAACTTACCCCTGGTTGAAAACCCCTACTTTAGATTATGAAAGATCTCGAGACCAATATTTGACTTTGGCCAATATTGTTTGACCCTGGACGTGGCCGCATGTCGGGAACTAGAAGAAACGAGGATTCAAAATCGCCAAAGTGTTTAAAAATATTTTTTGAAGAGTTGCACCCTAGGGGTCTCTGAGAATATTTCCAGTATGAGGTCTTCTCGCCCAAAATCAATTTCTAGATAAGACCACAGTCCTGGCAATCATACAAAAGGCGCTCTATATTTCCACTGGGAATTGCTGTTGCCGTCTAGATCAGCTCATTCTGAAAATGAACAACGTCTGCGTAGCATGTTTTACGTACTTGTTTGTTGTAAAGTTCACTCCTTTCAAATACTTTTCCGCTTGAGAAGCAGCCACTCGCTTTCCATATTTAACGTAATATTCATCGTCCCATACATTAGAAAATTTGCTCCTATGAGCGGACACGAACCTTTCCAATGGATCGCGGGTGACCAAGAAGGTGGTGTAAGTAAGAAGGCGGTTTAAAGCTTCTGTTTCGGATAAGCTGTTAAAATTAGTGTTTATTATCTTGAAATTGGTTAGGTTAACAGGACCAGTGGCACAAATCCTGGGCAAGCATCGCTCCATATTTTCGAGGAAAGAGTGGGTACGCTTTTGCTTTTTTTTCTCCCTCTCAACTTTGCATGATACATTGAAAAACAATTACAATAAACCTGTTAACAGTTGATGCTGAAAATATAAATCACAGCGGAAAAATTTAGGGGCTTTGTGCTAATAATTTTGACGCATTTGTTTCAGGAAAAATGAGGCTCGCAGGAAGTGATCGATTTAACAGAAGAAGTACTTGTAGAAACTAGATTTGAAAAGAAAACCTTTTCCACAAAAAAGACCTATCAAAAACAACATGTTAATTTAAAACAAAAAATAAGCCTTTCTCACATTTCAAAGGTAGTTTATATTACCCAGTTACGGTTTACTAAAGTTACCTTGATAAAAGAGGCAACTTTCCTTTATTCAGCACCAAATCAGCAGATTTTATTTCATTTATCCGTGATTTATTTGTCTCTTTACCCATTAAATAATACATGTATTTCTTCCAAGTTGTGCAAGCTGCCTGCAAGCATAAAAGTGGAATTCATACAATAGTCTCTTAAAGTTAGAGCTTACTGCGCAAAGCCGTTTCGAGACAAAAATAATTTTTTTCTTACCCTTTTCCATGATGATAACTTGTTTTGAAGATCAAGTTTTCGAAAGGGACCATTTTGTATATTTTTGGCGCTTTGCAAACTCCTAGGCTAAAGCATGGTTCTAGCGAAAGCGATTAAAAACCCTAGGCAAGTCATATAAATCGGTGCTGCGGGCCAAATGTTGCACGCCGCTGGCCTTACAGCGATTCCGATGACAACAACAAGTAACCATCAATTCCTATACGGGTTGCGATGCGGGCCTACACGGCTTGGGCACCCCAGCCTTTTGTGGCGTCTCAAAAACAATGATCTTACCCTCAAATCTATTGTTGCGTGAAGTAGTTCACAGACATTCAAAAAAGTTTAGCTTATTTCACTTCAATTTATTAGATTAACAAGGTTATGGCAAGGCTACCAAGTGGGCCAGCGGCTCGGTTACAGGCGCTCAAGCGTTAAGTGTAAACCAACATGTTCTTTTTAATAATTAAAAACACAGTTCTTTTCACTAATAAGTACGAAGCAACATGCATTACGATGCAACTTATGCAGCACCTGCCCTTTCACGCCTTTCCAAAACTAAACAAAATTTATTTTAGAAAAAGTGAGTTAGAGGTTTTAGAAATCAATCTAGTTTTTCAAGATTGCCACCCTCGCCACGTTCAAATATAAAAACATCTCAATCCACCTTTGGTACTTCGCACATAATCACTTTATGGTGATCGTCATATATCATACGAGAGTAGGCAATTGTGGGAAATTTTGGGAAAATATTGCAGCGTTTTTCAAGACTTGTTCTTCTGCTCAAGTATGGTTCGTTATTCCACAATTCGTCGTGTTGTTTTTCAACTGAGTCTGAAATAACAATATGTAAGATTAAAGAGAATACGAAGACAAACCTACGTAAAAATATTTCACTGTACCAATCGGTTGGTTGAGCTTGGTTGCTTCTGCATTACCGAGGATTTGCTTCAAGTTTAGTTGAAAGCCGCAGAAAAGGGTGAGAATAAGTTCATGCTAAATCTATGAATTGTCTGCTGCGCATTGCCATGCTGTAAGTTACTTCTTTAAAACGTAAAAGAGAAAGTATCACATCGTAAAAACTTGACAGCGTTTATTTTTGATTGTCACAAAAAGATTTCACAATATGTCTCTTAGCTCGCTCATTTAAACATATTCTTGGGTCACGAGATTTTACAAAACTGATTTTTCAGAAAATTTGGGTCGCTTTAAAAAAGGTTGGGAATCACTGCTGTAAGTTACTTCTTTAAAGATCTACTTTTCAATACTGTCATTTTTAATGTGGTCTATGTTTGTACGCTGCGCCTGCTTGATGACAGCATGGTCTTATACAGTGGACGCCGCTTAATGTGATCACTTTTGTTTACACCAAAAATGATAACAATAACCGATTGATAACATTAACGGAAAAAATGAAAATTGCCATTTTATCGTTCATTAGGTGTCGCAAAAATAAAATTAAATAAATGAAATATTCAATAAACAATAAAACTTACAATGGACACAGTACAATACATTATTTATTTAGGAAATCATCCAGCTTTGTCTGCTTCATGTTTTTTCGCAGCAAATCATTTATAAAGGACTCATACACATATTGCAGTTCAAATTCAGATTTATTTTGCACTCCAAGCCGTAACACGCGAAGAGCTTTCCGCATTTCCTTATTTGTGTTTCTTTCCCGCATTTCCTTATAGCTTTCTCAGGCCGTTAATCATCAGAGCTGGGCATTTACGCTGGAACTTAACAAAATTAGTCACTACGTTTGGGAAAAAATTGCTAACAATAACCGATGTACTGATTACAGTAAGCGGCATATTTGTAATGCATATCGTACGTTCGGGCGGTGATCAGGAATTCCGATAATATTAACCGATTGATAACATTATCCGTGATTACATTAAGCGGCGTTCACTGCACCAGGCACAATGAATGAATTAACATAATTCCAAGCGCCAAAGCTGAGCAGAACCCATTGCTTGCCCATAATTTAAGCCATTGTTTAAACAACGCATTGTTTAAACTCACTCATCGAAATAGAACTATCGCCTGTGCCAACAGCAAGGAGATGATCGAGTAGTTGCTGACTTAAAGTTTGCAAAGCAACTTCGCAGTCTCAAAACTCTCCCTTCATATTTTTAATGAGTTGAATACGATTTTATTATTTCGTTCCAAATGCTATTTAAAGCACTATTTCTGCACGGTTTTAGGCCTAGCCGTCGTTGATATGTCCAAATAGAAAGATTTTTTATCGCTCTTCGGTACAGTTTACATTTTTAAGAACCTGTTGGACAAGTTAGTCCGCCTTGTTAAATATAAAATACAAGAAGAGAGGTGGAGAAGCTTACCAAAAAAAATTCGGTATGTGTTAAAAAGAGTGCATCTGTGAATGAGGAAAGCTTTCATAGACGCACTCTTTTGTAAAAGATTTGTACGGTTTTTTCATAACTTAATTTTTGATCCAGGCAGGACAGTTCTTTTTGCCGCAGAATGATAGAAGCAATTGCAAACTGCCGCTGTAAAGATTTTCAATGTTTTGATGCACAATAAGTCCAGTCTAAAAGATAGCCTGCAAAGCATTTAAGAGATAACTATGCCACTTATTTTGTTCTGCATGAGATAAATCATCCATCAGGCTTGTATCTTGAAAATGATTGCAAATGAGAGAAAAAATGGAAGTAAAAGTTGTTTAACAATTATCAAATGCTTCATACAAACTCTTGAATAAATGAAAATAAAAAAAGAAAGTTCTATAGGCGATTTTGAGATTTGCGGATGGAAAAGCTAACGCTCCTCTTTTGGTGGGCCCACAACTCTAATGAGAGTTAGGAGGCCAGTTTCTTCCTCATAGCCGCCTTTTTTTCGACACAATGTCAATCTTTTTTATTACAACCTGCGTGGAAGTGGCGAGCTGTTTTCAAAACTCCGGCGTAGCCGAGATTCAAACTCTGGTCTTACGCTGTCGAGGCGAGCGTATTAACCGATTGAAATTACATGTTTTCAAAAACCAGTTTCTATCCGCTCAACTCACTTTGCCGATTACGTTTTTATTACCTCTATTTATGATGCTTATAAAATGGTCATTAACAACGCTGAAAGGAACTTCACAAGCAAAAGCAAACTGCTGTCTGTGGTGCAACTGCAGTTGCTTAGGCTAGGGTAGGCAGCTCGATTCTTTGCAAATGCGTGTTATGAGATGAGATACATGTAATATGGGGTGTTACTTGTAGAACTAAAAAGATTTATTTTTAGACGATATCAAAAAATTTTTTTGTTGTTACGATGTTTGCGAGGTTTATACAGCTTTTTGTCATTTATGCTCCTAAAAAAGCATTTCGTAACGGATAGCGTTGACAAAATAACGCTATTGAATTCGTTTCGCTCGGTGTTTACTTTTTCATCTGTTCTTTAAACTTGTTTTTCACCAACCCAATTTTGAATGAAAGAAAACAACTTCTTAGGCTTACTCCATGCATTGCTCAACCTTACTTTAAAACTAGGGCTGAAAGAAATGTATAGGAAACATTTTAAGCAACAGTTTTCTGGCTATTGACTTTTCAGAAGATTTATTACTACCATTGGCGTACCAATTTGTATTGATAATTTTTCAAATTTTATTGGGATAAATGACATTGGTGCTGTAGGTCTCTCACTCCCTCTATTTTTACGCCTATGTTAACTACATATTTAGAAACGTAAGCCTACCTTAGCTGTAGTAACAAATAAATATCGACAATGGTGATTGCCTCAATTTTTGTTGATTTAGAGCAGGGGTTCCTAACCTGTGGTACGAGCAAGCTTTCCAAGTGGTACGCGAGATGTTTTCCAAAAATGCAAAAGAAGTATTTGTTTTCACAGAAACTGTCACATAGAGAAATGCAGTAATGTGAATTTGGTTTCAGTTCATTTTCTTTTGCTTCTCAACTGTAATACATGTAAATTTATACATATTGTATAATGTTGCATAATGCTGCGTGGGGTGCTGGCTTGCTTGGAGCTTTTTTTCTTTCTGTAGCGTATCTGCAGCAGCAGCAGCGAGCTGCAACACAATCGAATATTTTAGCTAGCCACGAGCTCACGACTGGTTAAAGCTTATTATGATGTAACACACTGGGAAGAACTGATTCATTCATATACTTTAGAAAGAAATGTGATTGGCTTATAACTGAAGAACCTTCTCGAAAGTTTTTCGTCAGTATAAATACGATCGCTTGTGTATCATATTTTTGTTTATTGGCGTGTGGGAGTTCTTTCAGTAATAGACTGATAGAAGCTTTGTGAATTTTAAAATAAAATTCTGTTGTCCTAGCAAGCTATATTTTTATCTGCTGTTCTACCTGACATTATTTTTCTTTGATGTTGGAATCTGGTTGTTTTATAACTTCACTCGTATCGTAGTTGTATGTTAATATGTCTGTTAACCTTTGTGTACAGTTCTTTTATGGACAAAACTAATCGTTAAAGTTAGGTGGTACGCAGCTACAGAATAACTCCATACGTGATACACAGCAACAAAAAGGTTGGGAACCACTGGTTTAGAGCGAACATGACTGACACAAGAAACACTGGTAACACTAATGTATGAAGAAGCCCGGCGTTAAAGCAAGGAAAGCAATCCGAAGAACTGTTTCCTGACCCAAAGGCTAGGTTATAAACAACTTTTTTGGAGAAGAGGGTAGCAACTTCTCCCTGAATTTTCTTTCACAGGAAAAAGATCCTATTCCAATTTTTCTAAAATTTGATCCTGCCACGTTTTTCGGTGAGCTCTGAGTCATCCCTTTAGTGCAGTGGTTCCCAACCTAAGAATCGCGACCCCCAAAGGGGTCACGAAGGACTTTTCAGGGGGTCGCGATCTAAATTTAATATATATCAGTGGAAAAATTAAACGAAAAAGATTAATTACCAATTTTCAAGCCTTTGGTTCGGCCAATTCTTAAAGCGAACTGTTGACGGGAGGCATTTTAATTAATTTTAACACTTCTGCGTCGGATTTTGCTTTGAAGAGAAAGTTGCCGATCGCGGCGATAACTTTTTGCAGCTTTAAAAACTTTAAACGTTCATTTGAGTTTGTTCTAAATTTCTTTTTATTTGTTTGTTCGCTGGCAAAAGCGTGAGTGTGCTTGCACAGTGTTTAGGTCATCTCGTTCGTGCAATCAAGCAGGATGAGAATTTATCTCAATTCAATCGTTAATCTGTGAGTTAATCTGTGAATAAAATAATTCCTAGGATTTCAATTGCTGTTTCATTGTGTTAATCTGCTGCATTTACTGCACCATCTCATGTATCGTCCTTGGATCTTCTGTAGATTACTAGGACTCCAGTTTGCAACTACCATTTTACAATGACTACAAGATAACTGTTCGTACTATTTAAACAGCATTTAAGATAAAAACGAATTTAAGCCTAATATCCTCACTTTTTTTGAATATTCATCATTTAAACAATTTGTTAGTTTTCCCATGGAGAAAAAATGAAAATATTTGGATGATTATATTAAATTTGGATTGACCTCTTTACTCAGCAATGGTGTTGAAAAACGTTAATGTATTTTCTGCAACGTTGTTCTCAGGGCAGAGTCTATGAAACCATTCTAATTAAAGCGCCACTTAAAAACAAAGCACCCCCAACATGCTGAGAAAGCTGTAGCTTTTTCCAACGTCATAAAGCTGGCTTGAAACGTCAGAGACTTGATTGTTTCAATCAAAGCAATGTGTCAGCAATGTGTCATATGTTATCGCACTGGAAATCGCTAAACAAAAAAACCTCACAGTATTGGAGAAACACTTGTGAAACCGCGTTTGTTGAAAACTGTCAAATTAGTTCTCGGGGATGCAAGTGTAGCGAAACTTAAACAGATTTCTCTTTCACATAATACTATCCAGAGGCGCATTTTGGACATGTCGGAAGATGTTAAGAAACAGGTGGTGAATGAAATTAAAGCGTCTCCAATGTTGTCGTTTCAAGTTGATGAGTCAACTGACGTTAGCTCATGTGCTCAGCTGCTTGTATTTGTAAGGTACATTTATTCGGATGACATCAAAGAGGAGTTTCTCTTTTTTAATGAACTCGACACGACGACAACTAGTGCAGATATTATGGGAAAAATGAAAACTTTTGTTGAAGCACATGGACTGCAATGGGAAGATGTTTGTGGAGTTTGTACTGATGGAGCTACTGCTATGTTGTGATCCCGTTCAGGCTTTACAAAAAAAGTAAAGGAACTTGCTCCAAAAGCAAAGGGTACGCACTGCTTTATTCATAGATACGCGCTTGCCAGCAAAACATTATCAACTGCATTAAAAAATATATTGGATTTGGTGTAAAAATTGTGAACTTTATTAAAGCGGAAAGCTTAAATACACGCCAGTTTAAAGAACTTTGCAAGGATATGAATGCAATCGGAATTTTACTTTTCCACACAGCTGTGCGTTGGCTTTCCAAATGCAACGTTCTAAAGTCTATACCACGTATTTGAAATGAAGGATGAAATAAAATTATTCTCGGAATTTAAAAATAAGGAGGAGTTTTTATCTTACTTCAATGATAACAATTGGATTGCCAGTCTTGTTTATTTAGCAGATATTTTCGAAAAGTTGAACATACTAAATCTCAAACTGCAAGAAAAGAACACAAATATTATTCAACTACGTGACAACCTGAAAGCATTTGTTGAAAAATTGCAAAACTGGCGCCAAAAAGTAGTTGATGGAAACAGTGCAATGTTTGATAGATTGTCCAGCTATAAAATCGTAGAGCAATTAAAGACACTTATTATAGAACACCTTCAATCCATGGAATAAGAGTTCCAACATTACTTCCCTGAACTAAAAGAAGAAGAAGCTATTCTTGCACGAAGCCCGTTCTCCAACTCCTTGGATGTAGGCGATATTACCGACAAAATGCAAGAGCCTGCACCAATCAACAGCCGTCTCAACGTGGTGGTGCGGTCCCCGACCCCGTTTGGGTTGGGTCGAAATGGCTGTTGGCCTTCCCGAGGGTCCCAGTTACCCCGGAAACTCCCCTTCATTTTTTCGCTATGCTGCCCCCTGAACGACCGCAGAAGGGCAGCACATAGCATCTGCAAAATCGGTCGCCTGTTTTGACTGTTTTTTTTCTCTTGCCCTACTCTTGCCCTTCTTCGTCTCCTCATTATTCCCCTTCTCCTGACGAGCGGTAACGTTCATTCTAACCCTGGCCTCATCTTTCCCTGCTCTGTGTGCGCTGAAAATGTGACCTGGCAGGCCAGGTCAATGCAATGCTGCACCTGCTCCAAATGGGTCCATCTAAGGTGCTCACAACTTTCCCTGTCCAAATTCAGAGCTCTAGGCAGATCTCACTTTTGGAGCTGCCTCCCACCGGTAACACTGTGACTCTCTCCTCGGACTCCTCCGACACGTATACCTCCACTGTGGAATCTGGCCCCCCTCTACTGATGCTGCACTCACGCGTCACCCCCGTTTCCAAACTTCCTATTCCACATCTGCCCATTCTATATCTCCTTCCTCTGCCCCTTCACCACCGTCCCTTGATCCTGGCCGTCCTTCTACGCCTCCTGCCTCCTCTCCTCCCCCTGACTCTCTCAGGGTTCTTCAATAGAATGCTGGAGGTCTCCGTGCCAGGAGCACTGAACTACTTCATTTTCTCTCGTCCTATCCAGTCGACCTTATCTGCATCCAGGAATCCAATCTTAACTCTTCTTCCCCTTTCCGGATTCCTGGATTCTCTGCTCTGCGTTCTGATCGCACCCACTCCCGGTCTGGCATTCTCTCTCCTGATACCACGCATGCCAGCGGCGGCGTCATCATTTTTGTCAGGCAGGGCCTATCTTTTTCTGAACTTTCTAACTCCTCTTTTTCTTCGCTCGATCCCTACTCTGATTATGTAGGGGTCAACATCTCTCTAAACAACTCCTCCTCGGTGTCATTTCTTAATGTGTGCGCCCCCCCCTATTCGCTCCTCCCCAACGGATGGCAGAACCGATTCCTTCTCTCCCTCCATTCTTCCCTCCTCCAGAAATCTCTTCATTCTGGGGGACTTCAATTGCCATCACCCCCTCTGGGACTCAAGAGGTACTTCCGACCCCCGCGGGGAGGAAGTATTCGACTGGGTCCCCTCCTCTGACCTCCTCCACCTAAATGATCCTGACACACCCACTCTTCTCCATCGCTCCTCTGGCAGTCGCTCCTCTCCTGGCATCTCCTTTGCTCCTTCTACTCTTGCTTTTTCTTGCTTCTGGGAGGTGCTTCATGACCTGGGTTCTGACCATCTACCAATTCTTCTATCCGTCCCTCTCTCTCCGGTCTTTCGCCCCAACGAGCGTCCCCCTTCCTTCAATTTTCAGAAAGCTTGGTGGGATGGCTTTGCCTCTTACTTTGACCCTCACTGTCCTTCTGCAGAGGAATACTCGTCTCTTTCTTTTTCCTCTGCAGCTGCCCTTTTTACCTCTCTGACTTTGAATGCGGCCAAATCTTCCATTCCCTTCGGCTGCATCAAACGCCCTCCTAAAGCCTGGTGGTCTGCTGGGGTGAAACAAGCGGTTAGTGAAAGACGCAAGGCTTTTGCTGCCGCTCACAAAAGTGATGAAGATCGCCAGGCTTACATCTCTGCTTCTCGACGCGCCTCGTCAGTCATTGCCAAGGCCAAGGCTGAGGCATGGCAGACGACTTGCTTTTTTATTTCACCCAGGTCTAACCCTAAATCTGTGCACTCTCTTCTCCGCTCTATCGCTGGCTGTCCTTCCTCGACTTCCTCCTCTCCTAACTTTCCTAACTGTTCTTCTCCCAGGGAATTGGCTTCGGTTTATGCCGCTTACCTGAGATCTCACTTTTCCGTTTCTCAGCCAAAGGCCTTGCGTAGCAGAGCCAGAGGCTACCTCACTGAGCTCCGCCGAGCCACGTGCCTTGTGGAGTCTCACTCGTCCTTTTGCTCTCCTTTCTCTCCCGCTGAATTTCTTGCGGCTGCCTCCAGTCTTACCTCAATCACTGCCACTGGCCCAGACAAAGTTGCCTATCCCATGCTAAAGCACCTTCCTCGCTCTGGCATGGATTTTCTTCTGCACATCTTCAATCTTTCCTGGTCTTCACATTCCTTTCCTTCCATCTGGAAGACATCTTTCATTATTCCCATCCACAAGATGAGAAAGCCTCTCGACTCTCCTGCTTCCTTCCGGCCTATCTCTCTTACCTCCTGCGTATCAAAGCTGTTTGAACGCATCATTCTATCCCGTCTTCTCTTCTTTCTGGAATCTAAGTCCATTCTCTCTCCCCGCCAGGCCGGTTTCCGCCCTGGTCGGTCTACACTCGATCAAATTCTGTATCTTTCTCAGTCCATTTCGGATTCGTTTAACAAACCCAGGCCGGGATCTCGGACGATTCTCTCTACTATCGATTTCTCTAAAGCTTTTGACTCTGTCTGGCATCCCGCCCTTTTCCACAAACTCATTTCGGCTGGCCTCCCTCCTTGCTTTGCTCGTTGGACTCAATCTTTCCTTTCTGATAGGCGCGCTTGTTTGGTCTTTTAAAATCACAAAAACCGCTTCTTTCGAGTCCGTCGAGGTGTTCCGCAAGGATTCGTTCTTTGGCCCTGTACTTTTCTCCTTATTCATTAACGATCTTCCGGCATCTTTGGCTAATTCCGTCAGCTGCTCTCTTTACGCTGACGATCTGGCCATTTGGTCCTCTTCCACCTCGGTCCCCACTGCGGTGGAGGCCACACAAGGAGCTCTGTTTCGATTGGAGCGCTGGTCTGAGTACTGGTGTCTTCCTCTCAATCCGAGCCAATGTGAGGCCTCGTTCTTCTCAGTGGATCCCCACCAAGCTAACCTCCAGCCCAACTTCCTCCTACTCGGCTCCCGCCTCCGTTTCAATCCCACTGCAACTTTTCTCGGGGTCATCTTCGACCGCACTCTTTCCTTTTCTAAACATGTATCTTCGCTGAAGGCCATGTTTTTCCCACGTCTCAAGGCCTTACGCTGTATCTCTGCTTCCTCATGGGGCCCCTCTAAGGAGTCCCTCTCTGTTCTGTACAAATCTTTTCTTCAGCCCCTTCTCACTTACGCTTCACCCGGATGGTTTCCTCTCCCAAGCGCTACCAATTTCACCAAATTGGAACGCCTCCACCGAGCGGCCAGTCGCGCCATCACCGGCTGCCTCTCGTCGTCCCCTATCCCTCAACTACTCACCGAGGCTTTTCTTCCTCCCCTACGAGTCACTCTGACTCACTTTACTCTTTTTTCTTATGAGCGGGCTCTTCGTCTCCCAACCTCTTTTCCTATTTCAGGTTTGGCCAGACTTGGAGTGAAACCAAGACTCTGCAGATCGTCCTGGAGAGCTTTTGCGTCCACTCACCCGCTCATACTTCCTTGTACTTGTTCTAGGGAGGCTCTTTTTGCTTGCCCTCCCTGTCCTCCTTGGAATCTTCCCTCGTTCACGGTGGAGTCCACCCTTCCCACTCCATGCTCTCGCTCTGATCCCCCTCACTCTCGCCAAAATGCGGCTCTCGCCCATCTTGACTTTCTCCCCCCTCATGATTTGATACTCTAGACAGACGGCTCTGTTCCTTTTCCTTTTGGCAAGGGCGGCTCCGGCGTTCTTGCCAACTGCTTTCTCTGTGGCACTGAGGCCACTCTTTCCTTTTCGGCAGGCCCAGTATGTTCAAGTTTTTCGGCTGAAGCCTGCGCCATCCTGCACGCTTTTTGCTGGTCTCGGCAACACCATAAAGTCTGCCATTTCTCTTCTCCTATTATCTGACTCTCGTTCTGTCCTCGCCACCCTGTCCTCTCCCCCATCCTTCCTTTCATCTCAAACTCTGTGGCAGATCTGGCAGAAACTGTCTTCTCTCTCCTGTTTTCTCAGAAAAAAAAGACGGGCTTTTTGGGACTTCTATTCTGGCAAAAATGTTGTTCTGGTGCAATAGAATAACAATCGAGTTGTATATACGGCGTCGAATTTTGTCGGTGTTCAGCCAATAAAAGCAGTCAAGCGCTTTAGTCAACGAAAAAAAAAGAGATTAATGTTCTTCAGCCCCACAGCTTCATGAGGTACAACCAAGGGATAGGCGGCGTTGAACTTTTGAACTGTTTCATCAGACAATATAAGCCAACCATTCATGCGAAGAAGTGGTATTACCTTCTCTATCTCAACTGCATCAACACGATTTGTGTGGCAAAACGGCAATTGCACGTGATTCTTCAACGCGATCCCCAAGAAAAGAAATTAGATTTTACGAGATCTGTAAAATCTAATTGAGTTGCTTAGGAACGTGGTGCGCCCTGAAACAACTCGGGTTTTAAAAAGCGGCCAGCGAATCGCAAACCAAATTATTGGACAACACCAGCCGGCTGATTGCCTGAAGCAGGGCCGCTGCATTTGGTGCAAGAAAAACACAATAAAAGAGACTTACGAGTGCAAAGTGCGATTATGCAACCGCTAATGATGCAATCACCCCATCTCATTGCCGATGCAGATAAACTTTTTGTGATTTCGTTTCAAGTCTGATTTATTCAGTGCGTCATATTGTAATTGTTTGCCAACATTAAAATAAATGTGCTTTTATAGCACATTTTTCAAGTGATCGCAAAAAGAGTCATTAACGTCCTTGTGCAGAAACAGCGATTTACCATAGAAACAATCGTAAATTAAATCAAATATTCTTTAATCGTTACAAAGCTCCTGGGGAAAATTAATTTCATTTTTATCAGCTCGAAAAAGATTTGATACAGTCAGCAATTCAAGTATGGTGCTTTGGTCATGACGCGAGCTAGCCAAATGACGCTGTAGCATCCAATATTGGAACAAAATTTTCAAACAGATACTGCTCAGTAAATAAACATGATATCAAAACAAAAGTTACCCCTACCGATCACTGTTTCCTGCTAAAGATCAAGACTTAAAGTAGGTGTTAGATCGCGAAGTGTGAAGATTAATTACAACAAAACTTACGATGTCATCATCACGAATTTTTATGAAAAGTATTTTCAACTCTTAAATAGAGATTCAAAAAAAAACGGTTTGTTGATATCACCTGTGTGCAATCAGGGGTAACGCTTAAAGTTATATTCTAATGGTGGAACAATTGTCCAATATAGGTTACGTACGTGAAACTGAAAATGAATATTTACGTCAAAAAAGCAAATTACAAAATCTATGGTTAATTTGCGGTTCAAGATTTTGATTAAACAAAGACTTTTCAAGTCTTGATTAAAGTTGTTTGATCAAACAAATAAAATTTGTGATCAAACAAAGTTTTCGCCGAACATTTTCCTAATTGTGTGTTACCCATTTGTTAGAGTCAGTAAAAAGCTTCGATGATATAGCCATTACGCCACGTAGTAGGAGGCTGGCTAAAGCCTCAGACTGAAAGACTTTTAAAAAATAGTATGCACAGCTTTTCTGCTTGATTTTGGCATAAACGGCATATAGCGCGAAGAAAGAAGCCGGCAAACTCACTTGCATTGTCTGTGGGAAAAGCACTTAACGGAATTATTCCATCTCTTAATGACCATGGCATTACGCAGTTCACCCGTCGCAGTGGCTTGATCTGACTTAAACCAGCAATCATGTTATGAGCTCACACACATGAGTAAATAAAAGCTTATTGGCTGATCTGGAATATCTCCTTAATGGTCTGTGACGTTCCTTCCGACGTTTACTCAAAAAAAGCGCTATCACTTCCTTGAAGATACTTCACTACTTACAGCTACTTACTTAGCTCATCAATTCCTTTCTCTGTCAGTCTCAAAAATTTTGGATGGTTAGGGTTTGGCTTGAACAATTTCTGTAAAAATTCTATCGAGAAATTATAAGGAATGTCTGCCATATTTGAAGCGTCTTTTGTTTCTTTTGATGAAAATTGATTCGCTGCTTTATTGTCCGACGACTTTACTTTTTCTTCCAAATTAAAGTTACTGGTTTTTCGATTATTCCAAATTTTAGAAATAATTTTGTCCAATTGCCGTATGCCTGCTGCTCTGTAAAAAAATTTAAAAAAATTCAACTTATCACTAACTCAGCCTCTTCATGTCGTTGTCTTAACAAAGTCAATTGCCTAGATACGCTTTAGAGCTGCCAAGGTTTTCATTGCTGACTGGGTTTGATTGTAAATGCCTCCGATTAAAATCTTTTATACAAAAAGGTTAACAATAAATGAATAAAACAGTTGGCCTAGTTGTAAAATGCTTTTCCAAAACCACACAAGGTAACCATCAAAGTTTTGAACAAGGGTTTTTAGATTATGGCCTGCATAAAATGTTGCTCTCAAAGCCACTCGACCACGTTGTCAAAGCTTGTGCTCTACCAGTGCTTTATAAGACTGTCGTTTATATGATACGGAAATAGTTAATGGAGTAGTCAAGGTATACCTGGAAAAGAGGCCAAACTAATCACAAATAAAATCGGAAAATTTAAGGTTTTGCAGTCCGTTGTCGAGGCCAATATCACTCAATAAATTTGTTGATCGAGTCGGTATAAGAAAACACTGTAAAGTGAGTAACACACAAGAAATAATGAAAACTACCTGATATGATTCTATTTAAAAGAGTTCGCGTAGGCCTATCTTGTGTTAAGCTTACTTATTCGATGAGGAACCATATAGTGCTGAAGAATTTCTCCAAATTGACAGAAAGCCTACGATCAGCGTCCAAACCAAAAAGATACAAAAAGTAGCCTTAAAACGCATGATGCGCGTTTTATGAAATCCTAAGTAAGTCTTAATAAATTACTTCCTGAAATTAGCAAATTTTATTTTATACAATTCATAGCAGCTCATAATACACTACAAACAATATGTTGAATAACTTTGATGTAAGGGTAAACCGTATCCCAACCATTCCTTTTCAACATTTTCGAAGAGTTCACGCTTATAGGCCGTTGCAGCTTAAAATCAAAAGGAGATATAACATAGATTTTAGTTCAATAAAAGTGCAATTAGTTAGGCCCACTTCAGTAATCCAGGGTAACTCGAACTATTTCGACAATCGATTTCATCCGGGAAGGAGTACATTTGCCCATTATTTCTATTCTAAAAATTTGGTCTGGATAAAAGATATGACAATATTAGATTTAAAAATTGGGCAAGTGTTTTAACCACATGACTTTCTCAAATAGGAGGTCTATGACTAGGCGATGTTATGAAAGTCATCGTTGACATTAGGCAATGACTCATTAGCCGTATTAAATTACTATCTGTTTCTAACTTTTTTGAATTTTTTAACAAAGTCTCTACAATAACTTACGAAGATTGTTGAGAGCTCGCCAATATTCCCACACCCCCTTTAAAGGTTTATAGCTTCAAAAGTTTGCTAATATTCTAACTAACTTTTTATGAATGCTAACTTGAAAATATTTTGATTTCTCAATCTTCATTGCTGGTTGAAAGCATTGTCTATAGCTATCTTTGTTTGCTATTTCAAAGCCTTCTAGACAGTTTTATTATTTTCTATAGCGATATTTCTTAACACAAGAACCAGAAATAACTTAGACATTTTAGCCTAATTTTCATGTTTGCATGCTTTTTGTTTAAAGCAATATTATTTTTCTTTTATCTATTAAAGATTGCTCACAAATCATATGACGCTTTTTTATCTTGTTTTTCATCCCAATTCCCCATGTTACGCATTATGACGTTTCTGCAAACCTCTTTCCCAACTCAAGCGAGCATCATACAAAAAAGTACTGAAGCAGATGTAAACTATTCTGATTCACTACAAAAACCTGTCTTTGATATTTTTAAACACGAGGACACATGGGCAGGGGGGCTGGGAGGTGCGTTCAGGAGAAGCATCCGAAGCACTATCTTACCTGCCGAAATCAGGCGCAGCAGAAAAAAATACCATAGCCATGATCATGGCAAAATACGAGCGAATATTATTAGCAAAAAATTAATTAAAGTTAAGCGATATATTTTTGTTGCTTTGAACAGTTATACCTCCTCCCTGAAACTATTATCCGGTGCCGAATTTAACCTTGTTATTTATTGTTGTTTTTATACTGTTACACAATTATTTTTATACAACGTAGTCCACTTCTTTTTCTGACTTTGTTTTAACTCAAGTGGGGTTGCTGGTGATGACTCTTCCTCTTCATAGCGCTCCATTTTGTGTGTCATCTTCCTTCAATCCCTTAATTTTCTTATCTTCCTTCAGGCAGTCCTCCCGTTTTCTTTTTGGCCTTCCTCTTTTTCTCTTTCCTACATGCTGAACCATCTTGCCAATACAGCTGTTTTCTTTTCTCGCCACGTGGCCCTTCTATCTTAGTCGTGCTTCTCTGAGCTTACCCCGTACAGCTACAACATTTTTCCCTTTTCTCACCTATTTATTTCGGATTTTGCCGCGCCTTATCACTTTAAAATAGAATTGGAGCATTCTCATTTCTGCCTCTTCCAATGATGGTATTTGTTTCTTGATCGATAGTACCACTTCCATGCTATATGTCGTGGGCGCTCCATTGCAGTGTAGAGTCAGCCTTTCACCTCGTTCGGTACGTTTTTGTCACAGAGTACACCAGTTACTTTCTTCCAAGCATGTCATCCTGCTTTTATCCTTCTTCCGACTTCAACATCCGATTCACCATATTCTTGTGATAGATCACAAGTACTTAAATGACGTTACCTTGGCGATAACGTTTTGCAGTTTGATGCTTTTCTCTTGTGCTTCTTCTTTACCAGCATACATTTACTCTGTTTTCTTTCTGCTGAGCTTCTTGCCTGTTTCTTCAAAAACCTTCATTTAAACCTCTAGTCTCTCTTCAGCCTACTGTCTTCTTTTGTTGCACAACACAACGTCATCCGAACACATTATTTCCCTGGGTGCTTTTCTTCTAATGTTCTTCTCAACCCACGGCAGCTGAAAGTGAGGGATACGTGTTCAATTAGCTTGCTTTCGCTTTAATCAAGATGTAAACGACACCAATTGAACAAAATTGAAGATTCCCTTGAATTCATTGTCAATTAAAATGCGAACAAAACAGTACGACTTAGTCAGTTTATTGACACTGGCGAATGACTTCACTTTTATTGAACATATCATAACTTTTCGGTGTTCGATAACTGTCTCAGCAATTTTCTTAGTACCACTTAAAATCGATTGCATTAGGCTTTTCTTGAACGTTTTTTGAGCAAGATCTGTATCACAGGTTATTCCAATCTGCTCACAAATTCTCTCACAAATCCTGACAGTGGCATGGCCAGCCAAAAATTTTCAATTGAGAGCTAATTTCTTATGCAAGATCCACATACATTCAACGCGGCGATTTTTTCAAACGATCATGCCGTCAAAATCAAGAGAGCTTGCAAAAATTTTAAGGTTTTGGCCACCAACGGTAATCATGTCATGTAAGACAAATGTACCAAGATAATTTACTCAAAATTTAAAGGCACAAAAATTTTCTGTAGCAGGAGTTCTTTAATTCCTTCTGGCTATACACTCTTGAATTTATTTTGAAACCAATTCTGGATGTAACTATTTCTGTGACTTACAAGCTACCTGTCCCAGCAGGTTTTCAGATCATTTAAAATAAGATAAAAACCTTTTGGGTTGAATGAAACTATGCCTAGCACTTGCCCATTTTACTCAATCAATCGAGTCAATTAACAGCGACAACTCTCTCGTTAAATATACAGGGTGTCCGTAAAGTTACTATACAGTCTTACAAGTTACTATACAGTTTCACTGTATTATATGTAATAGTTTTTGTTACTATATAGTTTTATTGTATTATACTGTATTTAATATTTATTTTTTTCACAGGCCTATTTAATTAAGCATTATTTATTGTATTAGAGTTGTAGTTTTATAGTATTATTTAATTAAGCATGCCACGCAAGCTAACTTTGGAAGAGCGCAAATTTATTTTGAAGCGATATTGGAAAACAGAAAACGCACAGGATGTAATTCGTGATTGGAATCATTATTTTAATACAGATCTTCCAACACGTTTGGCTATTTATAAACTTCGAGACAAATTTGACTTGTGCACCAAAGTTTGTCATAGTGTGGTGTCACGTTGTCGAGAATGTATTGAAGCTGAAGGCCTCCAATTTGAATATTTGTCATAGAAATTGTTTGCCTTGATTATTACAGTCTTTTCGGATGTAACACATGTATTTTCTGAGATTTTTATAAACATAAAGGTGTTATTTCTTTTGTTACAAATAAATATTGTAATACAATATCTTACTGTACTGTTAATATATTACAGGGTGTCTGTATAGTAACTTGTAAGACTGTATAGTAACTTTACGGATACCCTGTATATTTGCTTTACACAACCGAAGACAATATAGCTCTTTTACAGCACATCGTTTCATCCTTTGGCGATTGCCGTTGGGGCGCTGCAGATGATCAATTTGTTTTGGTTGCGTTCACCATGCAGCGAATCTTAGGCTGAGACGCCTGGCGGAGCCCATCCCTCTCCAGGCCTGGCCACCTGTCTTCCACATAAAGGTAAAGGCGTCCCGTTAAGTGCCTTGCCCAAGGACACAACAAGCGAACTTGCCAGCTTACAGCACATACCAAGCGAAAAAATAAACATTCATAAATTTTGTAAAAGTTAATTTTGTCACTAATGCTTTTCTGTTTGTAGACGACCTAAAACAAACCATTTTTTATGATAAGGAATTACAGTAAGCACTCCTAAATCACGACTTTCAACTTAAGTTCCTCCTTTGATAAGTTTAACCTATGTATGCAAAAGTGGTTCCCGGGTTTGGAAGGGTAATTTTAAATGAGTAGCACACTGGAATCAACACACAAAACTGCCTGTCTCCAGGTTTAAAAACATTTTCGACTGTAAATCTTTGAAGTTTTCTACTTTCTTTAAAACCATAGTATTGCGGCATTTGTTAAGTTCAAGCTGTAATTTTTATTTGAAAGAAAATACGTAAAACACGATAAAGTACTTTTTTGTTTATCTTATTCTTAACCAAGAACTCTTTAATAAGAATGACTATTTTGTTCATGTCGGGTACAGAGTATCATTTTGTAACATTTTTGCTTGGTGGTGTGCTTCGTAATGTTTTCAATAAAAGAATGCGTCTTGGCTCAAAAAAGATATAAAATCGCTGCAGCACTTGACTTTACTTCCTCATCTATATTTAGATTCACTAGTATATTAAAATTCAGGTACGCAAAACTCCTAGGTATTTTAAGGTCATGTGCTCACTTCAAAATGATTTCAAATTTTTTTGTATAAATGGTTAGATGGGTCCAACTGCACTTGGGCCTCTCTAACACGACTTTCTTTTCACGGTCGAGTGTTTCTTAACACTGCTCACTTGATTTGCACAGGGTTGTTGGTGTATTGCTCCTTTCTAATCTTCGGTAGAATTGCTTTTAAGGAATTTTCTTTGCCCATCTGATACATTGCACTAGCAGAAATGTTTGGACAAGTCCCAAGTTCAAGTCAGACTTCATTGCACTAATGCAAGTCCGACACAAAATTTCATTCATACACTGGTAATTCCTGAAATATATACTTAATGCTTAAAAAGCAATTAAGTAACGTTTAAAATGCACCCTCACCATACAGAAAAAATACATCTACACTTTTAAGTGTAAGTGACAATATCAATCGTTAGTTCGTAATGTTTAAAATCACAAAAATTACCATTTCATAATACATTAAACTAAATTAAATTAAATTTGGACTCGTATATAAAAACTGCTAGTCCAAGCCCGAGATCGAAACCCACAAGACCAAGTCCGCAAGTGCACGTTCAATGCCCTGGTCCTGATGCTCTTTTGAGGATCAATTGCTAAACCGCTGTAGTTTTCACAAACGCATCACAACATAGTAGACGAGAAAGGCTGTCAAGTTATTCTGAGCAATTAACTCATTAAAGCGCAAAGGCTAAACTTCTCACATCTAAAAAAGCTACCAGTAAGCTAATTAACTCCATAACCCAAAGATTGCTTTCGTTTTGCTAACGTAGCCTAGTACCAGAGCTGGGCACCGCAAATTTACACTCAATTCCACAACCGCAAATTCCGCAAAACTGCAAGAGGGGTTCCGCAACCGCAAATCCGCAAGTTTACGATAGGTTTGCGGTGACTTTTCGCACTTCCGCAACCGCAAATGCACATTGCACTTCCGCAAACTTAGACCACATTATTTACTGTCATCTTGTCTTCGTGATGACCTTTTTTATTTTTGAAGGTCAAATTTTGCCATCGACCAGACGTTGACCTTCAAAAAAAAGGTCATCAATTCCCTGACGTTAACCTCCAACCCAGAAAACAAGAGCGTCCACTTTTTCCAAGCGGTTTTACCGCGGATCAGGCAACACTGCTTATTGCTTTGCGGATTTGCGGTAAATTTCAATTTTTCACCGCAAATCCGCAAATATTTGCGGTAGGAAATTAGGTTCGCAAATCCGCAAATAGAAACTTGAGTCCGCAATTTGCGGATTTGCGGACCGATTTGCGGAAGTGCCCACCTCTGCCTAGTACCATGTACTATGTGCAATTGCTAGCAAGAGTGAGGGTAGCCTAGTACCATGTACTATGTGCAATTGCAAGCAAGAGTGAGGGTAGCCTAGTACCACGTAATATTTGCGATTGCAAGCAAAAGTGAGGGTAGCCTAGTATCACGTAATATTTGCGATTGCAAGCAAGAGTGAGGGTAGCCTAGTACCATGTAATATGTGCAATTGCAAGCAAGAGTGAGGGTAGCCTAGTACCACGTAATATTTGCGATTGCAAGCAAGAGTGAGGGTAGCCTAGTACCATGTAATATGTGCGATTGTAAGCAAGAGTGAGGGTAGCCTAGTACCTTGAAATATATACAATTGCAATTAAGAGTGAATGTAGCAAAGTACCATGTAATATGTGGGATTGCAAGCAAGAGTGAATGTAGCCTAGTACCATGTAATATGTACGATTGCAAGCAAGACGGTAGCCTAGTACCATGTAATATGTGTGATTGCAAGCAAGAGCGAGAGCAACACCTAACAGACATAATACAGTGATTTCACGGACTATTTCTCACCCTAAATGCAGCCTCAACTCTAACTCCAAGTCCAGCCCAAACTCTACCTCCAGATGTACTATGCTTGTTTAGTGTAGGCGGAAAAGGGTGGTACTAAACAACATGATCCAAGCTCTAATACCGCCCCAACCCTTACTTTAAATGTATGCCTACTATGCCCGTTTAGCACTATCGGCAAGAACAAAACCTCCGGTAGGGGAAGTTTGTTTGAACAATCGCCCTTTTCGGCATATTCGCTATCATATCATTGGTCTGCGGGCTCAATAACCTGGTACAATTTGTCAATTCCTCTTTTGTGTTTATTATGTTTTTGCTCATCTTTGCTTAATACCATATTTAGTTTTCTTTCGCTTTTCTTCGAGATAAAAATATCCCAGGCACCAGATAAAAACATCCTCCGGCCGTGCCTGATTCCACTTGCTTTTTTATAAGGCTACTGCTACGTACCCCTTTTGCAAACGTTTTTCATTGAGCTGCTATTTTATTGCTTCTGTTTTCATTTTCCTTTACGGCTAAAAGTTGGTGGTAACTGCGCTGTATAGCCGATTTTATTGCCACCGCATATTGGTTTGATGATATTGTAATAAGAAGCACTAAACTGATTGAACTGAGATGATTACGGATTTGGATTTTAAAACTCGAATTTCACTATTTTTTGAACAAGGACGTTTTTCAAATTTTTTTGAGAGGCTCACATTGCTAAGCCTGAGAAATTTTACAATTTGGTGAGTTGATGTAGCGTTAAATCGCTTTACTACTTATTTCATTTACCTCATAAAAAAATGAATTATCTACCTACATATGAAGCGTGCAACAATTGGTGTATCGATAAATCAAGTCGAGTAAAACGTTTCTGGACTGATCGGAGTTCTGTCACAGCTAATAATTTCATAAGCTTGCCCTGAGAATCAACTGCAGATTTCTGAGTTGGCAACCACTTTTCAGCTGTTGCAATTACATTCTACAAGTCCAGAAGTGGGCAATTGATGTTAACAAACCACAGTAACTAGGCTTCCTTTATACCTCCTTCACCAGCTTTATTTTATTTTGGGGGCTGAGACCCCTCAAGAAGGGAAAAGCAACCCTGTTTTTGGATCGTGTTTTAAAAAATAACCTTGTTTTTGGATCAAATTTGAATCTAATTTTATTTCCTAAATGCTTGGTTGCTTCTACCTCAGTTTTAATTGCTGCTTACGTAACACTTTTGCCATGACTAAATGTGGCGACTTTGATTTTGGGTCCGGCTGCTCTGACTCCAGTAGCGGCTCAACTCTTTGCTTTAGTTTGGCTCAGCCGCAAGCAGCGCGCGCCGCGCTCGGCCTCGGCGTACACCAGGCTTTAGGATAAATGGTTTACTTTAAGCTTGTTCAGTTCGACTCAAGCTCATTTTGCTTAATTTTCCTTACAGTTGAGGAAGAGTTAATTTTCTATTTAGAACTTGAAACACCAAATGGTGGCTTGCAGCAGTACGTACTTGAAACAAAACCGAATTTTACGGTGAAAAAAATAACGTTGAAGCTGTTCGGAACTACTACAACTTTCATCTTTAAAGCAGCTATTACAACATAAACCTATAAGCTGCATAAATAAACATAGCACGCTCTTTGAGATTTACTTACCAACACACCTGCTTACTCCAGTCACCGCACAGTTTTGAGGAGACGATGCTTAGCCAGACGAAGGGAAAAAAAGAAAAAAATGCAGTGAGCACGTGATGAACTTAATGGACCATATCAATAGAAGATCTTTATTAACCCGAATTAGCTCAACGTTGGTCAGCAGCGACTCAACAAATTTTCAAACATTAAATTACACACGATATTGTTTTCAAAATAATTTGAAATTTCCTGACTTTTCCTACTTTTTTTTATCTTTAATATGAACCTAAAATCATTATTGTACATTCATCATATTTTGAATGAGAAACATAGGCGTACGAAGTGGGGGGTCCGGGGGGGCACTGGCCCCTCCTGGTTGTAAAAATTTTGGGCAACTTTTAATTTTTCGGGCAATTTGAGTAAGTGTCCTTTACATTTTTGCCGAAAAATTTGTCACTGCAATAGCATCTCCAAAAAAAAAAAAAAAAGGTTAACACCTGTTTGGAAACACGTTTGAGGGCATATTTAGGCCAAAAGTAATGGAAACGGTGCAGCGAAACAGGCGATGACCTTTTTTTTTTTGGAGATGTCATCGCAGTGACAAACTTTTCGGGCAAAAATTTGGTGCCCCCCATATGGGTTTGAGGTCGTACGCCCATGATGAGAAAGCATTTTTTGTCATATACTCATAAATTTTTGCCAAGAAGCAGCAATGATGCAAGTTAATCCGATTACGTGTGACGTCACGTTGTTTGTTTTACTGCCAGTTCTTTGTTTGGAAGGTGTGCGTCTCTTTCTTACGTAGTGGCGAGACCGAAATTAGATTGTAGTAGGTCAACAAATTCTAATTACTAACTTCTAAATTCTTTCGTTGCGTTCACTAAAGTGTGCAAACAAAATAATGTTTACATCAAGCACAATGTTTTGTACGAATGCAATCTTCCAACAACGGTTTCTCACTTTTCATGAACTTTTTCAAAATTTCCATTTTTTTCGCGAAGTTTTCTTAATAAAACAGGTTCTGTAACATTGATTTCACAATGAAAATCTTTTAATAAAAAGGAGCAAACATGCTTTGAGATATAAAGTGGAAGTGTTATGAAGTTTTGTGCAGTTGGCCCTACTACCAACTACTAAGATAAAGCAGACAGAAACAATTCGGCCAAAAAAATAGCTACAGCAGATAATAAACAAACTGAAATTTTTCCCAATTATATTCTGTGCCTAATAATAGATTGTGTTGTACGATATATTAGTAAACGAATTGAATTGTCATGCCGAGCAATTCAAAAAGTATAAGCTTCTTTTTTGTCATTCACAAGAAATACCGACATCAAAATCTGTGCATTTATAAGACTGACGTACACGTGGTTTTGCTGGCGTGAGCAATTCTAATGCTGCTCTTTGTATGATCCGATCAATGGACCTACACCTTTTGGATCTACAGTGAGTAAAAATAGATTTTTTTCATTTTTTTTACACATGCATATCATTTGATGGTTATGATACAAGGGAACAGCGGTAGAAACATGATCGTTTCAAAGCTATTCGAGAATTTTTCAATGCTTCTATAAAAATTGCTCAACTTGAGTTGTTTCTGAAAAATACACGTGCATTGATGAAATCTTGTATCCCACAAGAAATAAAATTAGTTTCAAGCAGTAAAATTCGAGTAAGCTTGCTAAATGTGGTTTACTTTTCAAGTCTACGAATGCAGTCGCTTACGCTTTCATGCACTTCATAATTTCATATTGTAGAAACCCAACAAAGGAGCAACAGCATACTACGTCAAAGGAGTGTAAGAGACAGTAAGGTATCTGCAAAATCTTCAGAATTACGGTGATTTGCAAGAGTGAAATATTTTCTTTGACCGCTTGTACACTAGTGTATCTCCGGTACAATGGCTTTTATCTCTCGCAAAATAACACTTGTGGGTATTCTTCAAACAAATGGAAGAGATATACCTATTGAGGTCAAAAACGTTGCAGAGAGAAAACGGTTTTCTTGTCAATGCTTTTGGGAGTCGTCGAAAAACAAGCTAGTGCTTCATTCTTACGTGTTTCCTACAAAGAGCTCTGGCCAGCGTAACATTTTGCTCCTCTCAACTGTTGAACTTATCCTTGGAGTAACAATAGATGATGGTAAATGATGGTGAAAAGAAACCCGCTATATGCAAAATATATAATTTTACTAAAGCTGGCACGGATGTGATGGAACATCGAATTGGTGCCTAGGTATACTTGCGAAGCCAAATCAAATCCCTGAACTTTAACAGTATTTTGCTATATAATGAATGTGCACCGTATCAATGCCGGCACTGCTTTTGCTTTCAACAAAAAGATTGATCTATGCAAGCAAGATTTATATAATTTTGGCATTAACTTCGCTTTTTCATTTATTCGTCCGCCAATCCAACGACGATCTTAACTGATCTTTGATAAACGTAAAAAAATGTAGTCTTTGCTTCCTGGGAAAAAAGTCGAAGCAAATCCATCCCAACAAACCAGGGCTTCTAAAAGAGAAAGATTACAAGAAGAAATACATCCAAATATGTGCTAAATTAACCAGGTGCAAGCATGTGTAAATGCTTGTAAATGTAAATGCAAGCATGTGTAAATAAACAAAACTACTAAGCCGGAAAAGAGTAAAAAAGTGCAAAATGTGTCCAAAAGTAGAAATCAATGTCAAATCTGTTCACTAGCTACATGTTCAAATCACACTGTTCAGATGGGTACGCAACGCTGTAAGTTGTCACAGCTGAGAAATTCACAACAGTAAATTTATTTCACTGCTCATTCTATCCTTGTTTATTGCATAAAGTTTAATGGCTACGGTTTTGCAAACCAAATTCTTTTGTAGCCACTCATCAACAAGCACCAGAGATTGCTAGCTGCACTAAAAATTATAGGTGACAGCAAATATGGGCAATTGTAACAATATCGAAACCACTTTGAAGCCAACTTTAAAGTCTTTTTTTAATTCGACTCCGACGCCACAAAGTCAACGCTAAACTTTAGCCTTTGCCTTTTTTTAACTGCAAAGTCATTAAAAATATTTTTGATCAACTAGATACTTGTGTGTTTCTGATAAAAGACACAAGAATATTTTTGTGTTTTAGTGTTACTTATTTCTGTTTTATTGCGTGTTGAAACTGTAATCTTTTCAAGCGCCAATTTCTAGCCAACAAAAAACAAGTGAACCAAAATATCCTTCAAATTTTAAGAACATCAAGTAGTCTCGAACTCAAAGTTATAGGTTCATCTAGTAAAGAGTGTCGTCTAATAAAATTAATTGCTCACAAATATTTGGAGCTAATGTACGTGCAAATAATTTGAAGTTGCATTTGGTAGAAAAATATTTGAGTCAAGAAAATGCACTACTGCATTTGCATCTGAATTTGTTGTTATGTTTTAGCAAGGTTTGTTGCGAAAAATTCTTTAGGACTAGCCATGTCTGTGAAATCTTGAAATAAAATGCCATTTTTTATCGTTGTGGCGGATCTGGTAGAAGTTTCTTCGGTCAGAGAGTGCCACAGAGCCAAATATAAATTGCTCACCCCAAAGCTAGCAAGAAACTAACAAACCAGGAAAATGGACACCATGCATTTTTCAATCCTAACTCGACTATCATGATGGGAGCCAGAAAACTCTCAGTTAATCAAGCAACACTCTAACCAACTGAGCTGGAACTACAGCTGCAATAAAACAGAACTGAGAGAAAGTGTAACTTTTTATGCAAATTATTGCTTGATTTTACCGAATTCACATCGTACTTATCGTAAAAGCACTGTTTACATAATTATTTTTTGAGAACATTGAAGCAGTAAAAACCCTGTATTCAGATTTCGAGTGCGCTTCTCTCAGTCCTGCAAAATTCTCTGTGATTCCAAGTTACGAACTGAAATTCCTTTGTCATCACTCAGTTCCTCTAAAAGAGAATTGCTACGCTTTCGAAAATCATTAGTGTTCCCAGCTTTAAGTTTTATAGATTGCTCTAAATGCAAAAATTTGGTTAAAAATAAGATAAATAAAATATACAATGCACTTTATTTTGATAAATTTTAAATTATTTCACGAAGAAAAGACGCCACTCTATCTAAAAAAACTATTAAAAAGTAATCTAGCAATAGGAATAAATATTGAAATTTTGTTAGTAAGCAAACAATATATAACCCCTTTGTGCAATTTTCCTAACCTATGGGCTGTATCTTGATTCTCGATAAACCGCTTTGTGTAGGAATTATCGGTACTTTTTTTGGATGGGTGGTCTGATTTAATTCCAAAGCCGGCAAAATTAAAGGCAGAATTATCAAACGTTTAACATCACTGCAATGTTTTCTTCATAAACTGCTCTGTTGATTGGGTCACAGTCGCGGGGATGAGGTTGGATGAAGCTATTCCTTAGATACTTTGGTGAAGTGCAAATGAATTCAACAGTGCCGGGGCCAAGATGAGCGGCAGAAAGGGGCTATCCCATTATTTTTTTGACTTTGCCTCACTAATTTTGAGATAATTCTGCCACATTTAATCAGAAATGAAATAGATTTTCAGTCACAATCAAAACACGGATAGTTCATTTCAGCCAGATGGTATGAATATGAGGTGTATTGGGTGTATCGTCTTACGTCAAAAAATAATTGTAAACAGTTGGGTAAGCGTAGACGTGTGATCGTACTAACAAATGATTATTTTGATCTCTAAGAAGGCAATACTTTCTAAGAGCGGTAGCTCTTACTGCAAACTCATCAACAAAAGTTTCTTCATGCTAAATTTTCTTAAAAAATCTCTAGATATGCACCGGTTTTACATGCATATATTTTACCCCTGCTGACAAATTTTGTCGACTCTTCCCGCTAAAGTATTTTTCTGGAAGCGGCTCTGGAATGATAGAGTCGCTTCATTATTTATAATCAAAATTGTGAATTGTCCTACGTTACGTATGGGTTCTAGTTTTTTTTTGTTTCGTAAATTGGCATGGTCCATTGCAATGACATGATGTATCATGGAAAAAAGCTTTATCGAAAATCAAGTAATTTCTAAACTCGGACTTCCGGTATGCAGAAAATATCTGTAGACAGTAGGCTATGACAGAACCACAACGTCCCATAATAAGAAAAATTCAGTATCCTTAGTTTTTTTCTCGCGGTTTTTATTCTTAAATACACTGTCAAGCAATCAAGGATATAAGCAGGAACCTGAATTGGTTATACTTACCAAGAAATGCACAATATTTTTTAAATACATCATTTAGAGCTCTATTATTGACTATGGGTAAACTGCTTGCTTTAGAGTATTAGTTGTAGCTTCGGGTAGTTTGGAATACATCCTGTTTATAAGGTTGATGGATAATAAAAAATCTTCTTTTTATAAGTTATACCATGCGCACTGATAAAAAAAGAAAGTTTTCTTCTAAAAATATAAAAATTATTCTGACAAAACTAGTAAGCGAGTCGCAAATAAACCATTTTATGCAAACAATAGTTTAGCAAACCATATTTCAAATGAAGTTAGAATACAAAACATGACAATGTCTAAAACAAGTGCCGACATGATGTTGTAAACCAGATTTAAAAAAAAAAATTAAAAGTTAATTATTAACACACAAGTTTTTGCTCTGAGGCAAGCGTTTTGCAATTTTCGAATGTGATAAGTTATCTATATACTGTATATAAAAGTCAATGTCTGTGTGTGTGTGTGTGTGTGTGTGTTCCCTATAGGAAGAAAGGTTAAAAAGTTTACATAAAAACTAAAAGTGTATTCTTATGTAAAATTCTCCGAGGAAGACAACGGAAGTAGTTCCGAACCTCTAAGTGCCCCCCTAAGGGAGCTATGGGGGGCAGAACCCCTCTTTGAAAATTCAAATATATTCAATTTTGATGAAATTTAAACCATATGTATAAGACACTAAATTAGAAAGCTTTCCAAAATTTCAGCCTTTTTCGACTATATTAGGGGGCAGAAAGCCCCCTTGAAAATTCAAATACCTATAGAGAGAAAAGTTAAAGAAGCTTCAAAAAATAAGTAAAAGTGTATTGTCATGTAAAATTTTCCAAGAAATACTGTGGAAGTGGTCTCGAACCTTTAAGTGCTCCCCTAAGGGAGCTATGGGGGGCAGAACCCCCCTTTGGAAATTCAAATATATATAATTTAGATGAAATTTAAACCATATGTATAAGACACTAAATTAAAAAGTTTCCCAAAATTTCAGCCTCCTACGACTATATTAGGGGGCAAAAAGGGGGGAGAAAGCCCCCTTGAAAATTCAAATATCTATTGTTATGAGTAGTAATGATAAAGGAATTAAAAATGAAGTGTATGTCGCAGTTTAATGGTTTTTGATGTCATGCAAGTAATCTTAAAGTATTAAAGAGAGAGAAGAGATATTCGAGATGAGCATTAATAATTATAGATATATAAAAGAATATAATAGAAATAGGTGTAGAATTGTAGAGATTATATGTTAAAGTGAAAGCAAGTTTTGAGAAAAACTCAGAAGAAGAGAAAAGATAAAATCAAAGTATAAGGTACTAAGCATTTTAAAGTCTGAAAGGGTTCGTTGTTCAAGGCCCATACACACCAAAACAAGTAGGTTGTGTGACCACCTCTCTATGTCGCATGTAAACATTCTAAATTGATTTTTGATGGTTTAATGATAAGAAGAGTACATACCAAAACAAGTAGGTTATGTGACCAGTCTCTACATCGAATGTAAACATTTTTAATTGATTTTTGATGGTTAACTGGTAAGAAGAGTTAAGCAGAGACTTGCTGTAAGCTATAGATGAGCATTTATTGATTATCATTAAATGTGTGATTTGTTTATGTGTTTTCATTTCCTCAAACTTTCTTTATAGTTTTGAAACTTTCTGCATAAATGTAACTGTTGAGGTATGATATTGTAACCTGTTTCCTCTTCAAGGTGATTAGCCTCAGATAATGCAAATATTACGTGACAACAGTTTCTAGAGGTTAAAAAGCAAGTGTTGTCAGAATAGTAATCACCAGGATAACTTACATGATCTGACCAATTGCATATACTGACGTTGCTTTTTTATCCTATACCCGGGCAACGCCGGGTACCTCTGCTAGTAAACCATAAAAACAAGCTTTTTCTATAAAAAAACAAAGCATTCAAATGTTATTTGACTTTGCAGCTGCGATAAATCAACATTGAGTGTTTGCTGTTTGGCAAAGTCCTTACGTTACAGTTTGCGTCATTTTTTCAGCAGTTTCGACGTGACCTATAATCTGATTATTACGGATTAGCGTCAAAAGACAAATAGAAAACATAAAATTACGTATACTCTCATAAAAAATCCAATTTTTCAAGTTTAAATAAATTCACATGGCACAACATAAAAGTTTATCATGTTTAGATATAAATTTGCTTTACAATTGTGAAAAAAATTTTATGAAATCTTTAGTGGTATGCGAGATACAAGCGTTTAAAATTTGTTGTATCGATGCAGTACAACGTTGAGTAGACTAACCAAAAAATACCTTGAGCTTTTTAGGGTTAAACAAAAAGCGCAGCTTTGATAGGAGTAAAGTTAAATACAGCCAATCCTTGTTTTTCCGGGCTTCGTTAATCCAAATGTCGGTTTATCCGGGCGGTAGCAATCAAACAATAGTGGCCATTAAAAACAATCTCCAGCTCGCCGTCTTACGTCGCCTGCAGCACTCATCTAAATTCAGGGTGTTTCAGTAGTCTTGCGTCGCACATTTCAAGTTCTCGTACCTGCTTAACTGTGAATGCTGGCAGAATGAAACGGGAATCATTTTAAAGCTAAATTTATTTTTTGCTTTGGTAATGATTTTTTCATGTCTTTTTAGATTTTTTGATATAGCTTAAATAACTAAAATCCACTAATGGCGTTCACTCAACCAGAAGGCGTTTTGCGTTTTTGAATTTGCGAAAACTGAATGACAGAGACTTGTTCAACGTGCATTTCGCACAAAATTCCAAAAAGAAGCACCAAGAATAAAGTCCATATTGAGAAGGCACGGTAAGTTTATGAAGGAAGAGTGTTTGTGCTAAGCTGAGAAAACGTGGCACCCTCAACTTCACTTGATGCAGTTGAGCGAGTTCGAACTGCCTTCGAGCGGAGTCCTCGTAGATCGATCAGAAGAACCAATAAGAAACTTGAGGTTCCTACAACAACTGCTTGGCGTGTCATTAAAAGACCACTGCACATGACACCTTACAAGCTACCGTTAGTCCAACAGTTGAAGGACACTGATAAACCAACTCGTTGTAACTTTTGCATTGCAATGCAAGAGAAGTTGGGAAACCAAGAATTTGATAACGGCCTGTTTTTGGCAATAAGGCGACCTTTCTCGTAAATGGCAAAGTTAAAAAGCGTAACACTTGCATATGGGATACTGAGAACCCATATGAAATTTTTGAGCATCAGCAAGCTTCGCCAAAGGTGAACATGTTTTGTGCTATGCCGAAAAAAGCTGTCTACGGACCATGCTTCCTTGAAAGCGACAGTCAATGGTGACATGCATCTCGACATGCTGGAAAACTAGTTAATGGAAGGGTTGAGAGGAAGAGCCTGACGACTTTATTTTTGTACAGGATGGGGGCGCCACCACACTACTTCAGAGTTAGACAGTTTCTGATCACGACATTGCGTGTCAGATGGATTGGACGGTCTGGGCCAGAAAATCGATTTCTCATGGCCTGACCTCCCAAGTCTCCAAATCTCACAACATGCGATTTCGTTTTGTGGGAGTTTGTGAAAAAACTGGTATATGTGTCTCTCCTTCCAAAAGATGTGGATAAACTGAAGACCTAAATAACCGAAGCTGTTTCAACCATCGACGCAGGAGCGTGTTGGGTAAGAATTGGACTATTGGCTTGATGTGTGCCGTGTAACCAAAAATGCTCACATTGAACATCTTTAAATATTCCATGAAAAACTTGAGAATGCAAGCTTTCAGAATATATTAAATGCGTTGTTATGATCTTATTAGTTTTTGAGATGCTCAATGTCAAAATATTCTCAAGATGTTTGGAACACCCTGTATTGTAAATATATTGTACAGTACAAATTACCAAGATAAGCAAAACTATACTTCTGTTGTCTTTTATCTTTATAAGGACGGTTATTTCATTTCATTTGCAACTTACACTGCAAATATATTTGTGTTGTTTGGTCTTTTTCACTGTACAGACCAGCTCTTGCATCATTTATTCCAGAAAAACGAAGGTTGGCTTAAACTTTCTGAAAAAAAGAGCTGTTATTAAATCTATCACGGGCAAGAATGGCGTTTTTCGTGACTTTAAAACTGTTTATTAGAATTGCGACAGGTGTCACACGGTAAGAAATGTAAACTGAGTGACGAGTTGGTGGACCGTGGTATCTTTAGAACAGTGTCAAGACAGAGAATATGTAAAAAAAAAGACATTAAATTTTAGTCAGATATAGCTGATACAATTTAACCCGTATTCATAACTATTCAAATAGTTAAGCACACGCATTAGTAGTTAACACAAGACTATTGCATGCACAATCTTTAGCTCTAGCTCCAGCTTGGTAACTCTGTTGAACTTCAGCTTCAAGCAAACCAAGTAGCTAACGGCCCAAAAGAACACGGCACACTCTTACAGCTGCAACAAAGAAAGTAGCTCACAAGCAAAGGCGCAACCAGGAGAAACAAGTAGGCTGAATCCCCTCTTTGCCATTAGCTACATCACTTCCACCTAAAAAATATAAATAACTTAAAAACCGTAGCTTAAATTTACAGTATATAACTCCAAAAATGTGGTTAAAACCTTGGTCCCCTTACCCCCACTCCCTTTCGCTGATGCCGTGACAAATAAATGAAATTAGTGTAATGAATAATTGGAATGTAGACATGCCATTAACTTGTCAACATAGGCTGTATTCCATCGTATGTAACGAGTGAAGCAAAAAAGTAAATCAAAGGAGTAAAAAATTTTCGGCTCAATATTAGTACGCAACGCGGTCTGCCTTGCAGTACTTAATTGACAAAAAACTTGTAAAATCTACAGTATCTCCTAGTTTACTCGAACCCTAACCCTGATAATCTAGAAGCATGCCGTTACAAATGGTAATAGATGCTCTGATTTTATTATTTAACCCAATAGCAGCCAACTGTTCAATTTAAAGATTTATTGTATTGGGTGTATTGTTGTTGACTACCCTTCAGTATCGCTCCGCCAGATTAAAAAAATTTTCATTTTTCGGCTTAGCATGGCAGCACCAAATGTATATTTTTTAATAAAAAATCTACGAAACAATTGAATATGAGACCTCGCCCAACACAAAATTTGTTACTTCTGTCCGGTCATAGCTGAACGGCGCAAAACCAAGCAAGTTGAGGTTTAGCATAAATGCAAACTTGGCAGTCTGCTAGCGTTTGCATAAAATAATGCATCTATTTTTCAGTTTTAATTTTAATACTGCTGTTGGATCAAAGAACAAAGAAGAGGTCAAGAAATAGCTATAATGTTAGAGAAAGAGTTGAAAGACAATTTAGTTGTTGAAAGACAATCGTAATAGGGTTGTCTCAGTATTTCATCATTACAGTACACGTGGTTTCAGCGCCATAGTTGAGGGTATTTGGCTGAGCTTTTAGTTGCTTGCTCTCATAGGTTAGCATAACCCTAGCCCAGGATCAATCCAATGTTTTCGGTTTAGTTGTCGGCAGCGTGGCTGAGTGGGTTGCAGCGTCGTTTTAACGACGACCGTGCGTTAAAGCTTTTTCATAACGCTCCGCGCTTGGAGTTCAAGCTTTGCAAGGCAACATTTGAACAAAAGAAGTAGGAAGTTGTTGCAGTTGGAAGTTGGAAGAAGTTGCAACAACAAAAGAAGTTCGTCCCGTGCGGTTTGCAGCCCTAAGGAAGAGTTGTTTAGACGTTCTGCCAACAAATGACATTTCCACATCTTGTAAACACTGGAATTTGTACCAGACATTAGCCTGCCCTCTCAGACTGTCACGCTCTCTTCTTCCAGTTGTAGCATAGCAGGAGAGACTGTTGTGGTTCCGTTAGATTTTGCAAGAGGCGAAGAAACCACAGCACTTTGCACACATTCAGTGAGCTTATCACATATTTTTGGTTGTGGGTTCTACGGATGATGTTTGCTTTGCACAAAGCTGTGTAGATAACCCAGCTGTTAATTAATCCATGTCAATGATCTAATAAAAGACATCTACTGGCGACCATCTGCTAGCAGTATTGGCCAAATACATTCTAGACTTTTGATGAAAAATATCCATCTCAAACTTAGCTTGATTGTGAAAGAGAGCAGTTTTAGGCTTACGCATGAAATTATTATTTTCTGAAACAGCACCGTCTTTATGTGAGGTGATCAAGCTGTAGACATATCTAAATTTTTTGCATTGAAAAAAGTGTTTGTCACTGCGGTATAACCTGTGGAGTGCACGATTATGGTGTCATGCCTCATTTCCTTCTTTTTTTATTTAGTTTGGATTATCCCTTGATGTGATCGAATTGTCCCTACTGAGCTGCACTGCTGTTTTGCGATTCTCAATGAAAGGTCCAAAGAAGTAAAATAATTATCACAACTGACGCTGAAGTCATGCTTGAATTAGGGAGTCATTGGATTCATTACCACATTCGTTCGCTAGCTGGCATCTCCGCTTCTTGTCAAGTCCTCTTTTAAACAAGGACATCAGTTGTATAGGTACCGTACTTGCTTTCTACATCGACAAACATATAAAACTTTATGACAAACTTGTGGGTCGTGTATTGGATAAATTTACCACCTTGCCTTGTGATGAAGTAGTAGTTTATCCATGGTTATGTTCTCATTAAAATCGCTGGTCTCTGGTAAAATTCTCTCTAAATGAAATGTATAGCGAAGATGATAAGCGGAATTCGTTTCCTTCTTTGAGTTTTCAGGTACTTCATGATTTCCAAGAATCTCCAATCTGGCATAGTAGGCCTACCATTACACAAAGAACATCCTTAAGATTTATGCGACATACTCCAATACAGTGGTTCCCAACCAGGGAGGAATTTTTTCCCACATTTTAGACTTCAAAGATTTTAATTTTGTTGCACTTAGGTCAATATTCGTGTTTCAGAATTATTACATGCATTTTATTAAATTAGTTCAGTGGTTTCCGAGCGGAGAGAAATTCCTTCCCCGAAGGATTTCTACCCATTCAGGGAAAAAATTTCCACATTTTAAAGTTTATATGATTTCAACTTTGTTGTATTTAGTACATCATCTATGTTTTAGGATTATTTCATAAATTTTTCTAACCTAGTTGTTTTGCAATGTGGTGCCATGAATGTATTCTCACAAACAGGAGTGTTGAAGAATCCCGAGGCAGTGGACAAGCTTTGCTGAAGGAAACACTTTTTACTTTTTCCACTGGAATTTTTACTCAACATCGAAGCCATTTTCTGAAACTATGTAAAAGGCTGCATTACAAGTATATCTGCGAAAACTAGATCTTTATTCCAAATGAAGGGAAAAATGAAGCTTCGATGCAAGGTAAACTCCAGAAGAAAAGCCTTTATCTTAATATATACAAAACCGACCTTATTAAAATTTATTTCAACGGTATTAAGAATTTTCTGTAATTCGCAAAATTTTAAAGAAACCACTTTAAAAGTCTATCATTTTTACAAGAGCACTTCTGCCACCTTCGTTTCTCATTCATTGCACACACACACCATCATCACTTAAAAATCAAACATTGTGTACTACATGTTTTGATGTAATTTATTTTGCTCAATTGTTTATCAAGAGGCATACGATCTTATTGTTGCACCTGTGAGACGTCACATGATGTTTGGCCACTGTTTTAAGCATTGTCCTGCACGTGTATTGTAGACTGCACAGTGTTATATTTTTAGTTGAGCATGATGTTAGCAATTTAAGGAAAATATGAAGATGCTGGATGTCCTCGAATGCAGAATCACACTCGCAGGTGATTGAAGTAGTGGAAAAGCCCCACTATTCCAAGGCTACTGTTAGTGCGGCCAACTCTGCTGAGGAAGCAATTCAAGCATTTCTATTTGGCCCAGGTTGCATTATGGGCTGGTGAAAAAGATAAAGATAGAGGGATCCTCATGTCATGGCTACGAGAATCTTGCTCAAGTGTCTCTCTCCAAAGCATGTCATTCTTTGGAGGTAATATATGCAAGACCGTGGTGTGATTGAGAAAACTCTTCCTCGATTTCAGAGGTTGTCTCGCTGCATGCCGTCTATACAATTTGCCATCGCTGGTTTGCCTCCGACATTCCACTGGGCTGACAACTTTCTCTTTAATCTTGGTTAGGGCAATGCTGGCCAATAATTGATTTGTAGTATTGGTAGAGTTGAGGTTATTAGCTATGAAACGCAAGTGTTGATTAGAGTTTTGCGGCATGGCAAGATGTTTACCATACTGGTCAGATATATTCCGCTGATGAGTACCTCAAAGTGGGGGCGTCGGCGTTGCCTGCGGTTGGCTACGGAAACCATAAATCCCTCAAATTGTTTGACTTTGATCGTGAAATGTAGGCATTTTGGGCCAAAACTAGGAAAATACATTGGTTCAAAAAGCTGATTTCTAAAACAAGACAATTTCATCTTCATAATTGCCGAAGATAGGAAAATAACCGCTTTCAAAAAGTTGGTCTCCAACAAAAAATCACCCAACAAATTTCTAATTTTGGTCTACCTAAAATACATTTTGCCATTAGACGAGAGCTGTCGACTTGATTAGAGATGGCTAGGCATCCAACTTCATCGAGGTAAGTTTTCTCAACAGGTGATTACTTGCACCAACCTTTGCAATGGCGTTGAAAACTGTCGTTTCAAATAAAAGGCTGCGATCCAGTGCTATGGTAAGGCATATTGGATTAGAAAAGCATAACATGAAAGCAAAAAGCTCCGTGTTTTTATTTTATTTTGAAAAGGGAGGAGTTAAAAGTTTCAAAACGTGAAAGGAGGAGTGTATCAAAAAAGGTTGGGAACCACTGCTCTAATAGGAAAATTCCTACCATTAATTACGCCACATGCCACAACGAGTCGCAAAATTGTTTCAGTTCAATTAACTTAACCATCCAGTTGTTTTCAGAGACACTGTGTGCCTCGGCAGTTGTGCATTTCAGAATATACCTCAGCGGAAGCTTGTTGAATTGGATGCAAAATGAAAAAAGAGGACTATCGCCAATGACACCTGATGCGAAAAATAATGTAGTCTTCTCTCGAATTGTTACAAGATTTTGCTGTGGCAGTCTTCCTATAGCAATTTGGGAGGAGATTGAGTGCCACCAGCACGAGCGATCTCTGTCCATCATCATTACTGCCACCTGGAGCACGCGTACCATTATTTGTGTGAATTGTTGCTTCCTCTACTGCATATTCGTCATCAGAATCAGAAGAATCCTCCTCATTCTCAAGATTTGCAATCGCACTGCTTGCTGCATTAGAATTTGATATCCGAATATTCACCATCATAAGTGTCTAAAGCAATATTTTGTAACAACTGTAATGCTTGATTCGCAGCAAACCTTTCACACATTTTCACGCAAAGATAACACTATATCACTGATTTATTTAAATTTTGTCCAGTGAAAAGAGAATTATCGTTAGGGATTTTGCTAGATAAGCCTACTTGCTGCACTATCTATATATATAAAAGTCAATGTCTGTGTGTGTGTGTGTGTGTGTGTGTGTTCCCTATAGGAAGAAAGGTTGAAAAGTTTACATAAAAACTAAAAGTGTATTCTTATGTAAAATTCTCCGAGGAAGACAACGGAAGTAGTTCCGAACCTCTAAGTGCCCCCCTAAGGGAGCTATGGGAGGCAGAACCCCTCTTTGAAAATTCAAATATATTCAATTTTGATGAAATTTAAACCACATGTATAAGACACTAAATTAGAAAGCTTTCCAAAATTTCAGCCTTTTTCGACTATATTAGGGGGCAAAAAGGGGGCAGAAAGCCCCCTTGAAAATTCAAATACCTATAGAGAGAAAAGTTAAAGAAGCTTCAAAAAATAAGTAAAAGTGTATTGTCATGTAAAATTTTCCAAGGAATACTGTGGAAGTGGTCTCGAACCTTTAAGTGCTCCCCTAAGGGAGCTATGGGGGGCAGAACCCCCCTTTGAAAATTCAAATATATCTGATTTAGATGAAATTTAAACCATATGTATAAGACACTAAATTAAAAAGTTTCCCAAAATTTCAGCCTCCTACGACTATATTAGAGGGCAAAAAGGGGGGAGAAAGCCCCCTTGAAAATTCAAATACCTATTGTTATGAGTATACTGACGTTGCTTTTTTATCCTATACCCGGGCAACGCCGGGTACCTCTGCTAGTTTGGAATAAATAGAAGACGGGCAGACATTCTACCTTACAGCGCGAAAATTGGACGGGTAACATCTGCGTATCGGTTTGTTTACTTTTCGAGTTTACGAGATTTTATGCTAGCGTTGCAGAGGGATAGCATGGGAAACTTATTTTATTTGTAGGAACAAAATTGTTTAAATACGCCATTATCTAATATTTGATGATTATCAACTAATCAAATAGGTTGTTTAAAAGTAAAATTTTATCAAAAAGCAGCACTTACTTCAGCTCAGAACAGCGCAACAACAGAAGATACTTAGTGTATTAAAATTATCAAGTAAAAACTACATTGTGCTGCTTTCTAAGATAGAACTAGACAATACTGTAGTTGCAAAGTTTTATTCCAATCATATGTGTCGTCGCTTCCTTTGCCTTTCTTTGAATTGTTGTACAACTTCTCTTCGCACTTGGCTATTGACAAGTTTTTGGGTATTATTAAAAAAGACGTTACAAATTGTGCGGTTGATAGACTTAATTTTTCAAGGGGATTGTCTCACAGAAATGACTGTGGCAAATCATTAAATTTCAATACATTTTCTGCAGCAACTCTTTCAGGTAGATCACTCTGGCGTATAATATATTCGCATAGGTCCAGCATAGCAAAAGATTTGCTGACATAATGCCTTAAATCAGTGGCAGGCTGCGTCAACGCACCTCAAGACAACGTTGAAAGGTATTCAAAGCATTCAGAGGCAGACTGGTTTTCAGTGTTGTAAATTAAACATGAACTACAGTCTAAACAGGAGGTGCTTTTGATCATCTTTTTTGCAATATATCCCGATACAACGGCAGCAGCTTCGGTTGAGTTTTGATCCAAACAACAACTTTCAATCTCAGAAGATATGTTTTTTAGGTTTTGATTGAAATACAGCAGGGCGAGATCTTTGCTGCTGTCAGGACGAATATTTTCTTGCCAGAAGGAAATCGACTCTTTGAGAAGAGATTTCAGTGCTAATATGCGCTCATTATTTGTTGCTTCTCGCAATCCAACTAAAAATCGTCCGCCACTCATATGACGATATTTTGAAAACTGCCGTTCCAAAGGATCAGTTTGAAATCGTGCCGTGAGAACATAAGCATAGCCTTCTTGAAGCAAATCTTTAATCAGTGTAGCGGTGCATCTCAAAGTCGTTACCAATGCAGAAGTGGTCTACTTGCTGAGGGTAAACTTTTCCGTGTTGGCTGGTTGCTGAGTTTTCCATTCAGAAAACCAATTAGCCAATTTTCGGAGAAATGTTGGTTTGCAATCATTTGCTTTTGCAGCATCTCCACGATGAAAGTTCATATTAAACTGTTGTTTGCTGTTGCTTATCGTCCACCAGAGATTGATTAAGCGTAAAAATTGTGCCACAGCATTGCTTTCTGGAAAATAGCTTTCTATGGCGGCGGAAGTGGTCGGGTCAAATATCGCCAAAGCTAATGGTACACTTTGCTTGTTGTCTCCTGGATGTAGAACTTTGTATGTGAGTTTGTTGGCCTTTCTCAAGTTCGCCTCTAGTTACTCATCTCCATCAAAGACAGAGTGAAGCAGCTTCCATGAAATCTTCCCAGCAGGAAGACTAATAAAGTCAGAAAAATGAAATTCGGGAAAAATAAATTGCCTGTAGTTCAATAGATTGTTTCGTACATTCTTTAACAGATGTACGGAGTCATAAAATAAATATGTTCTTCGATTTGACGTAGAATGATGCAAAATTGCATTTTCATGCGATTTACTTCCATATTTTGAGAAAAGTTCGTTAAAGGCGGACACGTTGCTGGGGTGATTGTCTGAAATTACTGCTCGCATGTGAAAGCCTATTTCATGGAGAGATTGTATGGTTTCTATTATTTGGCCAGACAACCATTTTCCTTCTATTTTCGATTCTGGCACAGCTTTGACCACGAAAGGGAAATTTTTCCGTACTCCCACAATCATAAATGTCATAATTCCTTTAAACAAATTACCATTGTCATCGCAGCCGATCAGCTTACCTTGCTGAAATTGCAACTCTTTTTGCAGATACATTTCGTCGGTTAACAACACAATGTCTTGATCAATTTTGCGTTCGTTTAGCAATAGTTTGACTGCTTTCAATGGTTCCAATCCTCCATGGCTTAATCTCTTTAGAAGGCTAACCGAAGGCAAATGAAAATGTTTGACAAGTAGTCGGTATGCTGGCAACGAAGTGTAGCGCAACATCAGGGCAAGTTGCAAAAGTTTTGACGTAAATTTTGGTCTATCATCAGGTTTTTTGTATCGGATTTGCTGTAGTTCATCCATGATATTTGTGGCTTTGTTATCTGAAAAACTTCTGATGTATGGTGGAAAGTTTTTCAGATAAGACTTTTTTGTGAGTCGACAATCCTTTCCTTTAACAAACCATGGAGGGAGGGGTATAGGAGAACCAGAAAAGAAAAGCTTAACATGGAGGTCATCATCAATTACGATTGCTTCAGTAATTGTGGAAATGTCAAATGTCTTGTATTTTTTTAGTTTGTAAAGCACTGCTCTACTTTTATCAATTTGTAACTTGTAGCCACTAGGACAAAGGCTTTCATCAATGCTGGAAAAATCTGAATTTTTGTCATGGTCATTAAAATCATCAAGCTGATCAGGTAATGCAGTCACTCTACTCGGAGGCTTTCTTTGGGTTTTGGGTGTAGGCATAACTGACGGCGGTATAGATTCATTGCCCGAGTATACAGAAGGAACTGGTTGTAATTTCCATCGTAAGGTTGCTCGTTTGCAACTTTCAAAAACTATTCTTCAAAATGTTTAGAACAAATACCAGAACGTCTCGTCGGAGCCCACTCTCTTTTATTCACAAATCTTATCCATTTTCTGTTTAATTCTGGGTTTTTCAAAGGAAAACGAAATACTAGGAATTTTTCAGGAATAACATTAATTTTATGTTGACGCTTTTTGTATCCCGTTTTGCAATAGGCGACAACACATGTATTTACCATAATTATGCCAAAGCAATTATTGAAAGTACCTAAAACAAAGCAAACTCTTTTTGCATAGATTGCTTTGAACTTGAAAAAGAATCGTACTTACAAAAGTGGAAATCAAAATTGGCCTAGCATTTTAATAGTGCTATATTACGTGCAGCTAGGTGCCCAAAGCTCAAATCAACGAGCTAAATATTCTTTAAAAATAAATATAATGAACTTCGTTTAACTGCTATGTCATCAAAATTTAGGACTTCATCTACCATGACGTTTGTCTAACGGTACTATTATCTACTTTGTAAATGTCCTCCCAATACTTTTACATTATAAGTAACTTACAGCAAAATTAATAGCTAGAACTGCAGATAATACGATAATTTCTACTACCTAACTCGACTTTTTAAACTGTGCTGTGCGTCCTAGTGTGGGGAAACGAAACTTCGATCACGTCGGACTCCAAAATTGTTGGGATCGTATTTCAACAGCACGTCTGACTCCAAGAACGAATATATTGTAATCACAACACAGCGTTGAATGCACGAATCTTGATTTGAATTTAAGCAAATCGAATTGAATTGAAACCAATGAATTTGAATTTGAATTTTAATCGAAACGACTGAACGAAAATAGCAATGCTTCTTTCTATATGCTTGTTTACTAGGTCACTCCGCCGCACGTCAGACGGAACCGCGCCTGGCCATACGGCTTAATCACCCAGTATTGTTACATCATCATCGATAGCCATGTATGTTCTTTTATGATCCGTTTGTAGGCCCGCGGATGATTTACAATAACGATCACAGTACAACAAGGAGCGCACGAACAGTACGAGAACGTTTGTGAGTCACCCATATGATTTCAGCAAAACATCAATGATCCACAGTTTGTATCCCGTAAGGTCGCCATACTAGCACTGTTAAACGCGGTAGTTATAAATAGGCATAGTGAGCACAGTAGGCATAGTGATGATAACTTGAGCTTTTAATGTGAAATCTCATTGCACTCCCTCAATGCTTAAATCTAAACTCATAAAATTAATTTTTTTTTGAAAGGAAAGAAATAAGGTTTTTTTATACTAGTGCGACTGGTTTTCGGTCGCACACCTCCCCTGCTATCTTTGTACCGGTACTATGTCCACTATGCTTGTACTATGCCCACTATGCCTGTACTATGCCTGCACTGTGCCTACTATGCCTGTGTAGCGGATTAGTTGGTCTTTGATTGCTTCTGGTCAGAGATCACTATTGCCAGAGAAGCATTCGCGCTACATGTATATAAAAGTTCTCTCACCTCCCCGTCCAGTTGCGGTCGAATTGATTTCTTCACAGCGAAGTGACTTGAGAACCATCCAAAAAGAATTATCGCTATCCAAAAACAACTTAATGTCTTATCTAAAAACAGTTTCAATTCGCGGACACCTTTTTATTCTACCATTTCTTGCTTTCTTTTTTCCGTCACATGTTGGCTGGAACATCGCGATATCCAGTCTACTGTGACGTCACAATACTTACAATGACACGATAAGTAGCATGGTCTTTGACCTAATGCTACACCTATACTATGCCTACTGTGCCTATTTATAACCACCCCAGTTAAATGTCTAGAGAAAACAACGCTGAAAAGCACTTAGTTGAAAGATTGTGAAGGATTACCTCTGCTGGAAACCAACAGTTGAAGAAAAGTAAACAAGTGCCACGTAAATGTTACCCGTCTCATTTTCGCGCTGTAAGGTAGAATGTCTGGCCGTCTTCTGTTTTAAGTAGACCATGCCTGCTCCTATGGAGCAAATAATGAAATTGTTGCTCTCCCAAAACAATCAATCTGTAAATTCGACAACGGAGCGTATTCAATGTAATCTTGAGCCTGTGGCCTACTCAAGATAATTCTCATGACATTCCAATACAGCTCATCCTCTTTTGCATTTTATTGCTTAATAAATCAAATTTCATGGCAGCATTATTTATGCAGAAATGTGTGCTACTAATTTGTTTTCATCACTGGAAATATGCAAGGATGAAGGAAGCGAAATGGAACAGCAACTGTGCAAAACCTGAAGGCTCTGTGTGTGGGCGTGTTGGCCAGTGACGAAATTCAAAAGTTTAACGCCTATTACTTTGTTGTGCAAAACGCAGTACATAAACTTTTAAAAATAAAAATGCCTCAATCGACGTGCTTGGGTCCTTGATATAAATTTTTAGCGTGTCAGGTTTAAACGTTGTTTGTAATTTGTTGCTTGATAACTGCGGTTTAGTTAAATGTTAGTCTGAAGCTCTAGGATCCGATCATTGTTTTTCTGATACAGTTGCGTTTCATATCAGTTCAGTGTCAGTCGCTTTTGTTAGTCTTTTACTTGTGCTTTAGTTTAAATCTTTAGTTTAGACCAGGGTTTCTCAACCTTTTTCATCATATCGCCCTCTTTTCCCATTTTAAAAAAATAATCGCCCATATTTATTGCAGTAATGACAAACAGCTAAATTAAAATACTTTGCTCGCCTTGTTTTAATGAGATCCCTGTGGTTGATGCTTTGCAACTAAACCTTCAACAGTTGGCTTGAAATTTGTAAGTTTTAGTCTGATGTCTCCTCAAATGCATATATCTAGTTTATTTCTTTCCTTGGTCAAAATTTTATTGACTGCGCTGAAGCCACATTTAACCGAATAAGAGGTTGGAAAGCATAGCAGCATTTCAACCATTTCAGACCACATTTTCGGATATAGCTGTTTTGTTGTATTTGATAGCCATAACTCAGTTATTCCTTCTCTTTCAAATTTGTAATTACATTCATCATTAAATTTTAGTTCAATACGTTCTTCTTGCAAATTTTTATCGACACTTTCTATGTCACAACCAAAGGGATCCAACATCCACGGCTGAACTTCAAATGAAAATAAATATGAGAATCGGCTATTTAAATTTTCTCTCAATTTCATCAAATAGTTTTCATATTTTTTTCTGGTTTGTTCTGAGAGCTGCTCACTTACTTCTGTTAAGTCGGGCATGTCCTCAAAATTTTTCTTTTGTATGTTTATTCGACACCAGTATAATTTTTCAGCAAAGGCTTTCAGAACACATTTACAATCCAGCATTGTACATGATTTACCTTGAAGCTGAAGTGACACTTCATTGAACTTACGAAAAATCCACGCAAAGAAGAAAATGTCGCTCTTGTGGAGTTTAATTTTTTTTGCAAAATTGTTTTCGTTTAAATTTTTTAAGAAATTAACAATTGTATCAAATAACTTCACAAATCTTGCCAGGCAGTTTCCTTTCGAAAGCCAGCGGAATTCTATGTGTCTTACGTGTCTTACGTGCTCTTGTTCAGTATCAATGCAAAACTTTCGAAAAAGTCTATCGTATTTACTGTGCGACTTTATTTTATTTACAGTCTGAATAACTGCTCTCGATGATTCATGAAGGTCAGAACTGATTTTTTCAGCTACTAAATGATGCCGATGTACCACACAGTAAACTGCAAGGATTGAAGGACATAATTCCTTCATATGAGCAATAAAGCCATTCTGCTTAACAAGATTTTGTAGCTTCAAAAATGGATAATCCAGTCGTATTAGTTTCTAATAATTTTGTAAACAACATCTCTTCACAAAGTTTGTAGTTATCGTATATAAAGCGAACATACGCCATAAGAATAGCTCTATTATCACTTACTGTTGACTCGTCAAGTTGAATCGAGAATTTACTGGTTTTTAATTTTTCAACTAGTTGGCTTTCTACATCTGATGACATTTCGTCGATTCTTCTTCGGATTGAGTCACTGCTACGGCAATGATTTTAAAACATTCACTGAATCTTGCTGTAACATAGTTTTCATGAAAATTTCTAAAGAAGACTAAATAACATTTTCAGCAACTGTATGTGCGCTCCCAGTTTTTGCTATTATTTGCGCTATCTCATAAGATGCAGTCAAGCCACTTTCATTTATCTGTAAGCTTTATTTCAAATAAGCTTACAGAGTATTACGTTGGTCGAAGTTTTTCAAATTTTTAAAATAAGCTCTGGTTCTGTCCACTTTATCGGGATGTTTTCTTTTCAACTGCTCTGCAAGCGTTGATGGTTTCATAGCTTCATTGGAAAACGAGTTGTTACAAATAAGACACATTGACTGTTTCTGATCATGCGGCTTTCTACGAAGCCAAAAGCCAAATACTCCTCTCTATACTGTCTACATTTCTTTTTGCTGGCCATAATGATGGTAAAAGAACTTTATAATATCACAACGACACTTATCACAGTAAGTTGATGTTTAGTAGTACCATTTCAAAAACATCAATATTAAATTTTAACCTGAATACACAAGATCCATTAAACTACGAAATAAACTAATTGGTTAATAGTTATAAATTATGTGTAATTATTACAAAATACACTAATCTGAGACTGAAAATGTTTGATAACTTTTACACAGTGTTGAAGGACTTGGTATAAGTAATGAATTGCTATGCAAACGAGAAAGCACGAAATCACAACTGCAAGAATACGAGTCGATTCTTTTCAAATCTATTCCCTTTAGCGATTAGAAAGTAACGAGCCGCACTGATAAGCAGGGTCTTAAATCGCTGCAAGGGTCTAACTAAATGGCTTTCTTAACGAAGTTAAATGCACAAACAAATGAAATTACTTAGCATGCTCAGTACATCAGTTAAACAGCCTGTAACTGCTGTATGGTACCGTATGACGTTGGTGATCATTCTGAGCAAAATTTTCTATTTTACCGTATTCAAGGCAACAAACTTATTTATACGAATAAACCCACCTGTCCAACAAGCATTTACTCTTTCCTCTCCATCAGAAAAGAAACAAGGTGATCAAATAGAGTGATTACCACGCTGAATGAATGTACAAACAAGCGCGAGATAATGAAACAAGGGTTTCAGATTACGTGACTACCCCGCTGGATTAATCTATCAGCAAGCTCGTAATGATATAATTAATTGATGAACAAAGCAATTGTTGTTTCTAACAACACCCTTACTTAGGCAACTGCAAAAACACAACTAATCAGCTACTTCAGGCTTACCGCTAGATTTTATGTTACAGTACACAATCTGTTCTTTTCAAAATGTACAAAACGATATGAAACTGCATCAATTTAGTAGCAAATATTGTCTTCATGTCCAAAACGTACTAAATGTATATGTGATAACTCGATCAGTAAACATCGAAAACACAGAGAAGTGAGAGAACAGGAGTTAAGCAGATAAAAGCGAGGAGGATGTAAGACAACAAACAATCCCTCTTGTCATCGATGGAAGTAGAACAAACAAACCCAGCTATATACACGTGCACATGGGCGCGCAGAGAACTGCGTAGGTGGCACTGGCTACGCAGTTCTCGGCTCCTGAGAGCTGTAGTGCTTGCAGCACTATAGGAACATATTTTGGCAATTGATATTTTTCAACTAATTTTGGTTAAAATTTGTAGCCATGTTTATGGCAGTTTATCGCCCCCCTCGGCTGAACATTCGCCCACTCGGGAGCGATATCGCCCCCAGTTGAGAACCATTGGTTTAGACGTTCTTGTTTGTATATGTTTTGTTTTCTTTATGGTTTTAGATATCAGGCGTTTTAGTTGATTAAAGCCGGATTTATGTAGCTTATGATATAAGTTGATATATGCATCGAGGTAGCTAGAACGCAACAATTTAATCAACTAAAACCAATGGATAAGGTGGTAAAGCCCGATCATTTAGCCTTGATCCAGATAGCCTCAAGCTTTCAAGCAGTGGAAGCATTGGATCAAAACTCTTGAAAACTATTTCGAGACTCTCGCTCCAATACGAGGCGAAGGACCAGCTGCAAATAAATTGAGAATATTCATTAGTCTAGTAGATTTTAAAATATTTGATTTCATCGAAGATTGTAATACATATGAAGATGCAATCGACAAGCTGAAGAACATGTACGTAAAAGCACCTAACATTGTATTTGCTAGACATATCCTGGCAACAGCGCAACAGAAACCAGGAAAAAGTTTGAAAAAATTTCTTCAGAACTTATAGAGTCTAAGTAAAGAGTGTAACTTTCGGGCGGTTACAGTCCAGGAGAAACGGCAAGAAATAGTTCATGATTCTTTTATTAACGGATTGACATCTACCTCCTTTGGCCAACGTCTCTTAGAGAATCGAGAGCTGAATTTACAAACAGCATTTGCTCAAGCTAGTGCTTTAGAAATGGCACAAAGACATTCACAAGCATATGAAATTGACAGCAAAGTGCAGATTGTATCTATATCACCAGGATTGCCAAATGAGACATCTTTGCAACATGGACAAAGTACTCAGGATTCCTTTGCAACGATAAACAAATCTTGCTTTTTCTGCGGAGGCAAGGCTCTTCGTTTGGGGAGAAATTGTATTGCCCTGCTCGCAATTCTATTTGCTTTAAGTGTCAGAAAAAGGGACGTTTTGCGCCGTGTTGCAAGACTAATTGTTCTCTGGTAGAAGACATGGAGTTTATATCATTGTTAAAACAACAACCCTGTGCAATACAGCCGGCACCTTCTTGTATATTTCATGCCACTATTTCGTCTTTTGTTAATAGGTACGAACTATCTACGGTGATCGATTCAGGAAGTTCGCTCAGTTTTATCAACAATCATACGCTCAAAGCCCTTAAGCTCCATGTAAAGCCATCACCACGGGTTGGTGATCAATCGTGCCAAGTTTGGTACTTGTACCTCAAGCAGTTTCAGAGGAGTTAAAACAGACAGACAGAATTGCGCTTTAATATATTAGATTACAGTTTAGTAGTTTATTTATACAAATGTCACCTTTGTGATATAGCTGAGTTTTATTTAATTTGTGATTTTTGAAACTGTTCGAATTGCCTGGTCTTGCCGGGCTGAGCATGGACATGGAGTCAGTTTTATTGTCTATGAAATTATTGGAAATGACGCTGGTTCAGCTGTTTAATTGGTTCTTGATATCATCTTGTTGGTTTAAAGAAGACAACTGTAACACCAGTAAGTGGACGATTTTGGGAGATTGCAAAATAACAACACCTGTTATAGGTTGTTACGTCAGTAGCTTTCAAGGCCATAAAACCATTACATAACAGTAGTTTCCCAATTCACTGGTTACTCAGTCATGTAGTTTTGCACGATCAATTGCTGCAGTTGCCTGTAATTTTGTAACACAATTATCTTGACAATTGGGTGACAAAATTCTAACCTTTACTCTAGCATGAACAAAAACAACTTTGAGGGCATTGACCACCAGCCCCTGCTTGGCAACAGGCCTGTTTGCTATGCTACAACAGATATAACGAATTAATATTCAAGTAGTTTTTTTATCCATGCAAATTCGTGCTTCCATCGAATTAGCATGTGACGAAACACAGTTTTAATTAAATAAGAATTCTTGAAGTTGCTTTGCCAGAATGTGTCAAATTTCCCTTGTTGCATTGTAATAAAACAACGGTATGACAAAATACGGAAAATTACTTCCTCCCCTCAAAAAAATATCATTGAATTACGGCAATGCGGAAAATCTTTTAACTGCACAAGTACACAAATTGCAGAAACATTCAAATTTACCGATGTCCATAACAACTAAAAATATAACCACCCGAATGAAAACTTAAACTGCGAGAGACTAGACATTCTTGTATTTCTGTTATTCAATTGATGTTTTTCCTTAATTTTATCCGAATTTTCAATCTCCTTAATTTTGTGTTTTAGTGTTGCCCAGTTCTCATAACACCACAAAAAAACATCAAATGATATTTCATGGCAGGAAAATTTGTCATATACCATTTGAGTTGCCAACTTAAAATTTTAGCTCGAGTACATTCGACCCTCGTTTTTTTCAGGACCTTGTTAATCCGGATTTTGGTTTATCTGGACAGTGAGTTTTGACGGTTGGCAAATGAATTCAAATAACGCACCTTGCGTACTGCCAGAAATGCCAGATAGGTGGCTGCCGACGCTTGTAAACACCGTGTTTTGTCGGGTATCTTTGAACAATTCTATCGTTCCGTACAAAAACACAATGTGAGTGAACGGAAAATTATATCATTTTGTAAGATAACAGTGAAAACATATACGAAATTTCACTTTATTATGTTACATTACTTAAACGATGGGACACAAAAAGTTAAACATCTCAAAGCATTAATTTTGCCCATGTTGTGTTTTGCACGAAACGGCAGAATTTTGTGCCTTTTTTAATAACCTACAAATAGATTTTTTTGGTGACTTCAAGGGCTTTAGTTCAGAGAGTAAGGCCACGGACCAAGAATAACAAGTTTTCTTAATCCTGTAAATAGTGTAGTCTAAATGCATTGTACATATTGTTAAGGACGGTTATTTCGTTTTATCTGCATTACATAAACACATTTGTGTTATCCGGACATTTTCACTATCTGGATAGGTCCCTGCACCGCTTAGTTCAGAAAAATGAAGTTCCAGTGTAGTTTCAAAAATATTTTTGTCTAAAAATTCTCAAGATTCAAAAATCTATCGATAAATAAAATAGTTCAGGTTTATCTCTAAAAATAGGTCTTCGCTAATAACGAAAATCAAGTTCTTTTCACTTTTCCCAAAAATCAGGTCTTTCACTGAATACATAAAACAAATTTTTCAATATTAGCCAAAAAACCTAATAACAAATTTTCTGATTTCAGGTTGATCACCAAAAAAAGGTCTTTACCCAAAACAATAAAAATGCTATTTTCAATCTCAAAAATCGCAAGATTTTACTAAGCACTTTGTTCAAAACCAAAGTTTCCGAAAAATTCCCAATTTGTTTGAAAATTCCTTTTGTTGGTAAAACTAGTTGCATCATTGTTTGAAAAATAATGAAGCCATCATGCGGAAAGCCAAAAGTGTAAAATCCTGACGTGATAGGTCGAAACAGTGTTATTGCCTGCAGTTTGCTAAACAAAATAAGTACGGTATGCAAAAATTTTAAAGGACACATCAATAGCTTCTATTAAAATCATAACGTTATATCTACATGCAACAAAATTAATGAAGTTATTCTACAGATCAAAGATGTCAGATTTGTTATGAAAAGTCTTTGAGGTAAACGCTAAAGTGTGTTGGTACAAGAGAAAAGTCGCTGTTTTCATTAAAATTCGCGATTTCCTCAATACTTTTGGCTCATGCCAACCGCAATCACATTTAACTTAACAACAATCGCCCACTAGAAGACTGTAAGCCTATGGTCATTTTGAGATTCTAAAACTCCCAGTATTCCGTTCTGCATTCGATAAATTGAATAAATTTTTATTATTTCTTTTCAAAATCATTTTGTCTTTCGAGTTAGCAGTCACACATAGGTCTACATACAATTGTGGTGGGCGCAGGAACATATTCTACATATTCCTGGGTTGGCCCAAGTCATTGTCCGAAGTGAAAACGAGAACCAGAAAGTTAAAGGCAATTGGTGGCAACCGCATTAAACTCTTTTCTCTCTCTCATAATGCTTCAATCAATCAACCAATCATTTTATTTTTGCCCAGATCAGCGTACATAGAAAATAAATTTGACAGCAGTGGACAAAAAAAGGAGACGATGGCAAAGCGATATACGTTAATGCATGTGCATGAAAAGAATTTAGTTTAAATTTGAAGATAGTGGTATGGCCATCGCACCTGTAAGACAACAGATAAATAAAAATACACGCGAAGAAAAGTATATACAGTATGTACAAGGTGCCGCAGAATACATTAAAAGAAACTGTCGTGTTGTAACCCTAACAGGGGAGGCTATCAGGTCCTACACCTTGCCCAAGAGTGACCTGGGAGCAACGACAGCTAAGAGACAGGTCCTTTACATCTCAAGGCATATAAATCTTGTCGCCAGTTGTAGTTTTAAGTCATAAACCTAAGACTAACATCTTGCAGCTCACAAAAACTTTTGTTTTGGAGACCGGCATTCAGGATAAAAACTACCATTGAGCAACTATTTTACGTTCGAGAAAAGCAAGAAAATGATTAAATCTGCTTCGACAATCTCTTCCTGCGTGAACAATATTTTTAGGTTTTATAAGTTAATCAATATTGGCCGAGAGTTAATATGGTGCGTTAGAACGGTTTCTACAAGTAGTACTATTAGGCCTACTAAAACATGTAAATCACAACTGCGAGTAAACCACTGAGTTTTTAGTAAATGCTATATGACGACGACGGTTGGCTACAATCTTGCGCAAACTGGTAGAATGCAGCTCATTTTTTAACATTTAGTAAAATGCTTTCACTTGGCAAAAAAATAAACAAGACAACAACGAAATGCAATTTTGTTGGGAAAACTTCAAACTCTTCATCAAAAGTTTCTGATAAACAAAAATAAAACCAATAATGACGCCATAGGACGCTATTATGGACCCTAAAAAACAGAAGTTCATGGCTTGGAGCCTATTCCACTTCTTCTACGGTACGTTCTACGCACACTTGAAGTTAAAATACAAGAAAAATTGAAAATTGGGATTGCTACATTTAAAAAATTAAAAACCATCACAGTGCAGGTTATTATGAAGCTTTTGGCTGATTGAAAATTTTGATATAGCGGCACAAATATCGATATTTAAAATGGCGATATTGTGTACTTCTTTTTTTTGTTATCGATTACTTCATAGTCTTTGCCTGTTTTAGCAAGTATCGACTATGCTTTTTTCTTTTTCGGTTATGAATCGATATTCTGTATTTCAGTGTTCTGCTATGAACTTTTTAACAATATCTTGTTGGTATTTCTTTTATTACTAACCAATGGCAAAAACCAAGAAATAAAGCAGGGTTTTTATATTCGGTTGAATCAACAGAAGGGCTGCAAAAAGGAACTCCCCAGAGATGTTTGGGGCAAAGGTTTGGAAGTTTTGGCTAAATTGTAAAAGCACAATGTGTGCTAAAATGGAATGTTTGTTTAACTTTGAGATGAAACTTGGATTTTATTAGACAACTGTCTTGCACCTCGCATCACAAAAAACATATGGTACTGAGCAAAGTCAAATCTAATTTATTTATGTACACAGGCACAAGATTTTCGTGCTGTTATTATAGATCGCACAGATGCAGTTGTGAATTTTAACATAAACATTGTGAATGTATAAGCGTACTTGAGATATCTAATAGGTATTCCACATGTCTCCACATTAGCCAACACGGCAGTGACGGTCATTATTTATAGCTATAGTAGGCACACAACTTTTGGTTCTTCATTTTTAATGCAAAAGCAACAAATAGAACTATACACCATTACTTTTAATAATTGGCCAGCAAAAGCTTACGGGTCGCCCGAAAGGGTCTGTTAGCTTTTTTTGAATTGCTAGTAAATAGTACTGAGATGTGAACGATCAGTTTGGACTAAAGTAGTTTGTGCTAAACTGTATCACGTTGATAGAGTGATACAAGTTGTAGCTAGAATGCTACAGGCCATTTCAACGTCTACAACTTTGACCTAAATCAACCAAATCTGTTTCGGTTTTATACTTTCTACGGATTGTATACCGTGCAGATCTAACGCTATGCTTTCAACATTTTGACATCGCTTCACAAGATTAATTTCCCATCAACCTGCGTGTGGTACAGTTTGGCCGACAGCTTAGCAAAAATAGCTGCCAAGCAAAACTAAACATCTTACAATCTTTTAAAAGCCGGATATCTTCCTTTAAAGTCTTATCAGGCAACTAAAATAATTTCTACTGTTGAAGGGTTGTTATGAAAAACGTCAGTTTTATGGATTCTAATGTTTTGAAATATTACGTTTTGAAATTCCAAGGAGAACTCCGACCCTGCAGCGCCACAAGAAAATGTCTAAATATCCTCCATTTGCAATTTTTGACACAATGTTTAAAAAAGTCAATAAACAATTGAAAAAATCAGAATTAAGAAATCAGGCAAAGAATCGCTTTTGATAAATCGATTTTCTTCCGAAAACTTCTGTTCCTTTAATTCAAGGTAAAAATAAGAAAATTTTGATATCCAAAATGTTGATCTCTGAAAAAATGTTTATCTTCTTTAGTTTTTGGTTTAAAATGTCTTCTAGTTGGCTAAATAAACATTCGAGCGATCGGACCACGATTCCAAAATGTTATCTTCCTTTCACAAGTTCGACGTAGTCCTGCTCCAAGTTTCTGACTTCTTTCGATAGATGTTTTGATGCACTTGAATTTCACACCAAAGAAAATGATGCAAAATAGCTTTTGCTACGTTACTGTAACAGTGGCAAAGCTGCATAAAAGTGTTACATAACAATGTGTGGTTTCTTTTCCCAGCGTTCCAAATGCTAATTTATCAATAACAGATTCATTGCTGTTTTTTGATATTGCTTATCATATATTTTTGTAGTTTTTTGGAACAATATTACTAGCAATACCGGCATTCTTTACTTTTTGAAAAATCATTGAATTTATTTTTTCTTTACTTTTTGACAGGCCATCATACTGTATAGCGATTAATCCTGTACTTTCATGATAATGATTTGCAAAACTATTTTGTGACATCTTTGATCAAATATAAATAAAAAAAATACCATAAAACAATCAGGGCATGATAATATAGCTCTATATCCGTAGATCCAACATTCCAAATGTCATTAAACGGATCATATAACACTCAATTTGTTTAACGGTAATTTCTTCCGCCAAGTAAGAATATTTTTCCGCTTAGCACATAGGCAGAATGGCAACATCTTTTAAAGTTGTTATCTGCAACGTTAATCCACTGTTTGGTGTATGGATTGTATCTTTCTACATTCCATAGCATTGTATGAAGTTGTTTTCCAAATGAACCTCCTAGGACAGGGGTGGGCATTTGCTTTGACTTGGGGGCCGCATCGCGGTCACGGAGCTAGCTGAGGGTCGCACTTTTTAACGAACGCATTGGTATAATATTCTAATTGATTTGCATTTCAAATTTAGTATAACATTAAAAACCAATAATTATTAGACAAATGAATCAAAGTAGTTTTTTTCAATTGAAAATGCAAGCACATTAAATTTTCAAAGTCTATCAATGAGAAAAATGCACCCAATCACGTTCTTCTGCATTAATTAATTTTTTTTTAATTATTTGCTTGAGGCTTTCGCGGGCCACGAAAAAGTTCGTCGCGGGCCGCAGTTTGCCCACCTCAGTCCTAGGGTATAAATGAAACTTATATTATTATTACATACTTACAAGTTACAGCAGCAAGTCTTCATCTTTGAATTCACATCGTCTTAACATTTTCCCATTTGTCTTCAAAATCTTTCTACAGACGGCTAGTAAGAATAGTTATTTGCTCCACCAAAGATATAGAAACAGTCACTGCAAAGAGCTAATGCATTACCATATCCACTTTGATTCGTGGAAGCAATTTCTTTCCATTTATCTAGATGTAAGATGTAGACCTTTGTACAGGGTGGCCCAAAAGTAGGTATACAGTTATTAAAAGTAGGGTTTGGGTCCAAAATTAGATTTGTAGTTCTTATGTAGGCACTTTTAAACCTCTAGAATGATAGTTATATCTTAAATGGAAACTGTTTAATCTTTTTAGTGCTCAAAATGTCCTTCTTTACATCTGTTCAAAACACTCTGACATACCATGCAGCACAAATTTCAATTTGCATCAATTTCTCTGAATGCGTCATAAATGCAATCTTTTAATTCATTTACTGTTTTGGGATTCTTCTCCTTGTTCTTTACATACTCTTTGTTCTTTACAACACCTCAAAAAAAGAAATCCATTGGTGTCAGGTCAGGTGAGCATGGTGGCCATTCAATGCTACCTGTTCTTCCGAACCAACGCTGTGTAAAGACTTTGTTAAGGTAATCTCTTACTCTTAACGCATAATGTGGAGAAGTTCCATCTTGCTGAAAGAAGAGTTCATCAAAGTTAGGTTTAGTTTGAAGTTGTGGCACTACCACTTCACAAAGAATTTCCAAATAGTTCTCTCCATTAACTGTATGCCTACTTTTGGGCCACATAAAGTGCACTGCTGGTAACTTCAAAGCACATAAAAAATAGTTTAATAACTGTATACCTACTTTTGGGCCACCCTGTAGATGCCATCACTGCGAATTCAGAAACACCTTCTGCTACCAAAAGAGCGTCTTTAAAGTTTGCTGCAGTTACTAAACCTCTTTTGACTAAACGGAGTTACCTCTTTCCATTTCACAGTCTCTTCTTTTGTGGCTATTTTCCAAAGTGTTGTTAGTTGAGCCAAAGCGCTGTTGCATTCGTCAATGCTACAAACACAGTTTCGCATTCTTAATGCGCAACGCTCTCAAAAAGGTTTCGGAAATTGTAGATAAACAACAAACAATTTATTAAGCCAGTTGTAAATTTCTTTGACGATTTCAGGATTTTAAAATTCTCCCGGGCAAACAACTTTTGAGTCGTCATTTTCTAGGCTCAAAATTCTTTGAAAAGAATTAGTAACTGCCCTAATAAGTAGATTCAAACCGCCAGATATCTTTTTAATTAATTTTGATTGGGTAACACTTTCTTCCGAGTATTTTAGACGAACTTTGTCTATGTTGACTAATTTCAGCAACTCAGTAAAGAACGCTTGTCGGAGTTCAATGCCCTGCTTTGTCCATCCAATTACTGCTTCATAGATAGCCTCATGTTCGCGTTTGACTTTGGTCTAAATATGATAAGCAAGAAAGTAATCTGCTTTTGTATGTAGTTTTAAAAGTGTAATAGCATGTGTGAAAAATCTTTGCTCATAAAACGTTGAACCCTTACGTTATTGCATAATTTGTGTCTACCGTATTTTCTTGAATAGAAGCCGCCCTCGAATAGAAACCGCACAAAATGTTTAAAAATAAAAAATAGAAGCCGCGGCTTCTATTCAAGAAAATACAGTATACATTGCGGCTGCATCAACATTAGCTAAGCAGTTGTTTCGCTTAGTGGATGATTGTAAAAAATTGAAGCACAACTTTTTAACTTTGTCTACAGGTATTTGTAAATAATCTTCTGTGGCAATCAAGTCCATGACATTATCATTTCCAATTCCAATGGTCCGAAAATAATTGAAATCAATAAGGGATTTGAGGATCTATCACTAATTCCTTTTACTCCTATCGTCTCTTCATACTTTACTTTCATTTCTATGTTGAACATTTTTTCAAAAAAACTAGAGCAGGATGACAGAATTAAACAATTTCCGGGGATATTTTTAGATCCAGCTGGGATCAATGAGCTACATTATTGAAGACTTCCTCCCGGTTTTCTTTTACGTATTGCCAGACATCGGGATTTATCAACCGTTTTCTAATTACTGCAGTGCCGCCAAAATAAATAAAAAGTTATTCTTGTTTAAAACTTGAGTTATTAACTATTGTACTGTAAACAAAGTTAAAATTGTAACTTGTCTGTGAAATAGGTATAAGCCTGCTTGTTACATGTTTGTAAATGACGTTGTTATTAGAAAACCCTTGAAAATTTTCTATTGCATTTTGATATTTAGTGATAAATCAAAAATACAAGCTGGTAAGCTTGTTGCAAACTTGTACTGTAACATTGTAAACTTCACACAGACTTCGACAGTAAAAGATGCTGAACATCATTTCACGTCACAAGGGGTAAAGTACGCTAACACCACGGCTATATGAAAGAAACAAAAACAAAGACCTAAATCTTTGTTTAGTATTCCTTTGTCCTTGATTGTGCTACGTATTTCCTAATTTTCACGATGTTAGAAGCTTCTGTATTCAACTTAACTTTTTTATCATTTACCTATAGTCTGTAATGTGCTATAATAATAGACCCATGCCCAGTTCATAGTTCAAAACTTCTTGAACTGCTGGCAGTAAAAACTACATTTCAGGGAAGCCTACTAGCGTTTGACATTCATTTCAACAGCAAGCTTGAAGTTTCTTTCTTCTGTACTTTATTCATATGGAAATCAATATCTTACAGTACAACAAATAAATACAAGAAGTAGCAGAAAGCACTAAAGCCACTTGCGACGTCCAAGTGCTTATTTTAGTAAGTTTTGCCAGATCTAAACAGATCAGCAAGCTATAAGATCACTCACAAACTGTGCAAATTCAACGCCAGAGTATTTTTGATTTCGATAAAAAAATAAAAAACTAATATCTTTAACAAAATGAACAAAAAAACAAAAATACTTCGGGTTAAGTTTGAAGATTTTATCAATTCTGATATCATTTAACCACCAAATTCTGTTGCATTGATCTTAAAGAAAATATTAAACTTTGATGCTTAGCTTACCTTAATGCACTCTAGTAGAGTACGCGAATAAAAACAGGTCTTCGGTTAAATTTAAAAAATGTGGGATGATACACCACCGACCGCTCAAAAATAGAAATTTCTAAGTCTTTTATAACCATGTTGATAGAAACGGAAAGGAGGTGAGATATGAACTCTAAATCATTAGTATTCTCCGGTGACGGAAAAATTTTTTTGTCAGTAACACTTTTTTGTGTCCCATCCCATCTTGGCATCACCAATGCTGCTGGCACAATGCATTTCCACAACACGTAGTAAAATCAAGCAGGAAAACCTATCTTATAATGTTTTTCCAATTGCTAAGCAGCAATAGACCGCAGTGCAATTTAGTCGACTACGCTACCCACAATTCTTTTGGGAAGTTACCCTATTTCTGAGGCTCCATGGTTATCCAGTATGCTTTCATCCTGAAGAAGGGCTTTGGCAACAACCGCAACAATTCTTTGCAGGTTGCCAGTCTCCCACAGAAACTGGTACAGATGTTTCGACTTCAAGACTTAATTTTGTGCATATGCTGATAAGGTTAAGGTGGCAAATCACCATTTGAAAGCCAGAATTTTGACAAAATCAGTAAAAAAACTGAAAATTAGTTTGGCACAGTTTATTGTACTATTTGATCCATAGAATCGGATTCTGGCCACAAAAAACTAAATCGGCCGGTCTAAGTAGGTTAAAATCCCATGTTATATAAGGGGTACACGTGTTTTCTGCCTAGCAACGGCCCCTAGCAACGCCTTTATTGCTTGTTTGAGACCCCTTTTCAGCCGATCTTGTGGGCGTACGATTTTGGAAACGAGCATAATTTTAGCAGGTGTTTTCGTTGTCTTGATGGCACCTACCCTGAAATAAAATTTTCATCAGAAATCTGATTTTTTTGGTTTTTCTGTCGATTATCGCTATCGCTCCCGCGCGGGTATGGTTACCCACACGCGCTATTCCTGCGCTCGCTACCGCGCCGTTATATATACAGGCAAAGGAATTTGCTTACGCGCGAATTTGCTTTGCATACAAACACAGACATGGACTACCACAAGCTGTCGTTGATGTGATAGGACCCATTTTCAGTGAACTGGCAGACAGTGATCTCCTCTGTAAATGCCTGCATGGCCAAACCCAGAATAACAATGAGTCAATCAATAATGTGATCCGGAAATACTGTCCGAAGGAAGTTTTTGTGTCTAGACCAGTGGTATCAGATGCAGCACACTTTGCCGTCGCTGTATTTAATGATGGTAATGACGCTTTCGTGAAACTTTTCGAGCAGTTAGGACTGAGTGGAGGATTCACAGCCAAAAGTGCTCATAGTAGTGACACTACGCGTCTGTATCACGCCAAACGAAAATCAAGTGATCGGTATAAAATTACTCGAAAGAGACTTCGAGCCGAGAAAAAGGGCTTCATAGACACGAAAAATGAAGAGGAAGGCAACGTTTATGAATCCGGTGCACATTGATCTGTCTTTGAACAGAAATAAACGTTTTCAGATGATATTATGCCTAATTCGGTACAATATGAAATGTTTAATCGCAATTTTCTCATTTTGAGGATTTTGGTGTGTTTATACTGCTTTCAAACACGCATAGTATAGCCAAAGGTCATCCGATTTCCAAAATTCTTTTTTTAACATGGGCCTTGGACCATTATGCAGGGATTCTAGTCGGAAAATTCCCCTCCTTTGTGTAGTTCTCTGTTGATAGGGGTATTACGTTACTAATTGGTAGCTAATTATGCGCAAAAATTCCAACAGAATTTTTGAATGCAGACTGTATCAAACTGAACAATAATATAGCAAATTCGAGACTACAAACCCTTATTTTGGTTATTATCTGTCACACAAACTTTGAATGAACGAAAAAACCCATGTATGAGACGAGATATCCGTGTTTGAAAATTGGCGGATTTCTGGTGCGATGACGTCACGTGTGACGTCATAATTTGCATAATTTATGCAAAACTGTCGAATTACTTCCGTTTTGCGAACGGGCTTTCTAATGACCAAACCAGTTTATAAAAACTCTCAAAAACGGCTAAAACAACTCAAATAGTGATTTGCCACCTTAATCATCATCTTTCAACGTCAAAAGAATGAACCAATGATACGTTAAGTTAATTCAGGTGAATAATTAAAAATCCGAAAATCATCAGAATATAATTTTTTAAGTTTCTTCAATAGTGGTTCGGGTAAAGAGGAAAATGCACTTTTAGTTTTGTGTCTATTTATCACCAGCGATTTCTTAGGATCAAAAAACTCTTTCTTTTCCTAAGGATCATTTCTTTGCAAATATCCTAAGAGGCGATTGGAGTCCTCAGCCAGATGTTCGAAGCGGATAATGAAATCGTAGGTGACTACGCAAGGATTGCAAAGTGAAACTTGAGGGCGCCAGTGCACGTCAATGTAATCAAGAGATAGATCGCAATCAACCACATGCCTGACAAAAATATATACATCGTATTCAACTCACGAAATATTTTCAATTTGGCTTATCATTTGAGAAGTAAGGAAGACAAAACAACAAGTGCCCGGTAATTCAATCATATACATTAGACTCCGCTTCATAAATCCACCACCGTTCCACATCATTTTGGATTTAATAAACGGCGGATTTAATAATTTTCTGATATTGAATGAAGTACTCTATAAGTGTATACTGTACAGGAAGTTCTAGACTAACTAATAGTAAGAATAAAGGTTGAATGCATAAACAAAAATCAAATCGTACCACAACAATAGGATTGTTAAAAGCATTATTCGCATAGAAAATTCCACTGTGTTGTTTTGAATGCTAAATACGGATAGAAACAATTTTGATCTATTCAAAAAAGCAGCAGAGAACAGTTCGTAAAGTGATGAGAATGGTGGGAAATTTCTATCAAACTAAATTAGTAAAACAAATTCTGAATTTATTAACCGACAAATTATGCTGTGCTAACCGACTCTGCCGGCGTTGCTCGCAGAACACCCATCGGTAAAGTCGGAGTTAAGACTATCGGTTTAGCAGGATGCGTCGGTTTCACCCAATGAGTAATGTTTTTTGGCATAGCCAATTCTCGTCACAAAGTCAAAAGTGCCGGTTTTTTAAAGGAAATCGATCAAACAAAATATTATTGGGAGTTCAGCAGAGCTGCTCTATTTTTCAAAAGTTTCTGGGATCCCTGGAAACATCTTGTGTGAACTGTTGGCACAACTAGTAATTTTGTGTATAAATGTACATTTGCGAATTTAATTTCTAGATGAAGCAGTGTGTTTGTATTTTGTGAGGAAGGCTATTTGATGTGCCGAAAACGTTTAGAATTTACATAAAAATGCGAGATAAACTAAGCCTGCTGTATATCTTAGCGATTAGGAGAAAAAGTACATCTTGACCGAAGTGTAGACAAAAAATTGAAACGATGAGAAGTGGTACAAAATTTGAATAAAGCTTTAGTTATCGACCATTTCATATTACTCTTTTGCAAAGAATAAGTGAAAACTCTAACGTTTTCGTCTAGCTCTCATTAGGAGTTATCGCTAGAATGAAGCCTGGTGTTGATGGCGAGGTATTTATAGCGAACGAAGCTGGTGAGAATGGCGGAACGTTCTGATTGGTAGACAACCAGACGTTTCGTCGAGTCCGAATCAATGACGTAATTTTAATGTGTAGACGAATTCTTTTTGGCGGCAAAGCTCCGGTTTAAGCATTTTGATGAAAGTCGCTTCCAAGGTAGATAAATGAAAAAGTGTTCTTCCTTTAGCCAAAATAAAAAATTGGTTGTCATCATAGTGAGCGGCGCATTTTTTATTGTTGAGGAGGTGTTGTCCAATTGCCGAAGTACAGGTATGGTTGGATTGAGATAAGTCACAATTTGTTTGAGCTTGATTTCTTATTGCTTTCGGTATATGCTGTTTTATTCTATCCTGCAGTCTTTGAGATGTGCGGCCTACGTACCGACAATCACAGCGGCACACGTATTGGTAAACGACCATACTTTGTTGCTTGGTAGGCACGACATCTTTGCGGACCGTTGGAAGCATCTTTCTTGTGGAAAACGCTACACGAAGCTTTACTGCACCAAAACATGAGCTGACAGCAGTTTTGCATTGATTTTCAAATTTTGTGGAGATATTGCCAATCCATGGTAGTTTAAGGTAAACTGGACATTGTTCCGGTCCTTCTTTTGGCGGTAATTTAAACTGTTCAATCTTCCTTTTTATTCTCGAATTAATTACATTTTCTGGATAACCATTGGAGTAGAGAATCGATCGAATGAAATCTATTTCCTGGGGTAATTTTGAAGGCGAACAAATTTCCAAAGCTCGGTGGACAAGAGTTCCAATAAGATTGTTTTTTCTGCTTTTGGGTCCAAACGAATCCCAACGATTGTTTGGCCAGTACAATTGTGATTGGTGCAGTAAAGCTTCGTGTAGCGTTTTCCACAAGAAAGATGCTTCCAACGGTCCGCAAAGATGTCGTGCCTACCAAGCAACAAAGTATGGTCGTTTACCAATACGTGTGCCGCTGTGATTGTCGGTACGTAGGCCGCACATCTCAAAGACTGCAGGATAGAATAAAACAGCATATACCGAAAGCAATAAGAAATCAAGCTCAAACAAATTGTGACTTATCTCAATCCAACCATACCTGTACTTCGGCAATTGGACAACACCTCCTCAACAATAAAAAATGCGCCGCTCACTATGATGACAACCAATTTTTTATTTTGGCTAAAGGAAGAACACTTTTTCATTTATCTACCTTGGAAGCGACTTTCATCAAAATGCTTAAACCGGAGCTTTGCCGCCAAAAAGAATTCGTCTACACATTAAAATTACGTCATTGATTCGGACTCGACGAAACGTCTGGTTGTCTACCAATCAGAACGTTCCGCCATTCTCACCAGCTTCGTTCGCTATAAATACCTCGCCATCAACACCAGGCTTCATTCTAGCGATAACTCCTAATGAGAGCTAGACGAAAACGTTAGAGTTTTCACTTATTCTTTGCAAAAGAGTAATATGAAATGGTCGATAACTAAAGCTTTAGACAAAAAATTGTAAAAATTCCGTCCTAAAGTAAGTAGATTCAATAAGCGGCTGGGTCTGTTATAAATGGATTTATAAAGCGGAGTTCACTGTATTGGTTTATCTACACCAAGCTACTACGTCACATAGCGTATAGTTGGCAAAACTTCATGACGGCGTGGTTTTAAATACTACTTCTATCACCACGTTAACTGATGATATGGTACGAGGCAATTTTCTGTAATTTACACGTTAAATATGCCTTTAGAGCAAACAAGTACAAAACCACAAGGCACAGAGACAAATTACAGAACTTAATTGACAACGAGCATCCAGCACTACAGAGAACTGTACATTTAGTTACATTTGTCATTTATTAAATTCAGATAAAACAACTTGGCTCAGTTAAATATCGGTATATCTTGACCAATTTGTTACGTCACATACAGTTAGCACAAGTACATTTCAATCTTAATTATTAGCTTTAAACACGCCTGCGCATGCTACAAACTTCGGGATGCTAAATTATGCGATCTTTGGGCGTGTGGTAAGACTTCGCTTACTTTTTGATTACTAAGCAACCATTCAAGCTCGAGGTCTTCAAACTTACATTTGAAGCGGTATGTTGTTGGGCTAAATATTGGTTTAGTTAGAGCTATTTGGACAATCTACACGGAAGAAAAGCATTAACGCAATTCTAGCAGTTGCACGTCAATTCCAGTTATTTCAAGCTCGGATAATTAGATGTGACAGCGATAGCACAAACTTACTCGGCAAATTGCTGAAGGGTTAATTTTCCTTTGTTCATATTGTGAACGAGATTTAAAACGTCTTACCTTTCGCTTTCATTCAATTTATGATAAATTGCATCTTTCATCAACTCAAAGTTACCATTTCTGTAACATAAAATACAACCGTGATAAATTCGAGATATCCCCAATATAGGTCTGTGGAGTCCCGTTTTTTCATATCTGCATTGATATGCAGCCTAGCATTCGAGATAATGCAGTGATATGTAGCAGCATGTTAACTGTGTTCTGAAAATACTTATAATTTAGTAACCTACTGCACTTACGATTGCATACTGCAGTTATACATGAAGTGCATTGCATTTTGGACTTTAGCATTTCAACTTATAGGCGTCAACCCAATTGAAATATCGCTCCGGTTTGGATTCAGGTTCAGCAAAATTTATTTTTATCGGTTCAGCTGCGGTTCAGATCTAACGCATTATAAATGGTGTGGGTTAGGTTCGGTTAGGTTTCGTAAAAGTCAAGTTTTAGAGTTTCGGGTTCAGGAAAAATAAACGGTTAGTACCGGTTTTTGGTTTGAGATTAGGTTCGATTCGTCGCCCTGCTTCCTAAATATCTAATTCCCCTCTTGTCTGACATGTTGTAGTCTAATGAAATCTTTTCCCGTGAGAGTTTACGTGTTTGCAACCGCATCTATTTCTCAATATCATGCATTAGCTTTATGCCGCCAATCTTTTCTACTCTTTCGTTTGTTTAACTTTAGTTAAATTGCTGGATATTCAGATTAGTACCACTTCAAGAATGATTTCTGTTACAACTAATAATTTGCTGTAGCTTTGGAAACTGTTGTTTTGATGTTATGTAACTTAAATTAAGCCGGTAATAAGCAAAAACCCTCATTTTCAGATCTAAAAATTGGCCTCGGCTTATTTACCAGAAAATACGGTAATCAATATTGGGCATCGCTTAATTACAAAAAATTGTATCCAGAAACGAGGAGATCAAATGCGACAGCAAGAGATCTGGACAGTTTTGACGGGTCATCGGATACAACTAATTTGACATGTTCCATCCGCAATCGTGTTCGCCACCAAGAGGTCACCTGCGAGGCGTTTGGGTACAAAGTAACTTGTTGTCAATGCGGTGAGATTGGACCAGGACATAGAATAACTTACAGTCAAAATTCGGCACTAGGCAGAAGATAGTGCTGTTAAACCTGCTAAACAACCACATTAAGTTGGATGTACTGCTCAGGTGGGAAGAGCATCGGACGATGTCAAGACAGAAGATGATGAGTATTTGGGACCAAGTCTGAAGAAAAAATTAAGGTCGTTCATAATGGCGCTTGTATGAGAGCTGAAGATAAAAAATGCATCACTTTTGGGTCATGAAAGGTCGGTGCAAACAAAGTTGTAGTACTACGTGATGCAGGTTGTAATGGTGTCATTGTCAGGAGAGAGTTTATTGATGAAGAAGATGGTACAGGTGGCCTAAGTTATGTAATGGCCATTGATCGTTCACAGATAGCAGCGTCCATTGCCAAAATTAAAGTACAAAGTATTTAAAAACTAACAATACCTCTAATAAAAGTACAGAAATATGCTGTCATTTCATTATGATACCGCTGCGTATTCAATCATTAATTATTAATTTCGTCAAGTAGGATATTTTGTTGTTATAAAAAACGTCCTTGACGTCAGTAGAACATCATTATTACATGAAGAGTTTTCATAGTAACTGTTTATTTAACATGAAATTTAAAAATTGAGAAAATAAAAAAATATTAAGCACATTAGCATTTGATATTGGCTAACTAAACTTTAAAATGGTGCTTACTGCACAGGAAAGAATATTTCGAATTCAAAATGAATTTGCTTATGCATGAGAACACTTAAGTAAGGCTCATGAGGACTTTTCAACAACAATTTGGTGGTGGAAGGTTACCACATCGTAATTGCGTTTCTGTGTCGATTAAGGAATTTTAGAAAACTGGAACAGTTTATGACAAAATTTGTTGTGGTAGACCCAAAAAGGTAACAGAATCTGTCTTGAGGGGATTTAATAAACAAATTAGATAGAAGTCTGACAAAATCTTTAAGACGCTTATCGCAAGAAACAGGACTTTCGTTTGAATCGACTCACACTGCAGTCCACAAAATGAAATTCCACCCATACATAATGGATATTGTTCACGAACTCAAAGCTCATGATACAGAAAACCATGTAAATTTTTGTGAGTGGTTCACTATTTTTGTTGCCGACAAAGGGGAAATATACTGGACAAAACGTTTTTTACCGATCAGGCATGATTTTACTTGTCAGGATATATCAACAGCCAAAGTTCGAGAATTCGGTCAACAGTGAATTTACATATGCTCCATGAAAAATCTCTTTCTGATCAAAAAGTTTGCGTTTGGTGTGCTGTAGCACGAAGTTATATAATTGGTCCAATTTTATTTAAGAATACAATAAATTCTGAGCCATTGCTCGCACTATTAACGGAAGAAGGGAGAGAACTTAGCTAGTTTCAGTAAGACGGGACAACAACGCACACTACTCGAGTCAGCATGCAAGCAGTTCAAGGTGTGCTTTGTGACCGCATTATCTCCCGTGGACTATGGCCTCCTCGCTCACGGTATTTGACCAATCCGGATTTTTATCTATGGGGAAACTGAAGAGTTCTGTGCATGACAACAATCCCGAAACGACAGCTGATCTGCGAAGAAACACATTAGGTGGTATTCGCAATGTTCAACCAAATGAGCGTGTGCTTGTTTTCTCAGATATGTAGCGACGAGCTGATCTTAGTCATCAAGTCCATGGGAAACATTTTTAACAACTGCTATAGCTAATAAGCTGAACATTTCTAGTGTATTTTTAATCTATTGTAATATTCTTTTCTTGATTAATTTTTATGTCACTTAATAACTACTTTCACCGACAGCAGGCCAATTTCTCTTTGAACTTAACTTTTTGAACATTATAAATACCACTGCACTGTTTCTTTTTAAACACCCTGCAGATATATTGTCTTTCTTGGGAGTAACTCAGGCTATGTTCAGGTTTTGTTTAACCACGACATTGAAAGTATGCGGGAGTCTGTTTGTTGTGGGAAAATTGTGCTGCTGCAATCACAAAAGCGCAAGCTCGAAAGAATACAGCTATTAAACTTTAAATGACCAATGACGTGATAGCTCAAACTTTTATCACAAAAAATTATCTAGACTGCAGCAAGAAGATGATAATTTGAAGAAATACTTAGGTATTAAGGAAGCTGCGGAGAATCGTGATTATGAAGTAAAATATAAAAAACGTAGGAGTTTCTTATACAGAAATTGAAAGCGAATTGGTGATATGGGGGGTGATTGCTGAAAGCAAATCATGGCACCTAAATGTTAAGAGGGTCATGAAAGTGGCAAATGATTCAATTTTTAAAGGACATTTACGAAATAATTACACATAAAAACTATTCTTTTAATGCAAATTTACTTATTCGTGACATAGGCCCCCCCTAAGAATATTATAATAATGATATTAAAAACTACGAATAACGAAGCTTGCGAGTCCCATTCACTACTAAGATCCTTAATAATGCACAAATAAATTCGATTGCCATATCTCACGCACATACATAATTAAAGCATAGCACAACAGTACACATAAACACAGCACGATTAGTTCATCACACTAAGATAATCAGCCGCTATTTTGTCCTTTCCTGGAATATCTTGTACAGTATAATCGTACCCTTGTAAAGCCAGGGCCCATCGCGTTATGTGATCGTTCTGATACTTGATCTTGTTTATATATGCAAGGAGCTGGTGATCAGTTTGTAAAATAAACGGCTTGCCAGCTAAGTATAGCCGTAACTTTGTTATGCCCCACACAATACCCAAACATTCATTTTCCAAAGTTGAATATTTGGTCTCAGCTGGTGCGAGTTTCTTGCTGGCATACGCCACTGGATATAGTTTCTCGTCATGCTGTTGCATGAAAGCGGCACCCAGCCCGCAGTTTGATGCATCAGTTCGTAGTATGAACGGCTTGCTATGGTCTGGCAGCTTTAAAATTGGTTGCTTCAACAAACAGTCTTGCAAGCTGCTAAAGGCCTTTTCTTGAGCTTGCCCCCATCGAATCTTGTTTGGTTGTCTCTTGCGCATTAGATCAGTCAAGGGCGCTGCAACCGTTGCAAATGTGGAGATGTGGGTGCGGTGATAGTTCGCTAACCTCAAAAATGATCTTACCTCTTTCTTCGTGGTCGGTCTTCTTGCTGTACGTATCTTCTCTAAATTGTCCTCATTAACTGTAATCCAATTACGGCCGATATAATGTCCAAGAAATTCAACGGATTCGGCCCCAAATACGCATTTAGACGGTTTTGCCGTAAGTCCAGCCTTCCGCATACGTCGAAGCAGTTCCTCTAACACTGGTAAATGCGCTTGCCAGTCATTGGTATGTATTATGAGATCGTCGATGTAGCTATCCACGTTGCTCATTCCGGCTAAAATCTTCCTCATTCCACGAACCAACGTTGAACCAAATTTTTCATTCCAAAAGGCATCCTCAGAAAATCGTACATGCCGTCAGGTGTTACAAATGCAGTCTTTTCGATGTCCCCTTCCGCGACTGGGATTTGCCAGTATCCTTTGCTGAGATCGATTTTGGAGTAATACTTGCTTTTCCTCAACCGCTAGAATAAATCTTTTGCTGTTGTCATAGGCTTCGGATCTGCTACTGTGAGCTTGTTTAATTCCGATAATCGACGCAGATGCGATCTGATCGATCTTTCTTCTTTACAATTACAATCGGGGACGCAAATGGTGAGCTTGATTCTCCAATGATTCCAAAGCGAAGCATGCCTTCTATTTCCCTTTTAAGGTTCTCTCTCATGGCGTACGGCAAAGGATAAGGCCGAGATCTGATTGGATTATTCTCAGTAAGCTCTATCTTATGCTTGATCATAATAGTTTTATCTGGGATATCAGAAAAAACTTCTTCGTGTCTTGACAAGGTGTCCATCATCTTTTCTTGTTGTGTTTTAGCCAGTTTGACCCCCAACTTGACGTCCTGTACTGTTTCCTTCTGATGACGGTTAGCCAATTCCATCATATCGTCGTCGTTCACGCCCAGATCTTCATTTCCTCCTATAATCCCAGTACAAACATCACAAGGCATTGCCTGGCTATCATCCGAATTTTGTTCTGGTGCTTCGTCCTTTCGATGTCAGCTCTTTCGATGTATTTCTTCAGCATGTTTGCATGAAACGTTTTTACCTTCTTATTCAATTCTACCCGATAATCACTACCTTTTCCACACCTGCTTACTATTTCATAAGGCCCTTTTCATTGCATCAGAAGCTTGTTTGTGTCCGTCGGCAGTAGCAATAGCACTTTGTCGCCTTCTTGAAATTCCCTTCTTCTAGCTCTTTGGTCATACAGCGTTTTGTTTTTCTTCCGGCTCTTTAGCAGCTCTTCCTGGTCAATTTTCATGGTGTTGTCTAAGCGTTCTCGCAATTCTAAAACATACTGGTAGCTCGTCTTGATTTCTGTTGCATCTGTCTCTCCTATCCACAGCTCCTTCAAGATTTGTACTGGTCTGCGTACTGTCCTCCCGTACAACAATTCAAACGGTGAAAATCCGGTGGCCTCCTGTGGCGCTTCTCTGTATGCAAATAGTAAGGGATTAACAAAACAATGCTACTGGCGGGGCTGCTCGTTACACAAACGTCTTAGCATTTTCTTGAGTGTACCATAAAAACGTTCAACCAATCCATTGCAGATAGGATGGTACGGCGTAGTTGTTAGTCGCTTTATAGACAGCAATCTTGATACTTCCTCCATGCACTTCGATACAAATTTCGTGCCAAGATCGCTTAAAACTTTTTCTGGTATTCTTAGACGGCTGTACATATCCAGCAATGCTTCCGCCACTGTCTCTGTTTCAATATTCTTGAGTGGAACGGCTTCAGGGTACCTGGTTGCATAATCTATCAAGATCAGGATATATCGATGTCCCTTCTCGCTTGAAGGTGAAATTGGTCCAACCAAATCTACAGGGACTCTCTTAAAACGGCATATCAATTTAAACGACTCTCCTAAACGGTATATCTTCTAGTGGCACACGGGGAACGGATCCTTGAGCAGTCGTCTTCTGACATACATCACATCATCTGCGGAAACTAATAACATCACCTTGCATGCCAGGCCAGAAGAAATTTGTCTGAATGCGGTCTTTAGTCTTCTTTATCCCAAGATGTCCTCCGAAAATAAAGTCGTGGGCGACCTTCATAACCTTCTTTTTCAACGTTTTTGTTACCATAATCTGTTTTGAGCACTCAGCTAATCCATCAACTCGGCTCTGAATCCTGTATAGAATACCCCTACGCTTTTCATACTTTATTTCGTAATTTCCCTTTCTAACAGCATCCTTCAGGTCCACATATTTTTCCAGAGTAGTATCTTCCTGTTGCAATTTTGCCAATTCATCCTTCGTGACGAAATTCTGAGCCGTCACGTCTTTTGCAGCTAAAGGCTTGATCGTGGCATCCTTCCAAACTTGAGCCCTCGTGACCGCAGCGGCACATGTCTCCACACCAGGAGCTGAATCATCCGGATTCCGTGCCCCAGGAATGTTTCCAATAACTAGGTCGAACAAAGGGTCTCGCAAACATATGGCTTGGGTTACTCCGGTATAGTAAGGCGTGTCCACTTTAATCTCAGCAATGGGTGCCTCCTTCAATGTCCGGTCGATAGCCATCACGTAACCCATGCTACCAGTAAAATCATCTTCCTTCACCAACTCTCTCCTGACAACAACGTCATTGCAGCATGTAACACGAAGGACCTCAACTTCATTCTCATCCACTTTTCAGGTCGCAAGAAGCATACACTTCCTATTTTCATTACTCAGGCAGGCACCATTACGCACGACTTTAATTTTCTCTCCATATTTGAGCTCCAAATATTCTTCATCCATCGCTTTGGCATCATCCGATAATCTTTCAATTTGCGCAGCTCATCTAACTCTGTACGGTTGTGACGTAGGTCTAGGGATGTTGGCTCCGCCCCGAGGAACAGCTTGAGGCGGGGGTTACTCTGATAGAACCTCTTCTCATGCCCAATTTTGCCACATTGGTGGCAAGTAACTGCGTGTCTAGTTGGTCTGTTATACTCATTACGTCCTCCTTCTGGCTTAACGCGACAGTCAATCGCCCGGTGACCAATGCGATTACATAAAAAGCAATTCAGGGTACTCGCAGGAGGGAATCCATTATGATTGTCCTTCACACCGGCTCTTGCATTATCACGTTTGATCACTTCCTTACTCAACAACTTTTGATTGCGCGCTGCCAAATGCTGATCAGCCAACCGTGACAATTCATCTAAAGCTTTTGGGTTGCTCTGCTTCAACCATATCGATAAATCCTTAGAGCAGGAGCTAGTGAACTGCTTGCGTGCAATCAAATCAACCACGCCCGTGAAGGTTTGCTTCACTTCGGCCAACTCTACCCACTTAGTGAAATAGTTTTTTAACCTAAATATAGATTGACTTGGGCTTTCGTGTCCTTCCGGTCTAGCTTCTCGTAATTTCTCGCGATATCTACGCTCAGTAAAATCATACCTTTCCGATAAAGCAGTGGTTCCCAACCTGGGGGTAAATTACCTCCGAGGGGTAATATGTGATTCTTCGGTGGGTAATGTGGCACCACCAACACGCTAAAAATATATGTTATATGCAAAAGTCTAAAAAATTTAGCCAAACGTGCATAAAACGCCTCTAAAATTTAGCTCAGCCTAAAGCTGGTCTAAACCCATGCATTTCTTAGGCATGGCTATGAAATCACAATCTAATAAACGAGTGAAACCACACAATGCCCTTTGTGACCATTTGTGACGTATGCGCTTAGCCAGTCTAAATTAGAATATACTGTGCTGGTCGGCAATTTTGTTTCTTTTTTCGTAGTTTTATCAAATTTATCTGAATTGTTGAGTTGACTCTCTCTTGCCCATTTCACCGCTGACTAACAGAATTTGTTGTGATGGCCGGCACGGGCAAGAAGCGCAATTATTCTGAAGCTTTCCTCAGTTATGGTTTTCTCAACTTGCCTAACAAGGTTCAAGACCGTCCCCAATGTGTCATATGCAACAAAGTGTTGACGAACAAAAGCCTGAAACCATCCAAACTCGAGGCTCACATGAAGAAGTGTCATCCAGTTTTACAAAACAAGGACAGAGATTTCTTTGAACGCAAAGCAAAATGTCTAAAAGGAATTCAATTCGGAGCTCATGGAAGTAGAGGACAGCAACTTCTTGCTGCTGTTGAAGCTTCGTATGTAGTCGCCTACAAAGTGGCTAAGAAGCAAAAATGTCACACGATTGCCGAAACGCTCATAATGCCTTGTGCAAAGGCAATGATGGCAAAGTTGTGTGGGGAAGATCAAGCGAAAAAACTGAGTGTTGTGCCCCTGTCAAATAATACGATTCGCAGGCGGGTGGACGATATGGCTGAGGATATTCTTGTGCAGGTAATTGAAGAAGTCAAGTCCAGCCCAGTCAAATTTTGTCTTCAATTTGACGAGTCTACGGATATCGCCAGCTGTGCAGTTTTACTGGGATACATTCGTTACGTTCACTGCAACATGATAAAAGAAGAATTTCTTCTGTGCGAAAATCTTACCACGACGACGAAGGGTGAAGATGTGTTTAACACTGTGAGCCATTTTTTGCAGAGCAACGGGATGGACTGGCATCGTGTTCAACAAGTGTCAGTCGACAGTGCACATGCCATGATGGGTGGTCAATGCGGCTTCAAAGGTTTTGTGAAAAGAGAGAACACGAGTATACAAGTCGATCACTGCGCCATCCATCGGTATTCACTCGCATCCAAGACACTGCCAGCTTCCTTGAAAGCAGTTTTCGACGATGTTGTCAGAATCGTGAACTTCATCAAATCAAAGGACTTGAACTCTCGCATATTCAAACAATTCTGCAATGAAATGGGACAAAGTTACGAAGTTCTATTGTACCACACAGAAGTGCGATGGCTCTTGCGGGGAAGAGTGATAAGTCGAGTAGTGGAACTTCGTGAACCCATCAAGTGCTTCCTCATTGAAAAGAAATCAGATTTGGCTGCCAAATTCTCCGATACAAAATGGCTTTCTCGATTGTGCTACTTGGCCGATACCTTTGGGGAATTCAACAAAGGGAATTTAGCTTTGCAAGGAATAAACACTACTGTCCTGGACATGCGCGAATCCATTTCCGCATTTATCTCAAAGCTCAAACTGTGGAGCAGGAGGATTTCGAGGGGAGTCACGGCACAGTTTTCTACGTTGGATCAATTTCTTGATGACAACAACAAAGGACAACAGTTCCTAAATGAGGCAAAGCAGGAAATCCAGGAGCACTTGGACGAACTTGTCTACTACCTGGGTCCAAGCTTGATATGAAGCGGCGGTAACAGGACATGAGCAGAGCTAATCAAAGGCAGGTGTTGGACATTGTGTTTTCCAATTTGGGAGCTTTGTCTGGGAGGCCAAACTTTTAGTGCATAGTGACTGTTGTCTTTGCCGACTGTCCCATAAACATAAAAAGCACATGTGTTTCGTGTAACCTAACTGCAACCCAAATAGGAGAGAAACAACTTTTTAATCACTACAAATTTTCCAGGTATACTTGGGATATTCCAAGAGATCAAGAAAAATCTTTCTTGTATTTTTAGTTTCTTTTCTGAGGATGCTGTAGCCTAAGGGGATTGATGGCTTAATGTTCTCATTGTGCAACAACACTGCATTGAGGCTTGTTTTGCTAGAGTCGATAAATAACCTCCAATCAGCTGGATTATGTTCACATCCCAGTTCGGACATTAAGCATCTTTGAAATAGCATATGTTTTCAGCACTTGCATAATAACCAGCAAGATTCTAATTACGACTACGAAACGATGAAATAGTTGTTCCCGGTTTCAGTAGATTCCATTGTTGAAGCCTGAACTCCAAAATTTCTGCTTTCTCTTTAGATAAATACAAGTCTCGCACTAGGTCATTTAAACGTTCCTGATTAATGAAGAGTGGCGCAGGCTCATGTTAAAAAAAGGGATCCAATACAATAGGTTCCTCTTCACTTTCAGTACTGGTACTCTCACATGCATTAACGGACAAAGAATCTTTCTTTTCAGTTGGAGGCTGAGATACAGGCAAGTCAGGGCTGTGGAGAATTGGTTTAATAGCTGACTTACAAACTGGATAGGATATTTTAGACTTATTTTTTTGAGAAAATCCTCTGATGGCTGTCATGCAAAAATAACTATCAGTAACATGATCACTTTGCTCACGCCACACCATGAGAACAGAAAAAGGCATTTGCTTCCGCTTACCGTCGAGCCAAAATAGAAGACTTGTTCTGCAACGGTAACAGCAGATATGTGGGGCCCATTTTTTGTTTTGGTTGCCTATTTAGTATGCAAAATAGTGCTTGTATGCAAATTTTATTCGGCTGTTAATCTTCACACGGTGAGCAGGAGGAGTATACTCACCACAGACATAACAAAAGTTGTCGGGAGGATTGACACAACTACGCTTGGAAGTTGAAAGCATCATTGAACAAGTTGTTTTAAATCAGTAACTTTAATGGTTGCCAGTATATAGCAATTCTAAGCAAAAAATAAAATAAAATTAAACTCTGAAAACACCTGCTAAACTTAAACTTTCTCTCTAAATCTCCGCAAATTTCACTTAATTCATTCCTGATAGCTAAATTGTGGTAGGGGTGCCACAGGGATCAATTCTTGGTCCCCTTCTATTTTTAATTTACCTAAAGGATTTTCCTAAATTCTTAACGTCCGGCAAAGCGATAATGTTTGCTGACGACACCAATTTATTTTTCAACAGCAGTTCTTATCAAGCATTGTATGGGGTTACAAATACCCAATTGAAACATGTCGAGGCCTGGCTTTCTGCAAATAAATTAACACTTAATACTGCTGAAACCCTATATGTTGCGTTTAGAACTCCAAATAGTCTTCCTCCACCTACTGCGCTGTCAATTCAATTCGAAAACAAACATCCAAAACGAGTAAACACTGTCAAGTTTTTGGGTTTGACCATCAATGAACATCTTTCATGGAAGCCACATATGCAGTGGTTGCTGCAAAAACTCAGATGTAGCTATCATGTAATTAATAAAGTGAAACATTATCTTGATAAGAGTTCATTGCTAATCTTATATCACTCTCTTAGTAATAGCTATGTGCAATACTGTGTAATATCCTGGTGCCATGGCAACATAACTATGATTCAAAAGTTGTAAAAAGTTTTAACCAAAGCAATTAATTTGATTAATACTAAAAAGCAGAAAAATAGTAACGTTTTTCAGCAACACAATCTGCTAATAAATACAACAGTGTGGGCAACTTGAAATTGTCAAATTTATGCACAAATATTTTAATAAATCTCTTCCTCCTGGTTTTTTAAACATCTTTGATTCTAACTTTCTTGGCGAGAAAGTCACTCTTCGTACTTGATCCAAGACCAAATTGTGCTCTCAATATTTCAGAATAAAACTCACACAACAAACACTGAAATTTACAGGCCCAATGCTATGGAATAAACTACCTGTAGCACTCAAAGATATTAAATCACTTCCCAAGTTCATCAAATACTTTAAAGAATTTGTTATAAATTAGTACATTAATATTTATCCTGCTTTAAGACTGGTAACCTACTTCCTTCGATTGCTTGAAGATATAATCTTAAAACGAGCGTGCAAAGTAGGATAAAAAGTAAAATAATCGGTATTTGCTGTTTTTCTTTCTTTTTCAGAATCTGCAAATCACTTTCTAACTACCAATCAAAAAAAAGCGAATCATTATTTTATACTCCATCTCCAACTTCAGGCGACAACCGCTCCTCGAAATATTTTCTGATGAAGAAGAAGAATAAGGAAGATTTACCTGCGGTGTAGGTTTATAAAACCTCAGTCAATTCATTAGATTAAATGATTAACTTTTATTTGAGATAAATAGACAGGGACACTTCCAGTGGTTTACTTAAATTATCCACAATCAAGTGATTAAAATCAGGTCATAAAAATTCAAAGGTAGTGTTATAGTGCTACTATTTATCTGCAATTGCCTAGTTCTGGTCAGTGAGATTATAACTGCATTCGGCGACAGGATCCTGCTTAGAATGTTAATGGAGCTAACTCTTTAACAGTCGTTGCTTTTAGGTCACCCTTGGGCAAGGCGTAGTACCTGCTAACTCCCTCGTTAGGGTAACAACAGTTTAGAACTGAGAAGGATGTATTTCTTTTAGCTATTATCGAGTGCTTTTACATAGGGTAAAATTCTATTTAACTGACTGCTTTGTTAGTTTCTTTTTAGTTTTTTTATTGCAATGATTTTGCTTGATGTTTTTGTCCGGTGCGATGACCATTCCCCTTTCTACAATCTTTCTAATGTAACTTTACAAAGTTTGGGTATGTTTAACGTCAATTCGTTTTGTCACCTGCATTCCTTTTTCGCTCATCGTTTTTATCCGATTGTCGTGTTTTATGTGTTGAGAAAACAGAAGCGAAATAAATTGCCAACTGCTACTGGTATCGAAATCGATTATAATGAAATAGGTTATAAACCATTATTATTTAATTTTAATGAAAGCGGCAGTGAGTTCAACGTAAGTCATAGTACTTAATTTTTGTTTTATTTAGATGGGTATAATGAATTTTTCTTGTATTCGTTATGGTTAAATTAAGTAGTAGATTGTTTTGATCATAATTATTGCGCAATTGTTGACACGCGTCCTGGTACCAGCTCTGCAAACCAGCAGCATATCAACACCAATTGCTCTGATAATGACGTAATTCCAATAAGTGCTGATAGTAAAGTGAACTTGTACTCTCTTCATTCAACAGCTGATAAATTATGCTAAACTTTTCGAATCTTGTGAACATTTTGATTATAATTTATTTAATCACGCTTTTAAAAACTGGGGAAAATGATCTATTTTTAATTCACTGTAATATACGCAGTCTACAAAAAATATTGATGATCTGTCCAACTACCTCGCTTTAATTGCTAAACAACCTAGTATCATAGAGCTATCTAAACCAAAATAAAATTAAATGCAAACACAAAGATTATAAATTTAGAGGGCTATGTCTTTGAGCATAATGACAATGAGATTAATGCTGGTGGAGTTGACGCACATATCAAAGAAACGCTGAGATTGAACCTAAAGAAAAATATCATAGCTCAAAATAACTTGCATCTGTCGCCAATAGAGGATTGTTGGATAGAAGTAGAAACAAATACGCTGCAACTTATATGAAGCATTAAAATGTAATGATTCGAAAAGCAATTGCTGTGTCCTTTCTCAAGTGGAAAAAAACTTTTTTATTTTCTTTATGATATCGATTTTTGTCTGCGTAACATATGCTCTTGGCCCAAGGCAATGAGAAATACTGATGTAGACCAGAAGTGAGTTGAACATTCACACTTCAAATTTTCAAGTTATGCTGTATAATTATTCATAACTTTCTGGGTACACTTGTATTTACCAGTCTTCCTTTTCTGTAATGTTTTTTTTCAGAAGCGAGTCGCACTGTGCCTTCTTATGTACGCAATCCTGTCTCCAACAGTATTAGTAGGTTACTGAATACTACAAAATCACCAAACATAATTATCAATATTTTTGGTGAGCAGTTTTGGAAACCTGAAAAGCAAACTTCTTGAATTTTACGTAAATAACCGCAACTAACTTTGTTGTCGAAAAGATAATTTACTTGACTTTCCACATTTTGAAATTTAAAGGCTTCGGTAGATATGGAACAAAACAAGACGGGTTTTTGATTTTCTTTACGCCCGCTTGGTTTTATTTTTTATCCCCGTTTAAATACCGGTAATTTTTTGTGACAAATATGTAGCCAGTTTCCGGTAGCCAAGACTTGTGTTATTTTGCCAATGAAAATTGAAATAAAAAATATTTCTGCGATACGAGATAAAAATCTTTTAAACTTCATCCAGCGATTTATCAATACATCACTCTGCCTTTCCAATCACTCTCAACAGTCAAAGTAGTCATCCTAAAATCTAATGAACGTGATAAATTAAATGTAATTTTACTTCAAATTTTTGTTTAAGTGCAAGTTTTGGAAGACTTGTTATTTCCGATTCTTATTTAATGTATTATAGGAAGGTTGCATATGACGTCACACATTTCGCGCCAAAAAAACTGGCTGACCAAAAGCTGTAATTTATGCTGGAAAGGTATAAGGCGAACACCAACTTTTGGGGTTATTTAGAAAACTAATGAAAAATTAATTAAAATTTGGAATGAATTATTGCTAGTTGGATTCTCGGAAACAAATAAATTTGAACAAAAGCAATTTGGTTGAGATTTGGTCTTTCAGTTGGCTAGTATAAGCCTAGCACAGTGAGCTAATTTTTAAAAAATGCCCCTAAGAGAAGTGCCATCTAACTACCATTTGCTCCTCACTTAAAAATAAACAATACCAATTAGATACCAGTCGGTACATTAGCAAAAACAACCATTATTTGATCATTACTAATGGTACGGTAAGCTTGCCGGCAAGCTTACTTGCTGTGTCCATGAGCAAAGCATTTAACGGTATGCCTTCATCTTTATGTGGCAAACAGGTGGTGGGGCCAAGCAGTCTACACTTCGTGGTGATCCAGTGTGACGAAAAACATGCAAACAGAACACGAGCTCATGTGCATGAATGAATAAATCGGTACCGTAATTTTTACATTACCCTTGGTCCAGCAGCCTAGGCAATAGCCCAAACAATTGATTAAGGAGTAGTTAAGGTCACACAATTACATCTGACATATTAATATGACTGGCCTGCAATCACTATTGACAAAAAATTTCAAAAACTTAACTGATTTTATCCAACAATAACTAATCCAGCATATGTCAAACGGTACAGAAGTCTGCCCTGTCATTTAGACTACAACATAACTTAAGTTTTCAACTTTTCAGAATGCTTATGCCACTAAATATACTGCATAAGTTACACATTACAATTAACTTAAATTCAGCATTCCCAAACACGCTGATTAATCAAATATGAAACTCTCACAGAACCTGGCTACAAATAAGCCTGCATGTTTTAGCCCATAAAATTAGCCCAACTATTAGCAATAACAAGCAAACCTTAGCACCTTTTATCTTACTTTGACCTTAGATTCATTCCTTAACATCAATAACATAACCTATTTAACGTTCATTGAATAACTGTCACGTTTATCGATTTGCTTTGCATAAAACGATATCACTCCTATTCAATTCAATGTAAAATCACTCAAAATAGTCAGCCAGTTTTTTCAAAAGCGCATTTTGATGACGTTTGATCACGTGCGTGCAACCTTCCTATAGAAAAACAGAAAAAATTTGTTTGATCAAGTCTTCTGCCACTAACGCCAACAACAACCTTAACAAAGCGGACAGAAAAAATTTATGCTTACGGTATTAAGTCTTTTGTTAGTCTTTTCAAAGAAGTCATTTTGAAATGAAAGAGCACTTTGGAATATACTGTCAATTAGACTTATTGGCGTGAAACGTGTGCGGTCTCTTGTAGAGAGTTTCTGAGACAAAACATAGTACCTAAAAAACTAAACCAGCCCACACCTTTCTAGTATTTGCTGCAGCCTCCATGGTATTTGAGCATAACCACTAGCATTTTGACTTAACCACTCTCTTTTGAGAGTAGCTATAGACCTCTAAACAAAATAGGCTACATATACACCCACGGCAGCTGAAAGCGCGGGGCACATGTTCAATTAACTTGATTTCCCTTTAATCAGAACGTGAATGATATCAATTGAACGAAATTGTAGATTATCTTGAATTCTTTGGCAATGAACCCTCATACGTTGATTACGTTTTGTAACGTTAAAGTTGATTGGGGTCACATTTGACCCCATGCTAAAAATTGCTTTAATCATGATTTTAAGCAATGCTGAATGCTTCGCTTGTTACAAATATCAATCAAAGAAGCTATAAGAATGTTAAAACAATTCTTTTTGCATAATTTTGGTACAGTGTCGATATTCAAACATAAAAAATAACATAGGCCAACTTTTCTTTTTAAATAACCTATAGTGAATTTGTTAGAAATTTGAACATAAGTGTGCAGGGACGGGCCTAGGAGGGGCCCATAGAAGCAGCCGTCCCAGGCAGCACGCTGTAGGGAGCAGCTGATCCAAGCTGTTGAGTTCGCGTTATTACACATGCTTTTCTTAATGTGTTTTTATTAAGTAAAAGCTGACACTACGTGTATAGTCTTGGGTAACTGATTGTGGTGATAGTGAGGCAGCAATTTCTGACTGCTCTTTTCCCGCTGATGTGCTCGTCTGGTCATTGCATTATTTAGCGCAGTCAATGACGCTTTCTTAGTTATGACGACGGTGTCACGCGCGCCCACTACTTGCGTGCATGCGAGGCTGCCAATTGGTTATGTTCGATTTCAGTCCGACAATTACTGCCGAACGCGACGGTTGGTTTTACTTATATTAGTCTTCGGTTTTGATTTCTTGTGAAAGTTGATTTCTCCTAATTTGATCCCACGGATAAAGCAAATACAAACAAGCGGGGCTCAAAATCGCCGCAAGAAAAGGCTCAGAGGAACAGAAGATAATGCCATGAGAGGCTCTTTGATGTGTGGGAAAAAAAGCATTACGTGGCAAAAAATCAACTGGGTACTGAAAACCGTGAACCTGTGACTGTCGTCCAAGATGGTGTTAGTAATCCAGTTTACACAGAACTTAAAATTGGTGGAGATAATCAGGATGAAAACTCGTCGCAAAAATCAATTCCAGAGGACGTTGATGATTTTGCTGAGGTGAGTGCTAATGTTGAGGCGATTGCTGTCACTTTGAACGATGAGGCTGAAGGCAACAAAAACAATCAAGATTTTTTTGAATCATTTCGTGACCACGACTTTGGGCGTTTAAGGAAGCCGATTTTCACAGATTTAGTAAAATGCTTAGTTCAGCAAGGACCAGAGAATTTCCAACACAAAAAAGATTCTTTTGTCAAAAAAAAGGAAGATCTCTTTCTAAGCATTGGTTTGAATGGAGAGCGTTTGGAGGGCGTTTGCGGAGAAAATGGCTGCTATATTCACCATGCAAACAAGCAGTGTTTTGCGTTGTCTGTTTTGTATTTTCAAGATGTAAATCAAGTTTTTGTAACGAAGATGGATTTAGCAGCTGGAGAAAGTTGAATCCTCGAATTTATGAGCATGAAAGAAGTCCTGGTTACAGAAATGCAATGCGTGAATATTTGGATTTTGCAGCAAGACTTGAAAAATTACGCGTGATTGATTATGAACTCCAAAAGCCATATTGTAAGTGAGAAAAAGAAATGTTGACTTATTGTTCAACGAATTGTCGATGTTGTTTTTCTTTTAGCAAGACAGAATATTGCGTTTCGAAGTCATAGAGACAAAGGAGTTTCAAAGTTGATTAACGATAATGCTTATGAAACCAACTCTGGAAACTTTTTGGAGGTAATCAGACTATTGGCAGATTATGACGTTGTTTTGTTTGAAGATTTACAGAATGTGAGGAATAAGCCCATCAAAGTCAACTATCTGTCGAATAAGAGTCAGAATGGAATAATCAATCTTATTGGGAGTATGATTAATAAGAAGAATATTTCCAAAGTAAAGAAAGCCAAATATTTTACTCTGATGACAGATTCTATTTCAGATCTATCACGCGAAGATCAAATTGCGGAGATTTTGAGATACGTTCATATCAATGAGAATAAGGATGTCGAAATTAAAAGTTTTCTTGTTTTTTTTCAAGTTTCTGAGAAAAACGCCGCAAGCTTAGTGGAAACGGTGATTGAGAAGTTGAATGATGATGGAATTGACTTAAATGATTGTCGAGGACTAGCATACAATAATGCGGCTGTTATAACTGGTGTACGAACTGGAGTACAAAAACGAATTTTGGAAATCAATCCTCAAGCCCAGTTTATCAATTGCGAAAACCACAGCTTAAATTTGACGTGTGTTCATGCAGGTGAAGTTCATCCAACAGTGGTTCCTTTTTTTGGTATTATGGACAAAATTTTTGTTTTCTTTTCATCTTCGACAACACGTTGGGAAGTACTGAAGTCAAAGGTAAGAAAACAGTTAAGAAGCATTATTAGACCAGATGGAGTTCGTACTACAACGCAGTTGAAGTCATCCAAGAAAATTTTGACAAAATTATATCTTGTCTTAAGCATTTTGAAGGTGGCAAATTTTCAAGTGAGACAAAATCTGATGCCTATTTACTTCTCCATTCGTTGCAGCAATTACCTTTGTTTCTCTTTAAAAATTTTGTGGTCCTATTTTGTCATCCGTGCAGAGAGTGATAAAATGTTTACAAGATCTCAAGGTTGATTTAATTCAGGCAAGTGATGATCTTGATGGGCCCAATAGAATTATTGACCTGAAATCTGAAGACATTATTAAGAATGCAGTCATATCGGCATCAGAATACTGTGAGAAGTGGAATGCACCCTTGGCAGGAGTCAGGCGAATGAAAATGATGCCTGGAGAGAGTGTGAAAGATGATGATTTATCAGCAATTGAAGAAATGAAAAGAATAATGAATGAAATCGCAAAGGACTGAAGACCGAACTTTCAGAATGCTCAGGCCGCGTTCGTAGACTCGCTGACAAGTTTTCCTTCTTCGTAAAGCTGGACTCAATAGATGTTGAAAAGATGGAACATTTGAAAACCTTGAAACGACAGTGCCAGAATTTTGCTAACCATTTTGAGACTGATGTGAACTCATCTTTCCTCTAAAAAGAAATCGTTGATTGTCTTACGCTTTTCCAAAGTGGAAACAGAGCTTTTCCAAAAAATGCGAATAATTTTCTTGCTTCATTTGTTGAGCTTGGCTGGGATGATTTTTCAACTTTGCGCATTGCCTATCGTTTATTACTCACAATTGGCTACTCAATTGCTAGTTGCGAACGATCTTTTTCAAAGTTAAAACAGATACAAACATATTTGAGGTCTTCAATGTCAAATCAGCGCCTGTCAAGTTTATCTTTGACTAGCATCGAAAAGAAATTCCTGACAAGCGAGGTGAAAGAAGCTGTCGTTCAGACATTTGTGGACAGCAAAGAAGCAATAGGACATCGAAAAGAGTGACTTGCTTTTTGTTAATGAATGAGTTTGATCTTATAGACTACATGTGAGTTTACGTCAAGGTTGAGCTCACTGCGTCGGCTTCACCCAATCATATTTGTAAGAACAATAACAAAAAGGCAATATCTTTTTGCCATTGCCAAAAAAATATCAAATCAATAAATCCAAAATCAAGTCAATTGAAACAAACATTAAAATGGGTTGCGCATAGTTACCATATTTTCCTAAAGTTTCTGGAGTTCCTGGCTACATCATGCTTGCACTGTTTCCAGCAATTGTGTATATAGAAACTGGAGTTGCTCACAAATTGAAAAAGCAAGCGATATTAAAAACTTTTATTCGTTCAATTTATGGAATTCATAAAGGCATAAATTCAAAGTTGTGGGTTAGGAGGTGGAGTGCCTAAGTAATATAATAGGTATTTTCAGGAATCTATGCATTTCAACGTCACCAAGGGAGCTACAAAAAATGCTAAATGAATTAGAAAAAATTGGTGAAAAATATGGAATGTCAATCACTGTCACAAAAACAGAATGTCTCGTAGTTACTAAACTAGAAACAGCACCAAGACTCACACTTTTCTTGAAAAAAACTCAATTGAACAGACCGAACATTTTAGATATCTTGGTTTACTTATTTCAAGTAACAGAAGGTCCACTAATGAAATAAAGAGAAGAATTGTACTGGCCAAACCAGCATTTATAGACTTGGGATATATCCTCCGTAACAAAAAGATGAGTTTCAGGATCAGATTTCGTTTGTTAAAGTGCTATGTGCGGTCGGTGTTTTTATATGGTTGCGAATCTTGGACTATGCAAACGAAACTATAAAGAAAGTTAACGCATTGGAACTTTGGTTTCTACAACAAATGCAATGCATTTCATGGACTGCTCACGATACCAATGAAACTGTTCTAAAACAAACCTGCCAAGTTAGACAGCTTCTAAACACAATCAAAAATAGGCAGTTGCAATTTTTTTGACATATCATGAGACAGGAGAATCTGCAGCAAACTTCAATTACTGGACGTATCAACGGAAAACGAGCACGGGGTCGTCAAAGGTACAATTATTTGAATCAATTAAAAACATATACAAAGCTGAATACTGCTGCATTTTGTCAAAGATAGAAGAAAATGGGAAAACATTTGAAATAATGTCGCCCAGGCCTGGATCAGGCATGGCACTTAATGATGATGCTTGCTATAAAGCTCAATTCTGTACGTGTGTGTATGTGTGTGCAATCGCTGCAGTCTTGAAAAGCTGCTGGTAAACACCGCAACTGTTCGGAGTTGATTCTTTATGCTGGCAATGCAATAAAATCCTGGTTATACAATTTCTTCTCATTTTGCTTGCGCCGCATCAAGACTAAAGAACATGAAAATCTTTAGTTTCAGCAATTCCCAAGCCAAACAAACCACCAGGAGCTATCGCCTCGTCTTCTTGCTCTGCGTCTCTTTGAGGTCTTCGAGAAAGTGATCCTTGCTCTAGTCTATTCATTGATCAGCTGCTTTCCGCAGAAAAAGCTGGATTCCGACGCACCATATCAACTGTTGAGCAACTCACCTTGCTAACTCAAGATATTGAGAATGACTGCTCGGCTAAGAAAAGAGCTGGGGCTGTTTTGTTTACTCTGAATAGCCTACAACACTGTGCGGCACTGAGGCCTGGCCTACAAGCAACTCGGCCTTCTTCCTGTCGGGCATAGGATGCAGATAATTGTGAAACTTGTCCATTATGTTTACACTTGCTACTGGTATTGAAAAACTTGATAGAATAGGGTGCTTGAAAACTGTTTTCCACAGAAATCGGTTCTGGCTCTCCTTTTTAGCATCTGCACTCACGACCTGCCATTCACAGCTTTGGAAAAATAATTATTCGCTGATGTCTTGGCGATAGCATATTTTGATAGAAACTGGAAACAGTGGCGTACACAGAGGATGGTCATATGCGCGCTCCCCTTAGGAACAGTAAAGTGTGTATTTCAGCAATTATTTGCCAAAAAATATTCTCGCGCCCTCCTAAGAAAATTGTAGAACGTGGTTGTTGGCTACCATAGATGAAACTGTAGCACGCATTTGCCCATATTTGGCGCTGTGGACGCTCGATCTCCAAAAGAAGGTCAACACTGGCTATTTATGACGATTTCAAGCACTGTGTTCATTGCTCGCCGATCTCGAAAAACAAATGCTTTGCTCTCTCTCTCAAAAAATCTATACGTACACCCCTAACTGGCAATATGTAAAAAGGACGTCAAACTATGACATCGCAACATTATCAGAATATATCCATCGGTGGAAACTAAAACTAGCGAAAACAAAACCGTGACAACAGTTTTTCCACTCAACCACGACAGTCCACATTTTGTAGGACTAAATTGCCGAAGTTTTACACCAAGTCAAAATCATTGCAAAGACTTTTTGTAGCTTCACTTTTTGAGCAATAAAATTTTGACGAAAATTCTGAAACAAACTAAACACACAACTTAAAAGAAAAGCGCGTTTGTTTGAAATAAGTAGGTCTACATTTTTATTTTCTAAGATGATGTTCTTGAAAATAGCACAATTTTTAGATATAATCACCAGATAGCAGCCCCTGCCTATAACATCTATTCCGTTTACATGTAATAGAGCTGGTGAAATAATTTATTATCATTCGGTGTCAAGGGAATATCGTTGTTTTAAAATTCAAATACAATCAAAGCATAATAACTGGTTATGGCACTGCATCTCCTACCTGGTTGAGCTCTGATTTTTGTCACAAACAAACTACACTTCAAGAAAAATTTGCGAAAATTGCAGCAAATTTCTCTTACGATCAAAGGCAAAAAAAGACAGCTCTCCATAAATTTAAAAAAGTTAATCAAATTGAGCAAAATAATCACTTTCAAAACGGTGATCTCAGAAAAAGTTAAATAAAAAGTCTTCAAGGTTGTTTAATGATTGAAATTGGCAAAATAACCACTTTTAAAAAACATATCGTCAAAACCGAAACAAAAAGATCTTCCGTCTGTTTCCTCGAAAGGTACAAAGCGTGTGCCTGCGATCCCCCAAAATTGTAAGTATTTCCCCTTAAGGTCGCGACTCACACTTTGTATACCACTGGTTCTGAAAAGAAGGAAGAAATTTCATCCTGGTACCGGTCATTTTTTAGCAACAAGTTATTTCATTGGATCTATAAAATTTGACTTGTGAAGTTTATTTTAAAAGTCTGTGGCTTGGATTTCTTGTGCTGTAGCTCTTTCCGCTATTCGAAAGCGGTACATTTTTGGATGAAAGCCAAGCATAGCGAACAACATTTTCTGCGTCACGATGCGTGTTATTTCAGTAAACTACAATAGCTTTGTGAAGAGGAAGTCCGTTTACAAATAAGACAGAAAAGTTTTTTTACAAATCAAATACACAAACGCGACAGTTGTTAAATGAACGCTAGATATATTGTTATACTGACGTTAAAGAACGAATCTGAAGTCAGAGTAAGGCAAGAGGTGCTAAAGTTTGCTTGTTATTGCTACTAATTAAGCTAATTGTATGAGCTAAACGTGCAGACTTGTTTGTAGCCGGCTTTTGTTAGAATTTGACATTTAATTAATCAACGTGTTTGTATTTGTATTTGTTCATTTTTATTCTCCATTCACGAGAAAGCGAATTGTATCGCTATATTTGGACGGGACGTCCGCACTCGCTTGGGAGTTGCCATTTTTGAGGTGTCTGGGCCACCTGTCTTCCACATAAAAGTGAGGCGTCCCGTTAAGTGCCTTGCCCAAGGACACAACAAGCGAACTTGCCGGCTTGTTCTCTACAATCTCCCATAATTGCCGAGCGCCAAGCAGGGAAGCAGTGGATACCATTTTTTAAAGTCTTTTGGTGTGACTCAACAAGGGGAATGAACCCCTAGTCTACCGACTGCGAAGCGGACGCTCTAACCACTACACCACCGCGCCGGTTTAGAAATGCTGAGTATGGAAATGCTGAGTTTAAGTTAATTGCAATGTGCAACTTATACAGTATACTTAGTTGCATACGCATACTGAAAAGTTGTAAACCTAAATTATACTGTAGCCTAATTGACAGGGTAGACTTCTGTACCGTTTGCCATATGTTCGATTAGATATTTGTCCCGTACAACGCCAACCAAGCTAAATTCAGTATTCCAACAATAGCAACAACAGTTAAATCCAGTATTCCAACAATAGCAGCAACAGTTAAATCCACCAATCTTATCACACTAATCACCAATTTAGGCATACGAACCTGAAACTTATTCAAATAGAATCTATTTGTTGAAAGACAATACAAAGCAAGTAACTTACGACATAAAACCATCCTATTTTAACAATCTCCAACACAAAACCAATCTATTTTAACAACACCTATACAGCCGACTACTTGACTATCCTAGCCAACACAACAACTAGCACATGTAAAAGGTTAACGGAAGACTCACTCCTATAGAGTGCTAGTCAATCCGCTGACTAAACTTCACATATTGATGGATGACATCAGAAATTCTTTGAAATTTTTTGTCAATAATGCTTGCAGAACAGTTGAATTGATCTGTCAGATGTAATTCTGTGACCTTAACTACTCCTTAAACAGTTTTTTTGGCTATTGCGTGGGCTGCTGAACCAAGTGTAATTTAAAAGCGTACGGCACCGGCAGCAATGATCTGATAATAGTTGTTTTTGCTGATGTAGCTACGAGTATTTTATTGACATAGAGTTTTTTTAACTGAGGAGCAAATGGTATTTAGATGGCACTTTTCTTAGGACCAATTTTTTGGCCAATTGGCACACAGTACTGAGCTTAGACTAGCCAACTCAGAGGCCTAATCTCAACCAAATCGCTTTTGATTGAATTTCTTTCTTTCTGAGTAAAAGCTAGCTATAATTAATTCCAATTTTTAATTAATTTCTCAATAGTCTTTAAAATAACCCCAAAAGTTAGTGTTTGTCCTATACTTTGAGGTATAAATTACCAAATGCTCTTTTGGTCAGCCGTTTTTTTCGCGCCACATGTGTGACGTCATATGCAAACTTCTTATAACTTTAGTCTTCGCGCCTAATAGACGCAAGCATTTCAGCTGTTGGAGAACTAAAGATGCGCTAGTCCAACGGAATAATGCGTAGGTGAATTGCAAATTAAAAATGTAAATGCATTAACCTGCAAGTATTTTGCCGTAACATCAAAAAGTATGGCACCCAAAATATGTATATAAACCTACTGGTAACTGATGATATGAAATATATAAAGCAGAGTTCTGTCTCTACGTACGCTCACTTTAACTTCTCCGAAACTACTTGGCGTACGGACATCAAACATGGTGCGATTAATGACCACCCCGAAATGAGTATTTATATAAGGGAAATTGTAGCGTCATGATGACGTCATAATTTAAGTTGATTTTTCTTAATTTACATTTCTTGACTGAGGAAAACGCCTTTTTCCTCACGCAAAAGCCCAACTTACCAACTTTTAAAAACTTTATTCTGTTTAAGATGTCACATGACGTCACGGTGTAAGATCTAAGATAAGGTAACATCAAAAATCGTGAATTTATTCAACTTTGCTGAAATAAGTTCCCTATAAAACTTCAAAAATATTTTCCTTTGCAAGTTGCAAGAGCAAGAAACAGATTTTTTACATGCTTCAAGGGGGTACAAGATTTTTTACAAGAAGCGTTGAGACATATTTAAAACTTAATCGGCGTCGAAGTGCACACGGAAAATATCTTTGTTCTTGAGTAAATAAGCATAACGGTAAGGTTATACTGTTATAGGCTGTTTGGTTAACCATTTTTTGCCAAGGGCGGAGTTGGAGTCGTGCGATTTTGGCTGCACTTCACAACCCTGTTTCGTACGCAAGTTACAGACAACATCATAATTCATGTGCAAACTTGAATCTCAAGATAGTGTTGTTTTAGGAACCTATAGTTGAATAAACTAAAAGCACAAACGTATTGAAAAGTTACCAAAATATAAAGTTGCAGGTGTAGCTTAACAATTTTAGTTCATATTTCTTTTTCATAACTTATATTGAATGAATAAAACAGTATTTGAATAAGCTTGATATAGCGTACCGGTATGATGTAAGAAAATATAATTCAGTAGCACATGAATAACGTACTTTTGGGTTGCTTTTAAGTTGGTAGTGATGTTAGTGACTACTCTATTGTAGTGTTAAAAGAATTTGGGCCTAAAAGAGATTTGTGTGACTGCTCTCACTACCGTGCTACCGCAAAGCGACAGTCTACCGTGCTAATGTTTTTAAAAAGCTGGAAAAGCAAGTAGCTGATTCGTTGACTGATTCATTGCATTCTCTTCAGAATGCTTGTCAAATAGCCCATGCTTATCGCCAACAGTCCTCATCTATAATTGCAATACCTCAAAAGTTCTAGCCATATGCCACATCTTTCAATTCCTCTTAATATGTTTGGTTGGAGTTATCATAAAATGCCACTGTACCAATATATTATGCTAATGCTGGTTGCACCAGTTGATTTTTTCAGCGGAAGGGAACTATATCGGTGTAATTGATTGCTTGTGTGTGTATTTTGTTTTGATGTTTTTTATGATATAGACTATTGGAGTTTGAGATAAATAAATTGTAACGTTAAACTGCAGCATTGGGCAGACGCAGAAAACTACCCAAGGCTTAGACACATCAATATTTAGAAAATCAAAGTAATAAATGCTCGCAAAAACCATTTTTTCGCCGTGCTGTCCCCTGAACGATTGCAGAAGAGCAGCACGCAGCTCCCTTGAAATTGGCTGCCTGTCTTCTCCCTTCTGCTTTTCTCTTGCCCGTCTTCGTCTCCTCATTCTTCTCCTTCTGATGAGCGGCAGCGTTCATCCTATCCCTGGCCCTTGTTCAGTGTGCGCTGGAAATGTGATCTGCCGGGGTAGCTTAGTGCAATGCTGTACCTGCTCCAAATGGGTTCATCTAAAGTGCTCACTACTCTCCTCTAAATTCAGAACTCTTGGCAGCTCTCACTCCTGTGGCTACCCCCTTGCTGCGTCCCTGCTCGTACTTTTGCTCTCCCTTTATACCCGCTAAATTTCTTGCGTCTGCCTCGAAATCCCCCCCTCCTTCCACTGCCACTGGCTCAAACAAAGTTGCCTATTTCATGCAAAAGCACCTTCCTCGCTCTGATATGGATTTTTCTTCTTCACATTTTCAATCTTTCCTGGTCTCTGCATTCTTTTCCTTCCATATAGAAGACATATTCCACTATTCCCATTCATAGAATGGAAAAACCTCTCAATTCTCCTGCTTCCTTCCGGCCTATCTCTTTCATCATTTTCTTTGTCTCAAAGCTTTTTGAATGCATCATTCTTTCTTGTCCACTCTTTTTTCTGGAGTCTAATTCCATTTTCTCTCTCCCCAGCAGGCCGGTTTCCGCCCTAGATGGTCTACTCTCGATCAAATTCTGTTCCTTTCTCAGTCCATTTCGAATGGATTTAACAAACCCAGGCCGCGCTCTCGGACGATGCTCGCCACTATTGATTTCTCTAAAGCTTTTGACTCTGCCTGGCATCCCGCCCTTTTCCACAAACTCAATGCGGTTTGCCTCCCTCCTTGTTTTGCTTAATGGACTCAATCTTTTCTTTGTGCTAGGCGCGCTTGCATGATTTTTCAAAATCACAAAAGTCGCTCCTTTCGAGTCCGTCGAGGTGTTTTGCATGAATCCGTTCTTGGCTCTGTATTTTTTTCTCTTTTCATCAATGATCTTTCGGCTTCTCTCTCTCTTCTTCCGTCAGCTGCTCTCTTTATGCTGACGATCTGGCCATTTGGTCCTTCTTCTTCTTTGTCCCTATTGCGGTGGAGGCCACGCAAAGAGCTCTTATTCGATTGGAGCGCTGGTGTCTTTCTCTCAATCCGAGCAAATGTGAGGCCTTTTTCTTCTCAGTGGATCCCCACCAAGCTAATCTTCTGCCCAACTTCCTCTTACTCAACTCCCGCCTCCCTTTCAATGCCACTCCAACTTTTCTTGGGGTTACCTTCAATCGCACTCTTTCCTTTTCTAAGCATGTTGCTTTGCTGAAGGCCAAGTTTTTCCCACGTCTCAAGGTCTTACGCTATATCTGTGGTTTCTCATGGAGTCCCTCTAAGGAGTCCCTCTCTCTTTTGTATAAAGTTTTTCTTCTGCCCCTTCTCACATACGCTCCTCCCGGATGGTTCTCTTTCTTAAGCGTTACCAATATCACCAAATTGGAACGCCTTCACCGAGTGGCTAGTCGCGCCTTCTCCAGCTGCCTCTCGTTCGAGTCACCCTGACTCATTTCACTCTGTCATCTTATGAGGGCGTTTTTTATCTCCCAACCTCCTTTCCCATTTCACATTTGGCCAGACTTGGAGTGAAATCAAGACTCTGCAAATCCTCCTGGAAAGATTTTACGTCCACTCAGCTGCCCATGCTTTTTTCTTCTTCTTCTCCTAGGGAGGCTCTCTTGCTTGCCCTCACCTCACCGAACCTGCTTTCCTTTACTCTGGAATCAATCCTTTCCTCTCCATGCTCCCGCTCTGATACCCTCTCTCTCGCCAAGGTGCGGCTCTCCTTCACCTCGACTCTCTCCCACTTTACGATCTTTTGTTCTGAACAGACGTTCCTTTTTCTTTTGGCAAAGGCGGCTCTGGCGTACGTGCCAACTACTCTTTTTGTGGCATTAATGCCACTCTTTCCTTTTCAGCATGCAAAGTATGCTCATGTTTTTCCGCTGAAGCCTGCGCCATTCTGCCAGCTTTTTGCTGGTCTCGGCAGCACCAACAAGCCTGCCATTTCTCTTCTCTTCTCCTCCTATCTGACTCTCACTCTGTCCTCGCCACCCTGTCATTTTCTCCATCTTTCCTTTTACCTCAATAACTCTGGCCGATCTGGCAGGAACTGTCTTCACTCTCCTCCTGCTCTATCAGGCTACAATAGGTCCCCGGGCACTCGTTTCTCCTGGGAAACAACGCGGCTGATGACTTTGCCAGACGGTGAGCGCTGCTCGCGCCCTCTGCAATCCCTCAAAGTCTCTCTTTTATCTCTCGTATTTACTCTTCTTTTTTCTCGGATTGGAGGCGTACTGTTTTATCTAAATTCTTCGACACACAGATTCCATCGATTTCCACCGAAGAATTTGTGCTCCCTCGTCACGCTCACTGTGCGCTCTCTCGTCTACGCTGCAACGGACACATCCTACTGTTAAGCTCTTATCTCTCTAGAATTGTCAGAATCGAGAATCCTTCCTGCAGCGCCTGCGGACACCTCACATCTCATTCTGCACTGTCCAGCTACGGACTCTGCACCACTCACTCTTTGGCGACTCTCTGTCTCTACGACCTCTGGTCCAGGCCCTGTGAAGTTGCCCAGCTTTTGGGGCTCCATGGTCTTCCGCCATGCCCCCATCCCTCAGAAGGGGTCGGGCAACAACAACAACAAGCTCTGCTTAAGCTGATATTGTCCCGCCGAAAAGTTTCAACTGTTCAAGTTTTGGATTGCGGCCCCCCTCTTTGAAATTTCTAGATACGCCCTGTAATATATTCTTGTAGTTTAACAAGTACAGTGCTGTTCATGATTCAGGAGCCACCCTGCGAAATTTGTCGATATTCTTGTTCCAAGCCATATTTATTCATTTATATGAATTGTGTATCTAGATGTTATATATTTTCGTGAAGGGTATGTTGCATGTAATTTAATAACAGCAATAATTTTTTTCTGAAATTTTTTTGAAAGCCAAGATGCATCTCGTAATGTGACGTCATACCGAAAATTGATTTGTCATTAGTAACAAAACAGCACAACAATATTATTGTGAATAGCAATAAATGAATAACGATAATTTTTTTGGCAATAAAATACGTTAAAGTCATTTGACACTTAGTTTTTGATTTTTTTAGTGATTCCATCACGCTGCTCTATTTATGAAGTCATAATTTATACCATATTTTGATTTTGTCAAAAAATTTTTAAAAAATGCATTCTGTTGTAAAACTGGGATATGTAACAGCCTTGTCAAATTATTAGCACTCTTTATAAAGATTATGGGGCCCTAAAAAGGGCCTAAAAAGTCTTTCTTCCGTTGTAATAACCTTGGGTCATGTCTCTGGTCACATCATGATAACACCACGATTTGGTACTTGTGAGGTCATAATAAGAGATTATTTTTTGTTATTTTAGGTTGGTTTAGCATTATATTTTAGTCAATTATCATGGGTTTCAAACAGATTAGTGCAGAAACAAGAGGAGTTATCATTTTTCTTCAAAATGAAGAAAAATCACAGAGACTCATTGCAAATAAGACTGGTGTATCTCGAAAAGGAGTGCAAGGAGTGTTAAAACGGTAGATGGAGACAGGAGATTCGAGATGTCAGCCTCGATCAGGAAGAAAGCGAAAGTCAGTAACCAGGTCTGATAGAACTCTGATTAGAGTTTCATTGAGAAACAGAAAACTGACTTCGAAAGAGTTATCCAGGGAGTTGAAGGAGAGCAGTGGAGTTGAATTGTCTGCTCCAACAGTGAGGAGAAGGTTGCTAGAAAATGGTCTTCGAGAGTGCAAAGCTAGAAAGAAGCCGCTGTTGACAGAAAAGCAGAGAAAACATCTTTTAGAGTGGGCACGTTCTCACGTTAAATGGTCTGTTGGGAAGTGGAGAAAAGTTCTTTTCAGCAATGAGTCAACATTTACCCTACATAACCATGCTGGAAATAATTATGTGAGAAGAAGACCTGAGGAAGAGTACCGACCATATTGCATCTCAGCGACCATCAAGCATCCGCAGTCGATAATGGTATGGGGTTGCATGGCTGCAAGTGGTGTTGGCAGGCTCAAACTAGTCTCTGGAATGATGAAAGGAACAAAATACATTGATGTGCTGGAAAACCAAATGCTACCCAGTGCACGCTCTTTGTTTTCCGACGATGATTGGATATTCCAGGACGATAATGCACCATGCCATCGTGCTAAGAAAGTGCAACATTGGTATGGAACCCACAAAGTTGAACGAATGGACTGGCCAGCCCAATCTCTTGATTTAAACCCAATTGAAAATTTGTGGAACCCAGTTACCTGTATTGTCGGTAAAAACAAATCTAAGACTAGAAGAGAGCGTATCGAACAGGTTATTGCTGCTTGGTTTCGAGTAATTACACCCGAAGAACTGAAAAAGCTTGTTGATTCACTTCCTCGCCGCTGCAAACTAGTCATCGATAACCATGGATGGCCAATAAAATATTAATCCAATTCTTCTCAAGTCAAACGGCTCTTTTTAGGGCCCCATAATCTTTATAAAGAGTGCTAATAATTTGACAAGGCTGTTACATATCCCAGTTTTACAACAGAATGCAATTTTAAAAATTTTTTGACAAAATCAAAATATGGTATAAATTATGACTTCATAAATAGAGCAGCGTGATGGAATCACTAAAAAAATCAAAAACTAAGTGTCAAATGACTTTAACGTATTTTATTGCCAAAAAATTATCGTTATTCATTTATTGCTATTCACAATAATATTGTTGTGCTGTTTTGTTACTAATGACAAATCAATTTTCGGTATGACGTCACATTACGAGATGCATCTTGGCTTTCAAAAAAATTTCAGAAAAAAATTATTGCTGTTATTAAATTACATGCAACATACCCTTCACGAAAATATATAACATCTAGATACACAATTCATATAAATGAATAAATATGGCTTGGAACAAGAATATCGACAAATTTCGCAGGGTGGCTCCTGAATCATGAACAGCACTGTAGCTTATCAGTTGTTTGTTTTCGAAATGCAATGCAATACAATACGATAACAGTGGATAACAACTCGAGGCGTAGCTGCTTCCTGCTGCTCTTTTCACTGCAGTACAGTGGCATCAGATAGCATTATGGCATCATAGAGCAAATTTGAAGCGTTCAAGATAAAAGAGAAGAAGCATGCTTAAAATGCTAAAAAATAATCGCTTTTTGCATGACCAAATCAGTTTAAATCGCTGTAGGATTTTTTTCATCAAACGCACCAAGTTGATATCTCCCGAAAAAGCTTTTGATCGGACTTCCATGATCAGTAGTTTTTGAGAAAATTTACAGAGCAAATAGTGCAATCAATCGGTAATTGTGACGTCATATTAGACTCCAAAATAATGAAATTTTCTTGAGATGTCAATTTGGAAGCTGGCTTTCGTTTGAGCAAACAACCGTTTTCTTCCGTCAACGAATGCAAATTTAAAAAAGTTATCTTTGATACAAATTCCCTTATGATCCTCACTTTGGGAGGTGATCAAATCGTGTCAAGTTTGATGTTTGTACACCCAGTAGTTGCGCAGGAGTTAAAAGATAAACCGACAGACAGAATTGCACTTTATGATATAGATCGATACTATAAAGCAGGGGTCGACAACCCCTGGCACGAGTGCCGCGTGTGGAGCGAGATGATTTTTCATGGCCCACGGAGTGATTTGACGGTCTGTAGAAATCACTTTAGTTTACTACTGGTATCTGATGAATGCTTAATTTATAGCCCCTTGATAGTTGTGAGCATAAAAAATGCCAAAATTTGTTTTATAAACAACAGAATTAATAGTCGCTTGCAAATGGTTAAAATTAGGCGTCAGATAATTCCAAAAAGCCTGAACAGAAGATTTTGGTGTCGCTTCTCAAGACGACAGAGCTGCCTGTGTGCTCTGTTAAGTAAATGTATTTTACCGAACATCAAGCATAAAACGACATTTAAAAAGAAAGCACAAGAATACATTCAAGGTCGAGGCTGAGAAGGTCGAGGCACTGTAGAAGGTAGTAGGCTTATCTAGCTACAAAAAGCAAAGGAGCATTTTTAAAAAAGTAATTCCTAGCGCAAACCAAGCAATTAAAAGTAGCCACAAAGTCACAGAGGGCATTGCCAAACATGGAAATCCATTTACTGACCGGGGATTTTCAAAAGAGGCTTTTCTAAGTTGTTCTGGCATGTTGTATCATTATCTCGAGAATCAAGAATAAGCTTGTTTTCGGCAGTACAGCAGAAAGACGCATTATGGACAGGGCTACAGATATAAACGAGCAGCCAAATGTTGCATTAAAAGTTACAAATAATTGAGCATAGCTTTTGATGAAAATGTAGATATAAACGATGTTCCGCGTTCAGTAATTGTAGCTAGGTACTGCTGTAACCGTAAGGTACATGAGGAATTATTTCGCTTGAAATCTATACGTGGTTCAACTAAAGAAAAATGTATATTTGTTACCTTCACTAAGCATTTTGAGGAAAGGGATTGGTATGCAGAAGATATTTGAAGGTACAGAGACGGTGCACCTGCTACGATTGGAAAACAATGTGGTTTTGCTATTCTTAGACAAAAAGATTGGGTACCCTGTTATGAAGTTGCACGGTATTATTCATCAAGCAAATCTTTGTCGGAAGGTGTGGAGTACAGTTCTCAATGATGTACTGTCAACCGTAACAAAAATTTCTTTGTCGCGCTCAATGCTACGATACACAGAAAGTTTTGGTCTTTGCTTGAAGACATGAAGAGTGCATTTTATGATGTGCCCTTGTACGGCAGAGACAAATAGTCAGTCGAATGTCTAGTCGAAATTAGGATCTAGCTGATGGGGTGGGACAACATTGATGGCAACTAACATTTGGTTGCTGAAGCATGGGTTCCATTAAAAGTATCTAAATGTAGTCTTACCATTACAGAGCTTAGCAAGGAGAAGCAAAAGCAGGGATCTCATAAAAACTTGTGGTTATATTCGATATTATTAAGTAATCAATCGACTAAATCAAGGCGGCCCGAAACGTGAAATTTTGTGGCCACGGAATGAATCTAAAATGTCCGTGACGTGAAGTTTGGTGGTCTTGAATGGCAAAACTATTTTTATCATCTTGAAAAGATCAATCTCCAAAAAAAGTCCTCAAACGCAAAAATTGGTGAAGTGGACAAAAAGTTGCGTCAAGTGTATTGATTTCCAAATAAAAACAGACCTTCTACCAAGTGGATCCAGTATGGATCCCGCTAGTGTGGCGGTCTAAGCTATGCTTTATTAAAAGCCTCTAGGTTCTTGTCGGTCACCAACTGCACTGAAGAGACCTGATAGGTCGAAACAGTGTCACTGTCTGCAGTTTTGCTAAGTGCATCGCTAGTCTCTTGCATTACTATACATTCATTTTAATTTTACAGAAATTCGGTCACCGGTTATTGTTTCCTAGTTCATTTGTGCGAGCAAACAACATACATTACTAGCATCGACTGGCCGGCAAAATTTTCAAGAAATCTGAAATTAGACCACTTGCATAAAAGAATGTACACCCCCTGAACTAAATCTATCTATCATCTGTTTGACATTTAAATTAAAAATTTAATTGTGTAAAGCCATTGTGCGTACACTCGTGCGACCTAGTAAGACCACTTGCTATAGTAATACCCAAAAATTTTTGGCAAGCAAACCCATTAACAATTAGCAACAATATCTAACCTGCCACACTGCGTCATAGCAGTCGACGACCCCTGGTATGAAGCGCAATTCTGTCTGTCGGTTTTTCTTTTAACTCCTGTGCAACTACTGGGTGTACAAACATTAAACTTGACACGATTTGATCACCTCCCAAAGTGAGGATCATAAGGGAATTTGTACCGTGCATGATGACGCCATAATCAAAGACAACTTTTTTAAATTTGCATTCGTTGACGGAAGAAAACGGTTGTTTGCTCAAACGAAAGCCAGCTTCCAAATTAACATCTCAAGAAAATTTCATTATTTTGGAGTCTAATATGACGTCACAATTACCGATTGATTGCACTATTTGCTCTGTAAATTTTCTCAAAAACTACTGATCATGGAAGTCCGATCAAAAGCTTTTTCGGGAGATATCAACTTGGTGCGTTTGATGAAAAAAATCCTACAGCGATTTAAACTGATTTGGTCATGCAAAAAGCGATTATTTTTTAGCATTTTAAGCATGCTTCTTCTCTTTTATCTTGAACGCTTCAAATTTGCTCTATGATGCCATAATGCTATCTGGTGCCACTGTACTGCAGTGAAAAGAGCAGCAGGAAGCAGCTACGCCACGAGTTGTTATCCACTGTTATCGTATTGTATTGCATTGCATTTCGAAAACAAACAACTGATAATATACTACTTGTTTAACTGCAATGATATATTACAGTAATAACACACCCGTAAACTTAAAAACCTGTTTGTCTTGTAATGCGAAAGCAAGTTACAATAGTATTTGTACAGTCGTGTCGCAAACCTGACTAATTTTAACATTTAAGACTTAAGCTTATCAGCCAAGAGCAGCAAAGTTGAATAAATTCACAATTTGTTTGGTGAGTTCTTGCAAGAATCACAAAAATTATCACCTTCTTCAACATAAAAACGTGGTCGAGAAACTATACTCTCGAACCGCAATTTATTTTACTGCAATAACTCAACTGCAAGTGCTGGACTTTGGATTAGCTTCCTCTTTCGCTGGCTGTGATTATGCCAGGACTAAATAATATGCCCGCAGCCACAGATTTTAGGTCAAAGAAATAGGTCTGCAGTTATGAAATGTTGTGAGTAGTATGTCTAATATTTAATAGTTTCTTTCTATAAATGCACAAAACTCACTTTGTCGTCCTCCCACAAATACATTTATGCTTCCGGTGTACAGACATTTCATCACCAGACATTTAATCACCCGACACTTAATCACGATAGGGTTAGGGTTTAGGGTTAGAGACGAGACACTTAATCACGTTTGGGTAAGGGTTAGGGTTAGGGTTAGGATTAGGGTAATCGATTCTAGCCCACTTGCAATATCGTTGTGTTATAAAGTCTGCGTTATTAGATGTCTAGTGATTAAATGTCCGTGATTAACAGTCGAATGATTAAATGTCGGGTGATGAAATGTCGGTAAACCATGCTTCCATGCAAGTGGTGACATGAAAAAATAAAAGTTGGTAAAACTCTGGGCTGTATCAATTGTCAAAAAGTTCAGTATAAAATGTGCCTATGCTGGAAATAGGCAAAACAAAACGTAGCTAGGGACTTGAAAAACTTGGGAGGGGGGAATAAAACGATGAGCAAATCTTACAATGTTTTTCTATTCAATTCCCCTTAAAAAATATCAATCTGATTTTGAGACCAAATGTGTATATGTGAAAAAACATCAACTTTTCATTACTGTTTGCTCCACCATCTATTAGATTAAACCAGCGCAGCCGGCTGAGCTCATATTCTTCACCTCAGCAATACTGACAGTGGCACTGCTATTGTAATAACTTTGCTGTAACTACTTGACAAGTTAGTTTGCTCTTCACCTGGCTGCGCTTTTGTCAAGACGAGTCAACAGATGCGCAAACACAGGCTTTAGGTTGTATAAAAAGTCCTGCCGGTCCCAAAAAGTCGTAAGTAGTTGGCCTAATATTTTATAGGTTGATCCTGAAAATACAACAAGTCCTTTTGGCCTCTCCATGCTACCTTGAATTTATGCATTTTATGCACTTCATCTATGAATGCATCAACGTTTGTGAAATCGTTGACTGTTTTAACTGTTAGCAAAGTTCAGTTTCAAAGAACGCGTATGCTGCAGACAAGGCGTTTCCAAACACTCTGAAAACCTTGGAAAAATCTGGCAGCTCTGCACAACCCCATACAAATATTTTGTTTAATTGATTCCCTTTCAAAAAACTGCACTTTGGTTTGTGTAACGAGAATTTGCTAGATCAAAACAACATTGGTCATTGGTTGAATTCAGCGCAGCCGGCTGAACCGATATTGTTAACCCCGATATTATTAATGTAGATCTTGCGTGCGAAGCCGGCAGAACCGGCTAGTAGCCTATAAAAATAATGAGTCAAATGGCTTAGTCAACTGAAAATGTTGAGAAGCGTTGGGGCAAAAATTTTTAAATTATGAATCACATTTTTAGTGATAACCTTTTTTTTATTGATTTTAGAGATTCTACAGAATTTTAGCTCGAATTAGTGCAAAATAGGCTTTCGTGATAACCTTCTTTATAGGCACTAAAAAACTTAGCCATAAACAACACTTTTGTAAATCTTTTGGAAAATATACTTGCCCTCTTTGTGTCCCCCATTGCTACTACTACTTTGAATAGAGCAGTTGCTAGTTTGTGAACCAACTAACAAATGCTTGGAAAGATAAAATGTACAGCAAAAATTTAGAATCGCAAAATATTTAAATTTAATTTGGCGCAGAACACTTAAAATCAAGAAGTTTCATGACAACATGGCCCACTATTAATAGCTTAAAATACTTTAAGTAGCGCTAAACAGTGATTGGTGGTTTTTAAGATTTGAACCAAAAATGGTCCATTTCAGCAAAGGATTTGTAGGAAATATGAGCTTGAATTCAAAAGATGTTTTTTAATGCAAACATAGCCTACCGCATTTCAATTTAACAAATATCAAATTTTTAGCAGCTACTTAAGTTAAAGTTATTATTAGTCTAGTAGCGTTACCTACTGCAGGGTGGGGCAGAAAAACCTCCCACATTTTAAGTCTTGCTATGGCAATGCTTTAAGCAGTTAGCCACTCAGCTAAAGTGAGTTTATTGTTAATGAACTGCTAAATGAACAAGACTTTAAAAAATGGTATCCTCAGCTTCCCTGCTTCGCGCTCGGCATTTAGGGGAGGTTGTGGAAAACAAGCCGGCATGTTCGCTTGTTGTGTCCTTGGGCAAGGCACTTAACGGGACCCCCCCGCTTTTTATGTGGAAGACAGGTGGCTCAGACACCTCGGAAATGGCAACTCCCATGCGAGTGCGGACGTCCCGTCCTAAATATAGCGATGCAATTCGCTTTCTCGTAAATGGAGGATAAAAATAAAAAATAAAAAAAATCATTTCTTACTGAGCAGGCACGACTTTTTTCTGATTGAAAAACTATACTGCTATGGATCAAAAACTTTAGAGCTACAAGCTCAACATTCAAGCGGAAACCCCCTGGAAAACCAAAAAGCTTTCGAGCTCCAGAGAACATCCTAATCGTTGAAGAGTCGGTTTCGCTATCTTCAAGGCGTTCAGCTCGCAAGCATTCTGCTGCATGGAGTTAGTTTGTTCGCAGTAAGACGAATTTTGCACAGTGATTTAAAGTTTCATCCATATAAACTGATGGTTGCTCAAGAATTGATGGAACGAGACCATGAAACTGATGTAGCCTGCTGTAAAGATATTCTTGAAAATGTTCCTGCTAATGCTGTTTCGATCACCATTAACGAAGCTCATTTTCATCGATTTGGTTCTGTCAACAAGCAAAATTTTTGCTACTGATCGGAAAGTAACCCTTAAGAGCTACATGAAGGCCTCTTGACAGTGAGCGAGTGACAGTGTGGTGTGCAGTTGCGATTTTTGAAATTTGGGGCCCTTACTTCTTTGATGAGGAGGACAAAGCATTTCAGTTACTTCAGCTCTTTATGTGCAGATGCTGCAAAACTTTTTTAAGCCAAAGCTCCAGGATCTTGGAGAAAATGCAACGGTATGATTTCAAAATGGAGCAACCGCCTATAGTGAAAAAAAATCAATCGATGTTTTGCGAGGACTCTTTCCAGCACATTTGATTTCTTTGTGGTGATGTTAGATGGCCAGCACATTCGCCTGATCTTTCACCTGTGATTATTTTCTGTGAGATTATGTTAAGGCAGAGGTGTACGAGCACCAACCAACTACCATTGATGGACTGAAATCTTCTATTCGCCACTCAGTAAACGAAATTCCGCCAGAAATGACTGGGAGGGTGATAGAAAACCAAGAATCCCTTACAGCAGTGTATCGCAGCTCTAGGGCGCTACCCTGAGGACATTATGTTTAAAACATTGTTCACACAAAATGGCAATCATATAGCGTTGTAAATATGTAATACAAATTACAATAAAGGTTTTTCTTGTTCATCTTTTACGAAATATAAAATGTAAGAGATTTTTCTGCCCCACCTTGTACTTAAGCTAATCAAGTAAAAGAGAAAGTAGCAACAAATGAAACCACCCGAGTAAGTAGCTCATCACTAAAAATCTGCTTAAGTAGTACCACTTTTTTAGTATAAAGCCAAAATGCTGGTAAACATTTTCTCAAAACGTTTCGCTTTTACACTAAAAGCATAATCAGTTAAATATATAGTCACCTAGCTGGCAAAGTTTTGTTCCTTCCCGTCACAAATTAAATCTAGTTAAAACCCTGCTACACAGAGCATACAGCATTTGTAATTCGTATAGGTTAATCCATGAGGGCTTTCAAGGCGTATCTTCTTGATTGAAACAAAATGACTATCCTCTCCGGTACATCGACAAACAAATACGTCTATTTTCGAACAAGCAACATGGATCACCAATCATGCAGAAATAAGATACAGATAACAACTGTGAAAGTCTGAAAACTTCAGAAAGCGAAGAGATTTCCCTTTTTCTCTGATTACCTTACCTTGGCAACATATCGTTGCAAGTTGAAAAAGAAATTCGGCAGTATTCAATTAAAAATCTTTCTACAAAATTTCGATTCAGATTGGTACACGACACTCACAATATTGGCAAATGCTTCAAATTTAAAGATCGTCAAGTCCTATTGCACAATGCAGGAGTTGTGTACAAACTAAATTGCTCGTGTGGGCAATCATACATTGGCCAAACTTACCGTAATCTAGCCACACGGATTCAAGAACATGTACCAAACGGAAAACCAAATCATGAATCAGATGTTGCAAAGCACCTTGCGCGCAATCCTAATCACAAGATCAGAGACGTAGCAGCCGCCCCCCAAACCCCCCAATTGGGGGGGGGGGCCAGGCCAACTTTGGTGGCCCAAGTTAGTCTGAAATTGCTTTTTGGCTACGTGACTATTTTCAGTTCAGCAGACTTGTTTACAACCGATTTAAACTGTAGGAAGAAATTGGCTTGTGACATCATAAGTGAATGCAACGTCATTTTATCTCGCAGAATCTAGAATATTTCGATTGATTTTCTGGTAGAATCTTGAATATTCGATTGACGTAACAATGCCGTTGTTACGCAACAATCATAGAATGGTCTGGAATTCTGTTTGGCTATAAATACCGGGACAATATACAGGGTGGCCCAAAAGTAGGTATACAGTTATTAAACTATTTTTTATGCGCTTTGAAATTACCAGCAGTGCACTTTATGTGGCCCAAAAGTAGGTATACAGTTAATGGAGAGAATTATTTGGAAATTCTTCGTGAAGTGGTAGTGCCACAACTCCAAACCAAACCTGATTTCGATGAACTCTTCTTTCAGCAAGATGGAGCACCTCCACATTAGGCGTTAAGAGTAAGAGATTATCTTAACGAAGTCCTTCCACAGCGTTGGTTTGGAAGAAGGGGTAGCAGTGAATGGCTACCACGCTCACTTACCTGACACCAATGGATTTCTTTTTTGGGGGTGTTGTAAGAAACAAGGTGTATAAAAAGAATCCCAAAGCAGTAAATGAATTAAAAGATTACATTTATGACGCATTCAGAGAAGTTGATGAAGATCGAAATTAGTGCCGCACTGTGTGTCAGAGTGTTTTGAACAGGTGTAAATGTGGCAATGTTGGCGGAGGAAATTTTGAGCACTTAAGAGATTAAACAGCTTTCGTCTAAGATATAACTATCATTCTAGAGGTTTAAAGTGCCTACATGAGAACTACAAACCTACTTTTGGACCTAAACCCTACTTTTAATAAGTGTATACCTACTTTTGGGCCACCCTGTATATACACTGCAGAGTGCAGATAAAGTATTTTATTGACATTGTATAGAATGAAACGTTCAAAAAGTAGTGCTCAAAAGAGAAAAGAAGCAGCCACTGCTCGAGATGCTGTAGCGAAATTGCCCAAGATGACAGATTTTTTCAAGATTACTGAGCAGAGTAGACCTGGCACTAGTACCGAGAGGGATGAAGAAAACTATAGTGTACAAGAAAAAGAAGACTATGACGATCAGCATCAAAGTGATTGTGAATTTCCAGAAAATGTAAGTTGTGATTTACCTGCCAATACGCACCCTTCAATATCAAAAATAACTGAATCTCAATTTACCCCTATCCCTGATGACCCATGTAAATGGCCTGAAAGTATTTCTGATGCTCAACGATGTGATATAGTAAAGCGTGGACCACATCAACTAATAATGAATTTTCCATATGATAACACAACTCCAAGGCGACGTTTTTCCTCCAACCATTATAAACGTGTGTTACCTAATGGTGAAAGTGTCTCACGGTCGTGGCAAGTTTATTCTGGGGAATCAGATCAAGTTTTTTGCTTTTGTTGTAAGCTAGTTGGAAAAACACTAAGCCCCTTTTGTAGTGGTATAAATACATGAGAGGGTTTTTCGAAAAAACTGAAAGACCATGAAAACGGCATTTCCAACCAAGAATGCTGCAGTCAATAGATGTTGCTAGCTGAAGGGATAAGAAATTCATCCACTATCGACAAACGCAAGATGAATATTTTTTTCAATGAAAGACGTTTTTGGAGAAATGTTTTAGAGAGACTTATCGACATTGCCTTGTTTTTATCGGAAAGGAATCTTGCTTTTAGAGGATCTGAAGAAGTCTTAGGATCTCCTCACAATGGAGATTTTCTGGGTATATTTGAGCTTTTGGCAAGAAGAGATCCGATCCTAAAAGAGCTTCAAGACAGAATCAAGAATAAAAACACTAAAGATCACTATTTGAGTCCTACCATACAAAATGAACTAATTGAATTGCCAGCGACAGAAGTTGAAAAAGAAAATTTACAGCAATTGAAATTGGCAAAATATTTTTCTATAATTTTGGACTGCACTCCAGATATGTGACATCATGAACAAATGTCTGTCATTCTCCGTTATGTACTATGTAATGAAGAAGCTGCTGTTGTTAAAGAAACATTTTTTGGCTACTTGAGAATAAGTGACAGTACTGGGAAAGGCTTGTTGGACGCTTTCTTAGAAAAAGCGACCGAACTGCAACTCGAATTGTCTGATTGTCGAGGTCAGTCATATGATAATGGTGCTAACATGAAAGGAAAACATTCTGGGGTCCAAGCAAGAATGCTAGACATCAATCCCAAAGCTGTTTACGTGCCCTGTGCAAACCATACCCTTAACTTAGTTGTTGTTGACAGTGCTAATTCATCGACGGAAGCATTGACATTTTTTGGAGTACTTACAAGGTTGTATGTGCTGTTTTCTTCCTCTGCTCAGCGTTGGGAAATTTTGAAGAAACATGTGGAGCTGTCCATAAAGTCACAGTCTGATACTCGTTGGGAAAGCAGAATTAAAGGCATCAAACCTCTTCGATACAATTTAAAAGAAGTGTTGCTGGCACTGAAAGACTTGGAAGCCATTTCCATAGAAAGAAAAGATGGAAGAGCTGCCTCAGAAACAAAATCGTTGATAGCTCATTTATCGAAATGGAGTTTTCTTTTGTCGATGTTTATTTGGTATGATATCCTATTCCAAGTCAATAAAGCAAGCAAGATTCTTCAATCGTATGGAGTCTCCCTTCATACAATGGAAACGGAAATCCAGGCAACTGAAAAGTTTTTGCAAAACTATCGCACAACGGGTTATGACAGTGCCGCAACATCTGCTGTTGAAATAGCACAGGAATTGGATATTGATCCTTCTTTTCCTCCGTCAAGAAGTGGAAAGAAAAGAAGATTGTTTGATTACCAAGGTGAAGAGGAACAAGAGCTACTCCTGAACTGAAATTTAAAAGCAACTTTTTCTATCCATTAGTAGACCAGGCTATTATGTCAATAAAGGAGCGCTTTAATTTGTTACGTGAGGTTTCTTCCGCCTTTTCGTTTTTTGTACACACGAGACAAACTTTTGCTTGTGCAACAAGAAAATGCTCTTCTTACTTGCTGTAAAGAGTTCCAAAAATAGTTCGGTGACATTGATTCTGATGAAATGAGCGCTGAGCTACAGCGGTTTGTTTTAATTTTACAAAAAAAATACGCAATCTCAATACGGCTCAAGACTTTCTGAACTATCTTCTAAAGACTCATTTATTTGAATTGTATCCGAATGTGTATATCGCACTTCGAATCTTACTAACTTGCCCCGTGACTGTTGCCAGCGCTGAAAGAAGCTTCAGCAAATTGAAACTGATCAAAACTTTTATTAGAACGTCTATGACAGACAGTAGACTATCTTCATTAGCCATGTTGTCAATCGAAAATGACTGCGCCCGATCTCTTGATTATGACAATGTCATAACAGCATTTGCGAACAAAAAGGTTCGCTCCAGACTATTTAAATGATACTGTGTTTTTATAACTTTTTCATGTTTTTCAGTGTCATTGCTTTCGTTTCGCAGTGTCTGCATAAATGTCCTACTGAACTCTGGCATCGGTGCCGAAATTTTTATGACTTGCACCTTCGGTATCGGCATGCTTTATTCTGACATTAGCCTGTTTACTTATGTACAAATTGTGGTGTATTTTCTTAATGCAGCTTTTCAATTTTACACCTCTAAAGTGATATGACCTGTGCGCAGGGGCTCTTGCGCTTACTTTGGGGGGGGGGCCCGAAATTGGAGTGCTACGGGACTGCACAAGATTAATTTCGATTCTCCCGAAGTACTTGGTCACAGCAACAACCGCAGAAAGCTACGAATCAAAGAAACCTTGTTATTCAAAAAATTCAACCACAAATTAACCTGAATGAAGCATCGCAAACAATTTTTTGTTTAATAAGTAATAGTTGTAGAGAGTGTATTTGCTGTACAGTAATGCAAGAGGCCAGGGTGTCACTATTTGCTGTACGTTTCTTCAGTTAGTCTTGTTTTGCTAGTTACATTAATGGCTGTTGTTGGTTTTATCAGTTTGTGACGTCATAATTTTGATAACCTTACAAAATTTAGTTGTACAGCAGTTAGCTATTAATGCAGTTGCTGGTTAGTCTAGCCTTAGGTGACCAATTATTAAACTGATGATGCTTTCAGTGTAAATGCAAAACGTTTTTATAAAATGTTGGCTTTTTGGCTTTATTCTTTTTGGCTTTATTCTTTTTACTAAGAATTGCGAATAAATCCATTTTTATGCTCCTAGTACTATTTTGCTTTTGACCACCTCCGGAAATGATTAGGTGTTTGTGAATAAGATCAGGGGTGGTCGGGATTTTGGACATCGTTCATTACATTGCATATATTAAGTGTTTTTTGACATAATATTATAAAATGTTTGGTATAGTTACTACCTGGCTTGCTTGTATTAAATGCGCTGTGATTAAAATTTGTTGTAATTAGGTATGACATCAAGAGTGGTGTATCTAGAAGCAAATTTTGCTGAGGAGAGATCGAACCATTGTGAAAAAAGCTTTTTTTTTAAAGACTAACTTTTTCAAAGCTGGATTTTTGCTCATTTCGGTCCCCAAACAGACATAAATATCTTTTCTTTTCATATTTTTGCTAACCGTTTGGGAAAGGGGCAAAGCCTTTTACCCCTTCCATGAGTTCCCCCCACTGGATATCATTGGGGCTCGCTTTCATAACAACAGAGTTTATTACAGTTTGCGGTCTTTGTGTGAATCAAGCTTTAGTTTATGTTCGGCTCCTGCATGGTTTTTGGTGTAACACATTTTGTCGATTTGTTCCTGTTTGCGCTGCATAACTTCAACTAAAACCACCGGGACTCCGTGCTGGACTTGGCAGGGGCGGCTCGTAGCTAAAATTAATAGGGGGGCTGCTTCAGAAAATTTTAGCCATTATTTTAATAAACAAACATTAAAAAAGGAAAGTTCTACATAAACTTGAAAAACTCTAAGCAAAACAAAAAAAAAAAATTTACTTACGAATAGCCTAAACTGTTACATTAATTTAAAAAAGAAATTTATACACCAGCACACAAGGGTCAGTACTGCATGAGTGACAGCTCTCTTTCTACAGCTGCATTGCAGTCTACTGCTAATTTCAAACACTATATCACAGGAGCTTTGAAGCACAAAGAATTGATATTTTTTTGTAAACTTAGAATGGTTGTTGAAATTAACCTTATGTATTATATGATGTAACTACAAGTATAAGAAAAATAAAGAAAAAACATTAATTATTTATATCGAATGTCATCGATAAGATGGAGTGGGGATTGGGGGTGCTGCAGTTCCACAGTACCATACACGAGCCGCCCATGGGACTTGGTTAACCCTTTATAGCCGGATCGTTGCAGCTCTCCCTCGTATTTCGGCCAGCAACCTCTAATTGAGATTGGTATGTGGCTTATTATGTTTAAGGTTACATTTGTGCAGTTGATGATAATGACTTCTTAAATCAGTTTTTTTTGCACATTTTGTGCAAAATCATCCAAAGGTTTGCTTCTATAGCCCAAAGTATCTGAGCTCTTTTGTTATAAAACCATCTTATCAAATGGTTGAAAAACTCAGATACCTTTGGGCTACACGTTGTTTAGTACTTTTACATTATTCTGTTTTTTGTTCTGTTCTATGCCTTAGGCTTATATTATTCTGTGTTCTAGTTCTATGTTTTATATATTGCAGTTGTGTGATTAGTAGTTCTGTGTTAGATGTACTGTATAGATGTTCATTTTGCAGAATAGCCAAAAAGTATTTTGTTTGAAACCTTGAAGAGCGGTAAAATAGATGAGCTACAAGTACTTTTGAGTTGCCTGAATACCTTATTTAAACCAAAGCAGCTGTAGCGACCACCAGTTAGTTAACTGGCGATCGTACGTAAAACTGTAGTTCTTTGCTGCAGCTTCTATTGACCAAATTGTTTACCAAAAGAATGGATTCACTTATTAACGAATTGAAAATAGAACATTCGAGCTGAATGAAACTAAACAAAACAGACCCAACTGAACTGAACTGAACACCGCATTGAATTGAAATGAATAACGTAAAATCGAAGTCAAATGATTTAAAGAATTCCAAAACATGCTTAAGGCAAAATCAGAAACTTAAAATGTGCCCTAATCAACTAAACGGCGCAAACAAAGAAATCAACCAAAAGCGCTGAAAAGATAAGATGATACAAGACAACTTAGGTCAAAAACACTGTAAACATAAAAAGCGGGTTCGAAACCGCTACACAGCTACTTCTCACCAGTCAGTCATTGCTTAATTTGCTGCTGAGAGGCAAGCAGTTAGTCTGTGAAAAAAATTCACTTGATCAGTTTTGAAAGAGGTTCTAGCGTAAGTACATATTTTTGTAACAGATCTTTTAATTCAGCGTGGGCCAAGTGTTGATTCTGTCACACGCCCGGTTGAAGCTCTTAGTCAACGCGTTTCAAGTTCGCCTCCCTTCCTTGCCGCTGTTCTGTCAAGCGTTCGCGTCTATGCAACTTCTTTATTCCAAATAAACGCGACAGCCACACTGGCGACACACAACGTACTCGAAAACGCTTTCTGTTAATGTAAGAAACAAAGCATGAATAATCGTAAAAATGCAGTGGCTTGCCTACAACAGAATAGTATTTACCTAACTAATTAAGCTTCCAAGAACTTGAAATTCCTTAATACTCTGTCGAGGGGAAGTAACACGTCCGTTCGCTGGCAACTCAAAACAGCAACTGATAAGCAAGTGTAATTACGGCGGTGTGAAGGCAGCTTAAAGCTTATCAGGCGAGAAAAGGCCAAATGAACAAACTCCCTTGCAGCGGCACAACAAAAGGCACGAACAATATTTAACATCAGAGACGTAGCAGCCGCCCCCCCAATTGGGGGGACCCAGGCCAACTTTGGGGGCCCAAGTTAGTCTGAAATTGCTTTTTGGCTACGTGACTATTTTCAGTTCAGCAGACTTGTTTACAACCGATTTAAACTGTAGGAAGAAATTGGCTTGTGACATCATAAGTGAATGCAACGTCATTTTATCTCGCAGAATCTAGAATATTTCGATTGATTTTCTGGTAGAATCTTGAATATTCGATTGACGTAACAATGCCGTTGTTACGCAACAATCATAGAATGGTCTGGAATTCTGTTTGGCTATAAATACCGGGACAATATATATACACTGCAGAGTGCAGATAAAGTATTTTATTGACATTGTATAGAATGAAACGTTCAAAAAGTAGTGCTCAAAAGAGAAAAGAAGCAGCCACTGCTCGAGATGCTGTAGCGAAATTGCCCAAGATGACAGATTTTTTCAAGATTACTGAGCAGAGTAGACCTGGCACTAGTACCGAGAGGGATGAAGAAAACTATAGTGTACAAGAAAAAGAAGACTATGACGATCAGCATCAAAGTGATTGTGAATTTCCAGAAAATGTAAGTTGTGATTTACCTGCCAATACGCACCCTTCAATATCAAAAATAACTGAATCTCAATTTACCCCTATCCCTGATGACCCATGTAAATGGCCTGAAAGTATTTCTGATGCTCAACGATGTGATATAGTAAAGCGTGGACCACATCAACTAATAATGAATTTTCCATATGATAACACAACTCCAAGGCGACGTTTTTCCTCCAACCATTATAAACGTGTGTTACCTAATGGTGAAAGTGTCTCACGGTCGTGGCAAGTTTATTCTGGGGGAATCAGATCAAGTTTTTTGCTTTTGTTGTAAGCTAGTTGGAAAAACACTAAGCCCCTTTTGTAGTGGTATAAATACATGGGAGGGTTTTTCGAAAAAACTGAAAGACCATGAAAATGGCATTTCCAACCAAGAATGCTGCAGTCAATAGATGTTGCTAGCTAAAGGGATAAGAAATTCATCCACTATCGACAAACGCAAGATGAATATTTTTTTCAATGAAAGACGTTTTTGGAGAAATGTTTTAGAGAGACTTATCGACATTGCCTTGTTTTTATCGGAAAGGAATCTTGCTTTTAGAGGATCTGAAGAAGTCTTAGGATCTCCTCACAATGGAGATTTTCTGGGTATATTTGAGCTTTTGGCAAGAAGAGATCCGATCCTAAAAGAGCTTCAAGACAGAATCAAGAATAAAAACACTAAAGATCACTATTTGAGTCCTACCATACAAAATGAACTAATTGAATTGCCAGCGACAGAAGTTGAAAAAGAAAATTTACAGCAATTGAAATTGGCAAAATATTTTTCTATAATTTTGGACTGCACTCCAGATATGTGACATCATGAACAAATGTCTGTCATTCTCCGTTATGTACTATGTAATGAAGAAGCTGCTGTTGTTAAAGAAACATTTTTTGGCTACTTGAGAATAAGTGACAGTACTGGGAAAGGCTTGTTGGACGCTTTCTTAGAAAAAGCGACCGAACTGCAACTCGAATTGTCTGATTGTCGAGGTCAGTCATATGATAATGGTGCTAACATGAAAGGAAAACATTCTGGGGTCCAAGCAAGAATGCTAGACATCAATCCCAAAGCTGTTTACGTGCCCTGTGCAAACCATACCCTTAACTTAGTTGTTGTTGACAGTGCTAATTCATCGACGGAAGCATTGACATTTTTTGGAGTACTTACAAGGTTGTATGTGCTGTTTTCTTCCTCTGCTCAGCGTTGGGAAATTTTGAAGAAACATGTGGAGCTGTCCATAAAGTCACAATCTGATACTCGTTGGGAAAGCAGAATTAAATGCATCAAACCTCTTCGATACAATTTAAAAGAAGTGTTGCTGGCACTGAAAGACTTGGGAGCCATTTCCATAGAAAGAAAAGATGGAAGAGCTGCCTCAGAAACAAAATCGTTGATAGCTCATTTACCAAAATGGAGTTTTCTTTTGTCGGTGTTTATTTGGTATGATATCCTATTCCAAGTCAATAAAGCAAGCAAGATTCTTCAATCGTATGGAGTCTCCCTTCATACAATGGAAACGGAAATCCAGGCAACTGAAAAGTTTTTGCAAAACTATCGCACAACGGGTTATGACAGTGCCGCAACATCTGCTGTTGAAATAGCACAGGAATTGGATATTGATCCTTCTTTTCCTCCGTCAAGAAGTGGAAAGAAAAGAAGATTGTTTGATTACCAAGGTGAAGAGGAACAAGAGCTACTCCTGAACTGAAATTTAAAAGCAACTTTTTCTATCCATTAGTAGACCAGGCTATTATGTCAATAAAGGAGCGCTTTAATTTGTTACGTGAGGTTTCTTCCGCCTTTTCGTTTTTTGTACACACGAGACAAACTTTTGCTTGTGCAACAAGAAAATGCTCTTCTTACTTGCTGTAAAGAGTTCCAAAAATAGTTCGGTGACATTGATTCTGATGAAATGAGCGCTGAGCTACAGCGGTTTGTTTTAATTTTACAAAAAAAATACGCAATCTCAATACGGCTCAAGACTTTCTGAACTATCTTCTAAAGACTCATTTATTTGAATTGTATCCGAATGTGTATATCGCACTTCGAATCTTACTAACTTGCCCCGTGACTGTTGCCAGCGCTGAAAGAAGCTTCAGCAAATTGAAACTGATCAAAACTTTTATTAGAACGTCTATGACAGACAGTAGACTATCTTCATTAGCCATGTTGTCAATCGAAAATGACTGCGCCCGATCTCTTGATTATGACAATGTCATAACAGCATTTGCGAACAAAAAGGTTCGCTCCAGACTATTTAAATGATACTGTGTTTTTATAACTTTTTCATGTTTTTCAGTGTCATTGCTTTCGTTTCGCAGTGTCTGCATAAATGTCCTACTGAACTCTGGCATCGGTGCCGAAATTTTTATGACTTGCACCTTCGGTATCGGCATGCTTTATTCTGACATTAGCCTGTTTACTTATGTACAAATTGTGGTGTATTTTCTTAATGCAGCTTTTCAATTTTACACCTCTAAAGTGATATGACCTGTGCGCAGGGGCTCTTGCGCTTACTTTGGGGGGGGGGCCGAAGTTGGAGTGCTACGGGACTGGGCATATATTCCTTAACCCATCGTTCCCAGAACACATCGGCATAGTATTGTACGTTTCTCCATCTATTCAAGAAATGCGAGTCAGATCTCGATGTCCGTGTAGGGGGAAGACCAGAACCGGGACGAACCATTAACAAATCATTGGGAGTTAAAGGCTTATGTGATCCATCAACAAAGGATACGGGGGTTAAGGGCCTAGAGTTCAATACGTTCTCCACCTCGACTAGCAGCGTACTCAATGACTCATCTGTAAATACTGCTTGACCTGCAATGGAACCTAAAACTTTCCGAACTGAACGAATAAGCCTTTCCCAAACTCCCCCGAAGTGGCTGGCAGTAGGAGTATTGAAATGCCAATCAATTTCTTTCTGCTGTAAGCATGCAGCGATGCGATGTTGATTCCAATCTTCTAACGCCTTACGGAGCTCTTTGTTAGCTCCTACAAAATTAGTGCCGTTGTCTGAATAAATATGACTGACACATCCTCGCCACCCCACAAATCGTCGCAGAGCAAATATAAAAGAGTCCGTGGACAGCGAATGGGCTAGCTCAAGATGGACTGCTCTTGTTGTCATGCAGGTAAATATACATCCATACCGCTTTACACGGCTCCTACCTTGCTTCACAGTGAAAGGCCCAAAGTAATCCACTCCAGTGTGAAAAAACGGGGGAAGCGACACTTGCAATCGTGAAGACGTAATGTCTGCCATCAGTTGCTTCCCCGGCAATGCGTTCTGCCGACGACAAACCACGCAATCATCAATTACTTTTCGTACAGCAGATGAACCTTTTAGAACCCAGTACTTTCTTTTCAGCAAACTCATTGTGTGCATTAAACCAGAATGGCCAGTTTGCTGGTGATACTGCTTTATCACTAACTTAGCAAAGTAACTCCGGCCAGGCAATATGCATGGATGTCGGGCGTCATACCCAACAGAAGCATTCGACAAACGGCCATCAACTCTTAAAATGCCTTTCTTGATGAACGTGTTCAGATGCAACAGTTGCTTAGACGATGACCTTGCAGAAGGATCAAATGCTTCTGAAAACTCCTGACGCTGAATATAACGCAGTAAACTCATCTCTGCTTGCTTAAACTCCTCAACGGCCAACTCCTTTCTAAACACATGATGATCTCCGACTAATTTACCTTTAACTTCAAAAACACAAAATATCTTCTCCACCAACCGACAGCTCTTTTTAGTCGATACAAGGAAGAAAAGGCAGATATCAGGGCATTCGCAGGCAGCCTCTGCTCAGAACTGGTAGCATCCAGGACGGAAAAAACCCTTTCTCTTCTTTCATACAAAGGAAATTCCAATGGCAAATCTACCAACTTTGCCAGCTGGGGTGGCCATTGACTGGGTGGTTTGCTCAAAAAGGCCGGTCCGCACAACCAACTCGATGATTTTAACAGCTGAATTGTCGTCAGGCCTCTCGATAGACAGTCTGCAGGGTTCTGCTTCGATGGCACGTATCTCCAACTGTTGATCTCCGTATATCTCTCTATCTCAGCCATCCGGTTAGCTACAAAAACCGGAAATCTCTTGGTACAGTTGTAAATACCCTAAATGACAGCCGTGGAGTCGGACCAAAAGTAAGTGCTGCTGACTTGCAAGTTGGATAACTCAGCCTTTATGGTTTGATCTAATCGCACCGCTACGATAGCTGCCAAAAGTTCAAGTCGAGGGATGGTAGTTGTGAGTGATGGCGCCAGATGACACTTTCCCATAACAAACGTTCAATGAACATTAGCTCGTTCATCCTCAATGCGCAAATATGAAACTGCTCCATAGGCGATCGATGAAGCATCCGAGAAATGATGAAGTTCGTACTTAAGAGATCCAAACCATTTAGTCGGTTTTATGCACCGACTCAACTGCAAATTTTCCAATTGATATAATGACGCCAACCACGACTCCCAGCGCTTTGCTTCTACTTCCGTGATCTGTTCGTCCTACTCTCTATTTTTTAGCTCTCTCAGCAATAGTTTTGGCTCCAGCAATACTGGCGCGACCACACCCAGCGGATCAATAAGGGAATGGGACATCGACAAAATACCTCTTCTTGTAAGAGGCTTGTCTGGTATCTTGACCAGACCTGCATAAAGGATCAGTTTTTAAATCCCAGTTCAAACCCAACACGCGTTCACCAACTGATTTGTCCAATGGCAGTGGCCTTGATCCTCCCAAACACTCCTCCTTAGGTAGTTCAGCCAATACTTCTGGGCAATTAGATGCCCACTTTTTCAATCGGAAACCAGACTTAAGGAGCAACTGACGAAGCTCTGAAACCAGGGAGACAGCTTTCCCCGTCGAGTCAGCTGATACCAGGCAATCGTCTACGTAAAAGTTTCTACAAACAACTTTAGAAACTCCACTCGAGAAATCTGAGCCAAATCTCCTCGCTGCCTCTCTCAAGCAAAATGCTGCGCAGCTAGGTGACGATGTGCACCCGAAAAGATGAGCAGTCATTTGATAAACCTTTGGACTTCTGTTCATATTCCCATCAGGCCACCACAGGAACTTTAGCGACTCACGATCCTCGGGCTTCACTTTGACCTGATGGAACATAGCCTCTATGTCCGCAACCAATGCCACCTGATCCAAACGGAAGCGAAGCAACACTCCAACCAAAGAGTTGACCAGGTCAGGACCCTGCATAATAACTTTGTTTAACGAGGTTCCCTGATGCTCTGCCGCGCAGTCAAAAACGATTCTCAGCTTTCCAGGCTTGTTTGAATTTAGGACCGGAAAATGAGGCAAAAACCAAGTACAATCAGTAACGACTTCTACTTCCTCATTCACCACTTCTGCATGACCACAGTCAATGTACTTCTGCATGGTTTCTACGTACTTTTGATGCAGACCTTTATCTTTGTTCAATCTTCTTTTCAAGGAATTTAATCTCCTCTCGGCCTGAACACGGTTGTTAGGTAACTTCACATCTTTTGATCGCCATAACAGTGGAAGCTGAAAGTGTCCGCCTATTAACTGTACAGAATCTTTCATTAGTTCATAAGCCTTGCGGTCTTCACGCGAACTTGGGAAATCCAATCCTGAGGGCTGAACCAACTTGTGCGGAGGTAAATTAAGCTCCTCCTCCGCAACCAGTGAAGAATGCAAGCACGGGTAACCCAATCTCTCGAAGCCTGATGTCAAGGATGACTCCACTTTGGGTTCAAACAACACCCAACCAAGCAAGGTCTTCATAGCGTTAGGAAACCCAGTGGGACCGAACCTACTCTCAAGCGGTCTAAAAACAAACGCAGCATCCATTCCGATGAGCAGTCCCACCTTTTTGCTTGGTAGATCCTCAAACCTAATGCCACGCAAGTGTTCCAAATTGCTAAGAATATCAAAGGAAAAAGGAGAAGAACCCTCTGCAGGAATATCTTTTACGGTTACAACATCACGTGGTTCCAGACTCCTGTCATCGCTCATTCCACTCACGATTATGGAAATCAATTCTCCATCGACCTCATCTACGCTGGCTTTTGATGAAAGTGTTTTTGTGGGCAATCTGCATCTGGGCCCCCTAGCACCCACTTTTCTGGCTAAGTCTCGCACACAAAACGAACGCTCAGACCCGGAGTCTAACAGGGCATAAGTCAACACCTCTTTACTGCCGGATTTAACTCTTACTGGCACCGTCATCAAATAAGGTCTCTTATCTTTAACCGCAGCCAACCCTTCCACAGCAGCACAACAAGAGCTTTCCGTTTGTTCCACCTCATGGCGATGCAGCAAGGCATGGTGCCGAGTATCATTACACCCTTCAATCATGCATCCTTGCGTAGATTTACAATCACGAATCCTGTGACCGCAGTCCAGACATCTAAAGCATCAATGTGATTTCCTTAAAAAGGCTAATCGCTCGTACCGTGCTAACTGCTGAAAGTCCTTGCAATGAGCAAGCTTGTGATCTCCTTTGCAATAAGGGCACTGTTCTAGCAAAGTCTTCTCTGGCGTGACACTAGCGCTGAACACACCAGCTTTCTTATTCGTAAGCGCAAGAGAATCGCGTTCCTTTCCTTTTGCGTAAAACGCCTTTCCATACAAGGAGTTTACCTCTTGAGCTTCATTTTTGACAAATTGCACTAGCTCAGCAAATTTCGCTTGGTACCCTTTTTGCTTAAGAAACTCAAATGCCCATTTTATCCATCCCTTTCTAGTCTCCGCAGAAAGCTTCTCCGTTAATCGCTGTATGGTTCCCAGAGAATTCAGTGACGCAAAATCCCCCAAGTCCTGCTGCAAAATAAAGCTCTTCTCCATGAGAACGGAAAAGGCTTTTAAACCGTCTGGGTCTCTCGACTTCAAAACAGGGTAACCCAGCAGTCTTTTTTCACAGGAATAAGCGACAATATGAGGCTGACCATAGTCGTTAAAGAGGCTCTTATATGCCAATCGATATCCAGCCTCTAGATTCTGGGAAAAGTGCTCTAAATTCTTACGAACTCGCGGAGAGCAATGCTGCAGTAAGTACACCAATCGCGCCGCATTTGTCGGCATTCTTTGAGCTATATGAGTATCAAAACTGCGAATAAATGTCCAGTACGACAAAGGGTCTCCATCGAATATCGGTATCTCGGGTCGGGGTGGAGGGTAATCATGCACAACGGGCAAAGAAGCATAGGCACCTCTTTGTGGGGCTCCATATCTTCTATCATCCAAACTCTCGACTTTCCGTCGTTCAATTTCATTTCCGTACACCACTTCCTGATCTAAGGGAAATCTCTCCACATGTTTTACATTTAAAACTTTAGGCTCAGCGTAACCTTCTCTAACCCATGGATATTGGTTACAAAGCTTGCTCGAAACCTTTACTTCACTTTCCTTAGGTCTAAAATCAGTCTGAACCCTAACACTTGGCGCAGCACCAACTTCAATCTTGCCTTCATATTGTAACCTTCTTTTGGAAGGGTCGGAAATAACATGTTCTTTTTCGAGCCTTTCTTTGTAAACGCCAGCGGGTATCAAAGGGTTTTCACAAAAAGAACTTTTAACTTGGGCGCTTTCAAATCTTTGATCTTCATTAAGGCCCCATTTTTGACGTTGGGAAAACTTATTACTTTTGACTCTTTCACTCCCCCCGTCAGGCCTATCGGCAGCGGAAAATACAAGATTTTCAGATTCTGACAATTCCTCCCAAGCTTTAATTTCTAAGGCAGCCATCCTTATTTCTTCATCTCTCTGTCGTTTTTTATTTTCTTGGTCAATAGTCCTCTGAAGATCGCTTACACTTTGTTGTGCCAATTCTACCTCTCGCATGGCGCGTTCAACCTTTTGTCTGTCCATTTCAGACTGTTGAAACCTTTCCTCATCGAGCTGCTTAGCAAACGTGGCCAACCTGAGCTTAACTTGACCTTCTTTCTTTTTTAGACTGGCAACACTAGAGGTGGTAGAGCAGGCATCAGAGGGGGCTCTGCCAAAGGGGGCACTACACCGGTCTATGTCGGGCACATCACAGGCCGCTTTATAACTGCAACCCTCGTTAACTTTGGAAAGCCACGCAGTGACTCGATTGTCAAACTCCTGCTTGGCTACAATGACATTTTGTTTGATAGCATCAGTGCGAGGGATTAGCTCCTTATCGGGCAAGGCAACACAGTCAACCATTAAACTATCAAAATCGAAATTGATATCATTGACTAATGTTTCGACAATTTTAGAATTTTCAACATTTAGCATCAGCCCCTCCACTACTAGGTACTTTTGCTTTAAAGCCTTAAACGAAAGCGATAAATCAGGGGAATTCATAGCAAATAAATGCTTGAAAATGCTAATAAATAAAATGGTAAATCACTTTAACAAAAATAAGTACAACGTCTTACATGTACCACACGCAATTGTCCAGAAACCAGTCGCCGATGATGTACAGTTCCTCAGTTGACTTCGAACTCGAGCCCTCAAAATCTCCAAAATCGCTCCGGGCTCCAACTCAGATTCTTCGTCGACTTCTCGAAGTCAAAGCTGCTTCTCTCTACAACTTCTTCTACTGAAGGACCTTCCAATTTATCTTCAACGAACGAGCCTTGTCAAAAAGGCTACCAACTACCAGCGAGGGAACCTCCACCAATCCAATAGTTAGAAACGATATGTAACAGATCTTTTAATTCAGCGTGGGCCAAGTGTTGATTCTGTCACACGCCCGGTTGAAGCTCTTAGTCAACGCGTTTCAAGTTTGCCTCCCTTCCTTGCCGCTGTTCTGTCAAGCGTTCGCGTCTATGCAACTTCTTTATTCCAAATAAACGCGACAGCCACACTGGCGACACACAACGTACTCGAAAACGTTTTCTGTTAATGTAAGAAACAAAGCATGAATAATCGTAAAAATGCAGTGGCTTGCCTACAACAGAATAGTATTTACCTAACTAATTAAGCTTCCAAGAACTTGAAATTCCTTAATACTCTGTCGAGGGGAAGTAACACGTCCGTTCGCTGGCAACTCAAAACAGCAACTGATAAGCAAGTGTAATTACGGCGGTGTGAAGGCAGCTTAAAGCTTATCAGGCGAGAAAAGGCCAAATGAACAAACTCCCTTGCAGCGGCCAACAAAAGGCACGAACAATATTTAACAATTTTGATGTGTGATTTTGCAAAGGTGCTATACGGTATGTTTGGTGCTGCACAGATTATTTCGTTGTAACAAAGTATTGAGTGTCGGTGATTTAGAAAAATTTGAAAAAGGCTGCTTTAGACTTTTAAAAAGATTTGTAGACACTGGTTTACAGAAGATTTTTGAAAGGGGAGTGACTTTTGCTAGCCATTCGCAAGTTTGTCAAAATGGAGATTTTTAAGAAAAAGTTAGTGAGGTAGTTCATTACCAGACAGTACAAACAAAAATAAACCTAACTATTTGCTTATGTTATGGATACTGTTTCACAGACTTTAAGTCGATGTTTGGAAATCACAAGCAATCATTCATCTAACGAAATAAAAGACGTGCGAGCAAGCTATCAACACAGTTAGGTGAGCCAAGGATAGAGGTGTCGAACAGTCATTGAAATGATCCATTGTTAGCGCAGCTTCATCTCATCGCTGTGGAGGCAGCAAATGCAGCTTGTGGCGGACAGAAATGATGGTAACTTCACGCAGGCATAGAAAACGCATGCACATCAAACGATCTGAAATAGTGGGTATATACTGCCGCACAAAAAAATTGTGTATTTTTCTGTCTATTTCATTTCATTTTTTCAATTTATCATTTACCTTTAAGTCGATATGAAGTATGTACCTGCTTTCATTATTATGTCACTGAGATTTCTGTTCCCAGAAAAAATAGCAGAAAAAATTTTTTGAGTATTAGCTAATTCCTCTAGCTTGCTGATAGTCAAGTTAGTACTCTACAGGTTCTGCTTGATCCCCTTGAACAACTGTGAGTAATAAAGTATTACCTTTTGGATTACTTTGCAGAAATACCTGAAGAGCCAAAAGCGAAAGAAGCAGAAGTATAGGCTATTTGTTCATAAATATATAAAGATTTGCTCAGACGTTATTGCTGAGTATTCTTAATATTTTAACGAGATTTTATAGTGATATGTGATGAAATGCTGTGTTACTTAGGTTTTTATAAAATGCGAGTTGTCTTTCGTATAACTTTTGCTATTTGCCTAACGTCGACAGTTTGTGTAATATTACTTGTGTCCTGGAAAAGTATTCTACCAACTACTACTGTTTTACCAATCAAGTAAGATAACGAATTTACTTTGAATTAGGTCTTCGTTGTGTTACTCATAAGGAGAATGGTAGAAGGGTGGAAACACAATTTCCCGCTATACTTATATTAACAAACGTCAACACAAAAGAAACCAAGACTACCACTTTCATAAACACACTTGAGACTGTATTTGGGTGTTGACTTGGAAAAATTGGGTTTTTACCATTTTGTCATTGTATACTGCATTTTACCTTGCAGTCTCTCAGGACAGAAACAGTAGCTAAAAGCATACTCGAGATCTAGTTCTGAATTCAAAGCTTTTGACATTTCGCCTAAATTGCTGGCATTCCTTTTAATACAATTGCTTGTTGCTGGAATCCGCCGAGCAAAAAAATCGCCATGAATCAATTACTTTTGTCGAAAGAACCGCAACACAACCATCGTGAGATTCAAACAAACAACCAGTCGATCATTGTAGCCTTAAGAACGCACACTTAAACGCATTACTACAGCTTCAAACCAATATTAGAAAAAATTGGAAGAGTTTTGATAAAAAAATGCTTTCACGCCTTTTCAAGTAAGAATGGGCCTCCGTAGTTATATTGGATGTTCCAAGTGGGAAAACGATGGAGTTCTTTAGAAAAATGTAGGTTGCTGACCACTTTCATTTAATGATGTGCCTTGCTGATTTGACAATTTTGGTCTAGAACGGCGTTTGCATCGGGAAGCATGCAAAGGAAATACCTGTTGCGTATAAATTATTCATATAAGCGCAACTCGGTTATAGACCAGCCAACGCGCAATGCTGCAACTAAAATAGCCTGCAACACATCTGCGGATGATTTAAAAGACCAATCATCATTTTCTTACAATTTGTCAATATGTTTGATGATCAAAACAAAATCGTCTTCAATTACAATTAATGTTAACGTAGTCAGAACATGCTGACAACGATTACCTTACTGTCATTTGTTTTTCCTTGATTTGAAAAGTAATTGAAATGGTAATGTTGTATTTGGTGGTAGGTTGGGCAAAGTTTAGCAGTTTAAATTTTTGTACTGTTCTATACACCGAATCAAAATTGGAAAAGTGATTCATCGCTTAGTTACTCCCTTTTCCCTTGTAAAAGCAGAATACGACTACACTCGAAAGCGCCTCCTACAAAATCAATTTGAGCCTAGTTGCTTCGCTCCGTATTTTTGCACTTTACCTACTGAAAAAGCCTTTGTGATTATACAGCACATAAAACAACTGAGGAGTTGAATCACTTCAGAGTTGCCAGTTCTGCTGGCTCAGTGTATTTTTACTGCAAGCACTGCAATGCGATACAAGGTAAATGGTTGCTAAATGTCTTTCTTAATGACGCAACAACGTGGAAGTTTTCTTTTATTAAGCAGCAAGTTATCTGTCGCCCAGTGAACAACTTGAATCTGCAAAAATCGAGTAAATCCTCCTATGTAATGTTTGAGACAGAGTATGTTGTGTTCTTTGCCTTCGTGGTTTTGTGCATGAGTTACAGAAGGGAGTTTGCTGACACAACTGTACCAAAATCATGTTTGATTGTAAAATTTTTAAATCTGCCAGTCGATTGGCGAGCGATTATGACCTGTTCTTTGTGGTTCATGCTTCGTTGCTGTTTGTGTCCTTCTAAACTACTTGTGCCTCTTGAGTAGAGTTTCCAAATAAATTGTTAACGTTATCAATCATTTAATTGCCCATTTTGCTCGAAAGCAACTTATTGCCAACTTTTGACAACCAATTAATGGTTAAGAATATGACTTGATCTTTACAAAAGTGCTACAATTTTGCCGCGCCATGTTCATTCTATTCGACTAAAAGGCTCACAAGTGCTACAACTGTGCAGCGCTTTAAAATTTAAAAGCGTATTCTGTTTTTTATGAACATGGGGCTTAAATTTGAACTCGTCTGATTAGTGACAGAAGATAAGAAACAATAGCAAGAATAGCAACCAGGCTTGCCAGATAGTCTAAAGCCCTTTTAGCCATGCCTAAGTAAAAATTTAGCCAAAATTAGCCATAGCCTAATGATTTTGTGTAAAACCATGTCAAAACATATTTGTTAAAATTGAATGTTTTATTTAAATGATTAAAGAAAGGCATTGTTATATAATAAAAGTATTTTTTGATTAAAAACCTATCTTCTTGTTTTTAATCAAAACGCTTGTTTCATAACCTCTTCAAATTCATCAGCGACTTCTTTGTTAAAAGTGACTTACCACAATTAAAATTATTGAAAATCATGTCTTCTATAAATTTAACTGCAAGTAGCTTTCAAGCACCTTTCTAACAAAAACGATTGATATAGACTGCAAAACCTTAAAAATTAAAAAGTACATTTTAAAAATTTAGCTGTTTCAACATGACTCTATTAGCTCTGTAAGGTGCGAGACAGTTGAAGTATAGAAATTCTGTATTCGACCACCAGCTAAATTAAATATAATTTGGAGTTTGGGTACAGAGGCTTCATTGTCTTCACTAAGTGCTGGTATGTACCTCCAAGTGGTGCAGAGTAGGCAACGGTCTTGGTGGACCGGCTAAACATGCCAGTGACCCTACAGTCACAATTAGCCATAATTAGCCAAAAATGCAATGGCTAAAAAGAATATTTGCTTTTTAGCCAGCAACGCTAACAGAACTGTAAAATTAGCCAAAATGGCTAAAATTAGCCAAGTCTGGCATCTCTGATAGCAACTTGGCAACATTTTTATTGTCGTAAATGGTTACGTCACAAAGCTGATATCATGCACAGTCCAGCCTTTTGCTTTTACACTACGTTTTGCATAAAGCAAAATAATTTCAAAGTTGAATAAAATTATAGGTGGCAAAAGTACAATTGATTGCCCAAATTTAGCAATCAACTGTAATTGTTAAGAGCCGATTTGTGAGCAATTCCTTGTGTGCAATTGTCTGGAAATCCTACTCTTCAAGGTATTAATTGCAGCCATCGCTCCTTTTTCAAGTAGGTCACTTAATCCGCTTAATCTTTTCTGAAGTTACAATCCGCAGACCGCCGCGCAAGTTGTAACCGCGAACATCGACTGTATGTTGCAGTTCTAAATTTGACTTCTGCCAGATATAATTAAGATCGAATAAGCAACTACCGATTGCACATAAGCCACTTTGTGTAGACAAAAAATGCTTGGGGTGGCACTGAATTAATCAATAAAACTCAATATCAGGGTTGTCCGAAATTGTCAACGTATTGGCTTCATTTATTTGTATGCAAGACTCAACGAGTGACCGTAAATTGTCATTTAAAGTTTTAATAGACGAAAACTTAAATCTAGGAGGATAGGCTAAAAAGAGATATTTTGGTTTAAATCACCGGTAAATAAAATTTAAGATATTACATATAGTTAAAAGATATACGGTTGAGACTAACTGGATATGAATTTGGTTTGTTCAGTATTGTTGATTTTTTGCCTACGCTTAGATCTGTTTTAGGCACCTCAATCATTTAAAATGTAATGTGTGCCCAAATACAATTAGTTTATCTCAACTATTTTTAAAAAAGCAAGGAAAATTTGCTGCGGGCTATGGTTATACACGCATTGTTTTTCATAGACTACACCAATAACACCCCACTTTTTGATACACTGCCTACCCCCTTATTATCTGAAGTTGTTCTTCGTCTTCCCTACATTTGCGATAATTGCAACTCAGCGAAAACAAAAATCAAAAAATTAAGTTATGCCGTTTGCAATGTTCAGTGAAAACACTGTTGATGCATCTTACTTGTTTGTAAAAAAGTTTTTGCTGAGGATTTTGACAACACGAGCCGCACATCATGTTTTTCGTCATGTCTATTTTTCTTTTTTGCTCCCCTTCCCTCCCCTAAAATCCGATTTTTGTTCTTTTTGGAAGGTTGGCCTCTGTGGTTGGAAACCATTGCGTAATACCGAAATTCTGAAAGAGCTGGCATCTGGGTTGAAGTAGTTCGACACAAGGCCCGAGCAAATCGTAAATAAAAAGCAACTAACTAAATGCTGAACAGTTTTCGGAAAAACTTGGCCAGATGAAAAGCTGAATTATAACATAATCAGCGGATGCACGAGACTAACAAATATCGCTGATGCTCGGTGAAAACGCAACGGTTAATCTAGCGCTAGCCAGAAAACTCATTTATACTAGGATTTTTATCTGCAGGATTTCGGTCCACAGCTTACAACGATGTACTACAGCTAACTGTATTTCAAAATTTGACAATATATAGGCTTCCTGTACCCAAAGAATCAATTTCTTATTATAATCGCTTTTATTTGTTTTACAGGCGAAAACTTGCAAAACCCTTATTAGAACTTCAATCTGGTCATGAAACAAAGCAGAATGTCAACAGAAAAACATCCATATCAAGTGACGGAGAAAAAAATGTAGTTTTTTCAAGTATAAACACCACAAATTTCTCGCCAGAATTTTTACAGCAATTGTATAAACTAACCTACCAAAAATATCTCGATGAAAAATATCTCACTCTCACGGAAAAAGGAATCAATGTGTTTAGTAAGCGTACTAAGAATTTGTTATGTGATAATGGAAATCCCCATTCTATCAATCGATTGATCTCTGGTTCTTAACCCACATGGGATTTGCGTGGTTAAACCCCAGGAAAAAGTTACTTTGTGGTAGTCTTTAATGCTTGATGGTCAAAGTGCCAACTACATGTAATTGCAAATTTATTTGTATTTGATGCATAATTGCACGTAGCGGCTGGTTTTTATGCTTGTAAAAAATGAAAGTATGCTCAATACATGAGTGAGCACAATTGTTGCTACGTGCGGATGCTAATAATGTGAAACAGAATATCCATAACCTATGCCACCTGACTCAGTTGAGCAAGAACATGCTGATCATTTTAGGGATAATTAGCTGCCAAATCTAAAAGTTCATGATAGATGATGGCAAGCCTACTTCTCTAATGAGGTGACTTCCGTTGTTTGGTGACCAAGAGCAATCTCAAACAATGTACGTGTCAAAAAGCTACACTTTTTCCATTAAAGCACGGTAGTTCTAAGTGTTCGCTAATGGACGTTAGACTTTATTCTTCCTAATCCGAAAATGTCGTTTTATTCATCTCAAAGTTAACGCAACAGTTCTTGTAACAAATTTTCAGGTTCCGTGAAAAAAAGCCAAAAGCAATTTTGGAATAATGAGCCATACTTGAGCAGAAGAAAAGAGCTTCAAGATCGTTGCAGAAATTTGCCAAAAGCTCCTGAAATTCTTTACTCCCGAATGGTTTATGATGATCGCCTACAACTGATTATGTGCGAAGTACCAAAGGTCGAAAAATTATTGCAACTTAGCTGGAATTTCTATTTACTTAGATTCAATATTTTTACTTAAAAAACGATTTCATTAAAAATTTATGAGCTCGAGTTGCAACAAAAATCAGCCTTATTCGCTAGTTTTTAAGGAACAACATGACTAAGCTGCCATCCAGTAGCTAAAAAACTGCTTTGCTAAGATAATTTAAACGCTGAAACTCCGAGGTCAGTGGCTCTTGTCTCAAGCAGGGCAATGATGTTTTGTGCTTAGGTATTACGTTTTATTTTCAAGGTAATATGGAGTTATTAGTTTATTGTTTGTCCCTCCTTTTTCTTAAGATAGAAATGTCATCCATGTCCGTCTATCTGTCGCCTTTTACGACACTCTGGGTGAGCAGCTTCACCATTCAACCCGGTAACGCGTTTTACGGCCATTTTTTTGCGTGGTCGCTAAGAGTGCAGCAGAATACCACTGGAGTAATGAGCTCTGTTCTCTGTGATGCACGTGCATAATAAATGTCTTTGCTACTACATGCATGAAGATCGAATCCTATATTTTCGCATTTATTTTTTCTTTAAATGTGCTTTACATAAGCTGGCCCCTGCGACTTTACGTGTAGTGTTTGATAAGCAAGTTTTCCGCACGTATTTTCTTATTCACCTTCTTACTTACGTGCTTTTTGCTGGAATAAGTATCTTGCACCTTGCACTTCCTTGTATCTATCACCTTGTACTTCCACCGCTGCAACATTCTACCAGCTGCACTAGCAACTTGAAAGAGGTTCTGATGACTAGTTATAGATATGACCTTGCAAGTTTTCTCTTGACTAAACAACAAAAATACTATAACTCTGCACGAGTTGCTCAGATAATTTTGCTTATAAAAAAATGAGCTGATTTTGAGTGAAAATCACCAGATTGAGGTAGGTTTAGAAAAACACTTTTCTGTCGTCTTATTAACAAGATTGTCGCCAGGGCTAAAGACCCCTTTCCTTATTTTCAAATTTTGCTTTCAGAAAGCGAAGTGTTTTTTTTTAGAGAATTGAAACAACTTTATCTCATTGATGGACCGTGGTGTTGTTTAGACGATCGCTCATTAACTGCTACGCACAATTTCGCTTTATTTTGAATAGTTTTACTACAGCTTGTTGAACAAATTTTAATTCTGTAGATCTGAGGGTATATAATTCCCGTTTCGAAATTAAACAAATGATTGTTAATAGGCTGCTTCCACAACTTGGAGAAGATATTTATTTTATTTGATGGGAAAAGCAACAGACAAGTCACGAATAGATTATATTGATCCTTCCATTGTTACTCTTGGCCATGGAAATCTACCTCTTCTATCGAAGTGTGTGATCTTTATTATTGCATCTTTACGGGTATGCACGGTAACTTGGTTCAAAGGTCAAGTTGTTATCGCATTGGAAAGAACGCAAAAACTATGCAGGGCTAATTAGCAGAAAAGCGACCAGTGGAAATGGTGAGGTGGCGTGCCATCACCTTTGTATTGAAAAATAAAAATGTCACATCAAAAAAGGTCTTCGCCTCCAAACAAAAATGAAGGTATAAACTTAGTTTGTTGCTAACTCCTTTCGATTTTTTCTGGTTGCTACTTGCAATAAGTGGGCTACTGTTTGTTATCATTGTTGTAAGTAAACTTAGCAGAAACGCCTCAAAAACTTCTGCCAAAGTGTTTTAATCATTTTGGATTAATTTTTAACTCGCGCGCTTCGGCCGCATTGTCTAGCTGAGGATGGAAACGTGCGTTCTACGTGTTTGTGCTTCAGGGAAAAAAAACATGGCACAATAATGTTAAAAACACATATCAGGCCAAAATTAATTGCTTGTGATAGAACTTTCTGCAATATTTGAGTTTTTGGACAGGCTAATTCACTCGAAGTAAGATTGTGGTGGTATTTGATGGTTTGCAAGAATTTTTATAAGGGTCTCGTAGTTTTGATTATTTTTAAGACTTAAGACCAAACAAGTCAATTTGCAAAAAGAAACAAATTCATTCATTGAATGCGAGCGCAAAACAGTTTATAGAAAAGTTTTTCTGTGTTACAGCTTACCCGAGAAAGAAGCACTAGACCGACTTTTAACCTACACCACTTTCTTCGTTGCCCGCGATCCGCTGACTAGGTTTGTATCCTCTTATGAAAGCAAGTTCACGAACCCATGGGACAGTTCCTATTACTCAAAATACGGGAAACAAGTTTCAATTTCTCAAGCAGCGACGTACTTAAAAGGACTAAAGTTCTTCACAAACAAGTAGGAATAATTCGGAATTTTGCAGTAATTTTTGAAATATTTTAGAAAGGGCTCCCTCCAACTAACTCTTTTTCGTGGCGCAATGTCGTGGCCAATAAGAACACCACAAAGGCTTCCAGCAAATTATTAAAGCTATATCACTTATTTTTTGTTTATAAAGGCTATTTATCAAGCTATATCTCGATGTTGGTTAGGTGTGGGGTGTCACTCTGTGAAAACGCTTTTTACCTTTAATTATTCCAGTTTAAAGATAGGTTTTCTGCAAATTTTAAAAGTTGCATGTTCATCAAGCAATAAAATTACCAATACAGTAGACGCCGCTTAATATGACCACCTTGGGACCGGTCATAATATCCCAATGGTCATAAAAGCGGAAGCCTCCATAACAGCTCCTGAATCGATGCCGTAAGCCACAAGAAGTCCTAATACCGTCAAATTCATCGTTTAACCGAAGTAACTGTGTGACGTTGGCAGTAAAACAAAGTACAGTACTGTAACAGTACAAGTGACGGTAAAACTAAGTACAGTATGTTGAAAAGATGAAGTTATAAGTGAGTGGCGGGAAAAAATACTGTACTGTAGTAAGGTAGATGGAGAAAATGTTGGTCATATTATCCGAAATTTGGTCATATTAAACGGAGAATTTTAAATGGAAAAATTTCGGACCTTACCAAATTGATCATAATAAGCGGCTGGTCATATTATCCGTGGTCGTAACAAGCGGCGCCTAGTGATCAGCTTTTCCTGGAGATTAAACGCATTGTGCGATGATTTTTAAAGCACAAAATAAGCCCCGTGGGCAGAGTCGCTCAAAAATGGGCTACAAGCGTCAGCCTTGGCTTTGAAAATTTGTTCTGAAACTTAACAAACACATTGACTTAAGGAGTGGAATCTGGCAAGGTTTGCCTCCCTCCCTCCATCTTCTTTCACGGCGTCACTCAGTATAGTAAGTTATCGGTACAATCTTCAAATAACTATTAGAAATCAATAAAATTTTCAAATGAATGACGATAACCTACCAATAAAATGTCCCGAAGCAAAGATGTTGTTGTTGGTTTACTCCTCCTCTTCCTTGGGATGGAGGTATGGCGCGAACAGCAATCCAGGTTCACGCCATCAACTTAATTGAATTAGGCCACGGGAAAAGTGGCAGTCCATTTTGAACCAGTCGTGGATGCAAACTGCCGACTGGTAGCCCCACCACCAACAAGGCGGACTCCCATTGGTAGGTACCCAAAAGTCGCCTCTTACGACATGCTGGGTGAGCAGCTTCACTATTCTAACCCGGTGAAGCACGAGTAACCGAGCAAAGATTTTATTTAAGTCTGTTACACCAAATATAGCGTCGCAAAATAACAAAACACGTAGACTTCGCTCTATCCTAATTGCTATGTCATAATCAAGTGCTAAAGTTCATTTAAAAAAGCTAGAAACTGGAGGCACATTTTTTTTCATACGTAATTTTTGAACCCAGTTTCATCAACGCAGTGCTTTTTTTACCTACGAAAATTTCTGCATGCTATTTTTAATGATTCTAGTAAAGCCATTAGCAGATTAATCTGCTTTTTATTTGCGGATTATCAAACCGCTAAAATAAATGATGTTCAAGAGGTAAATTGTCTTTATTCCTCGTCTCAAAATTGTTTGTGTGTTAAACCAAGCAAGGCTTTGTATGGTAAAAGCAATGACATTGACAGCCTAATTTTAGCCTAGTCTAACGGAAAGGAGTTACAGATCACTGACTAGATTAACTTAGTGGCTTGCATGTATAGAAATGGGCTACCATTGACCTTTGAGTTCGGGAAAGCATACTGGTGCAGTAACTAAAAAAATTTCCAACTTCTTGGTATGGGCAAGGTCTTGCATTTCGGAGGAGTTTCTCAGATTATGAGGTTTTCGTGTGCCCTTTTTGCTAGTCTTCAGTTGGGCTAAGCCACCACGACGAATAGACTGCTTGGCTCCGCCACCTGTGTGCCACATGAAGATGGAGGCATTCCGTGAAGTGTCTTGCCCAAGGACACAACAAGCAAGCTTGCCGACTTGTTCTCCACACTATACCTATGTGCTGAGCGCCAAGCAGGGATACTGTGAATATCACTTTTTAAAGTCTTGTGGTATCACTCGACTTGGTAAATAAACCCCAGGTCTACCGACAGCAAAGCGGACGCTCTAACCACTACACCATCGCTCCAGTTAGAATTTAAGATGACGCCACAAATAATGCATGATTGCAAAATTTGTTTAATTTGCTCAAAAAATGATTGTAGCAGTCTAGCTAACTGAAGACTCGCAAACAGAGGATGAGCGCTTACGCAGTGTATGTACATCTTCCTGCATAATGCTCAGAACGAATAGTTCAAACAACGAAGAAGAAGACCTTAAAATCTAAAGAGATGAGATATTTGCCAGTCGGTAAGTTAAGAGCTGGCTTTTGTGCGAGCAAAAAAAACGTTTTTCTCTTTCAACGAAGGGGAATATCAACAAAATTAACTGTTGTTATAACATCATCATGACATCGCCAATTCCCTTATGATACCCACCCTGTCAGTGATCAATCGAGCCCAGTTTTGTGTTTTCGCGCCCAGTAATTTCGGAAGAACTAAGGCGTATGTACGTACGAACATAGGAGAGGGAACTTTGCTTTATATATTAGATGCATTTTTCATTAAAGATTTTTATCTAAGTTACCATACTTTGAAAAAATCGTCCAGTTTTTACACTTCAATGGCAAAATCGGTTAATCAGTAAGCAAGAATGCATCGTGTTGGCTACTTTGTTTCAGAGGTGGAATTATTGAGCTGTTGAAAGATGAAGGCTATCATCGATTAAACGAAAGCGATCAAAAAAATGCTGTTCGATATATCGAAGATATGAACAACGGTAAATTGTCCCTTCGGCAGTTTGCCGAGTAAGTACCATATATCTAGAAGACTACATTTGCTTTTTGCCATTAGTTCTTAAAGTACCGAAATTGAGGTGATTATTGAATAGCTAAACCGTACCTCAAGTTTTACAGAATTTCAATTTGTCTAAGTAATTTTACGGCTAATAGAAATTTGCTTTCTACAGTGGCCGTGTATTAAAATACATAGTTCAACAATTCCTGTCCTTTTTGATTTTTCAAATGCAGAATTTTGACTCTGTTTGAAAGTTCACAACTTTTTGGTTAAGCAGTTCAAACAATTTATTGCAAAAGTTTGGGTTGCGCTTGATTTGACCCTAATCCTCTTTGTATTTGTGTTTAGACATGTAGTTGCCACTGGCAATAATACAAATGCCAGGTTTGACGCTCACTGGCGCCCTCAAGTACGGCTTTGCAATCCTTGTGTAGTAAACTACGACTTCATCATCCGCTTCGAACATCTGGCAAAGGACTCCAATCATATTTTAGAATATTTGCAAAGAAATGATCCTGAGGAAAAGAAAGTGTTTTTTAATCCCAAGAGATCGCCAGTAATAGACAGAAACAAAACTAAAAAGGCATTTTCGTCTTTACCCAACTCACTGTTTGAAAAACTTAAAAAGATATACTTAGACGATTTTCAGGCTTTTAATTATTCCTCCGAGCAAATTTGAGGTACAACGTTACTCATACGTTTGAGGTTATTTTCAATTTTTGCTTTCAAGGTGTAGAGATATGGAGTCATATCAAAGACTTTAAAATGATATTTGCAGATTACAGCAGCGGGCTTTTAACATCCTGATATCAACAAATTTTTTTATTATATTTTTGCAGTTAATTTTTTTAATCGCAAGTTATTTTAATTGCCGCAAAGAAACTCAATTAAATTCATTGCTTTTTACATTTCGATTTGTAAGCGTAAGGTGCTGGCGGCACTGACAATCCAAAACAAGTTTTTGTGTTTCCAGCAATAAATCTCTGTAACCAAAAAATAAACGTTTTATTCTAATGTACCAAATCAATAAAACTAATAAATTTAACGTTTGATGTTAACAATCTACTAATCTGGCGGCTTATACGAAACGAAATCACACTGTCAACTAGCTATTTTGGCGTCTTTCCTTTGTCTAGCTGAGCTAATGCAAACACAAACTCTGCTGAAATCTTGTGAACTACAAATAAAGGATCCGAATTTTATCAAATCAAGGAACACCAGAGGAAAAGCGAGTTTGGGAGAAACTGAAATTTCCCTATCACCCCAGCTTTACATGTGGAATTGTGCCTAAGTAGCCCCAATGGCCATTATTTTTTACATCCACTTTCATTTTAATTTGGAGGTTGCCAGATGGTTGAAATGATAGATTGTTGAAATGATGCAAACGAAAATAAAAAATTCATCTGAGGTATTACAAGCAAATCTAGCAAATTGCGTAGACTAATTGTTGCAAAATTTTATTGCATCGTATTAATTAATAAATGTAATTATATGTATTGCTTTTATTTTATAGCCAATATACGTACTAGCGGACAGAGCTACCAGTCAGTTATATCGAGTTACAAGCGTCAGTTTAGCTGACTTCGCTGAAAAAGCCTTTCTATGAGCAATAAAGAAGGGTTGGTATAAATGGGGCTATTGACCCCAAGCTCCCTAATTCCAATAGCCATATGTCAAGACCGTTCTTACTCACAAACCCTCAATCATTTCACAAATGCTATTCGTATTTGTACTAAGTATAAGGAAACTAGGTCAAAGTTGATGGTAGGCACCGCAATGGGTTTTGTTTCATAATTACAGAAATAGGTAATTTGGTGGTAGGCTTAATTCAGGACATGATGCAACCCTTCTCGGAATGATGTTTGTCATGCCAAGACTAATTCCAGGATCGAGCAAAAAGAGATATACCTCTCGGCGAAAGTGCGACATCTAATCACCCGGTTGGCCTAATAGACCATTTTCAAGAAAAAACGTCTCTTCATAAATGCGACTGTGTATTTGGTGAACATGATTTCACATATTGGTATAGACTAATTGACCCATTTTTCCAATTAATTTCTCTTCAAACTGGATTTCATCTAGGCCTACTATGCTCGTAATTCCGACCTCTGTACAATTAAACTAGAACTATTAGATGTAATTTACTACTCTCAAGCAGCAAATAATTCACAAATTGCCGTGCGTTCAGTTGACGAAAAAGGGCATAGGGTGGTCATAAAGTCAAAGACAGGTATGGAAGGACCCCGAAGTGACCGGTTTGCTTACAGAAATAAAATAACAGACCTACAACGTACAACATTTATGGAATTGTGGGCCTTGTTACCAAATTTATAGCTTCTGGCTGCGCGTGTTTCTTGCTTCCGGCTTAAAACACAGCCACGGGAGGGCGAAATGACCAAGTCCCCATTGTCTACAGCTCAGTTCTTATGGTAAATCAGGTTAAGGACTAAGTGGATGACCTATTGACCAGCTTTTTGTGCTAAAGAATAATTATTTCTTCTACTTTGGCTTTCTTAAGTGAAGTCCGCTTACGGTTTGGTTGATATAATTTCTGTACTTCCATGCAAATACACCAAAATATGATTGCACTTAAGCAGGAAGCTTATCAGTGGTAAGCTTCAAAATTTACTTTCTTTTGAAATGACGGTGGATTATGAGCACAGCTGCTGATTTCCCCAAAGTGGTAGCAGACAGGCCTATGACTTCACTTAATACAGCGACGAAACAGTCTTTGTTGAACTGTTTTAAGAGAAAAAAAGCAAGCTTACAATAACGCTTAAAGCATTTGATGAACTTGGGAAGTGATTTAATATCTTTGAGTGCTACAGGTAGTTTATTCCATAACATTGGTCCTCTAAATTTCAGTGTTTGTTGTGTGAGTTTTATTCTGCAATATTGAGGGCACAATTTGGTCTTGGATCGAGTACGAAGAGTGACTTTCTCGCCAAGAAAGTTAGAATCAAAGATGTTTGAAAAAGCTGGAGGAAGAGATTTATTAAAGTATTAGCCGGCGTCGCCCGGCAGAGACCCCTCATCAATAATGTCCGGGTTTAGTATTTCGATTTAACCAACTACGCCGGCTTCACCCATCCGGCTCTTGGGTGAGCAGTAGCAAAAAGTTAATAAATTTAATGCACTTTCACAAGTCTTGCGCACGAAATTGTGATCATCATATTCTCTTAATCATGACTGGCTATGCTCACAAAGAATCTTGCCACAAATTATCGTCAATACTTGTGAGGGAGCAGGGATTAATTAATAGGGATTGTAGCGGCAAAATGGTGGTTGCTTTCACAATTAAAAAACTATTCAATGGTAAGCCTCATTTGCCAATTGGTGCTGCCCTTTTCCTGTTTATATTTGTGGTATTAAGTTTTTAATTTGGCTACGCTATTGGTCTTGTTTCCGGCATAGCGACAAAAGCGGCTATTGTTCTCTGTATATTCAGTTTTACAAATTGTTCTGGTTATGGTTTTATATTAATTTGTTCTTAAATTTGGGATTTTATAACAATGATGTAGAGTATAGACTTAAATGACATGAATGCCATAACAGCCATCATAAATGACGGCATCACCCAAAGAGACCCCGTCAGTAACGTCGGGATTGAGAGTCTCGGTTCAGCCGGCCAAGCCGCATTTACCTATCAGGCTCTAGTATGAACATTTATCAAACGTTTATGTGTTTTCTGCACATAAGATTTTCACTACTTTGTGTGCTCCTTTTTCTAATAGAATATGTCATTTCAAGATCCTGGCTATGCCTTAGGTCTATGTGCTCTGTTCATTGCTGACAAGAACCCAAAGGAGCCTTGCGTTTCCCGTAGTTTGGAAGTAGGAATTACATTTCTGGTTATATACTATTCTAAAACAAATAGCAAAAATGTCTTTCGTGAGATGCGATTTGACACAGTGAGGCTGTTTTTTTTTTATTTCCCCTTAAACTTTCTCAAGTCCTCGCTGGCTACGCATTGTGTAGCATGCTTTTTTTCCTTGCTTGACGTGCCCTGGGGAGTTTAAAGTGTCCTTGCATTTCCTCAAATGTTTGATTTGACCTCGGTAGCTCTACAAAGCTATTATAAAGCAAAATACCAATAACATCTTTCATGTGGTGCGATTTAACACAGTGAAATTGTTGTTAATTTTGATTTCGCCTCAAACTTTTTTTGGTCTTTATCAAACCAGTTGTTGGAGTGTGTTTTTGCCTCGGATTGGTTAGTGGAAAACATGCATCAAAAATTTTATAGTAATGGCTAATGAATAATTCATATGCTAAATTAGGGTCTGATTCCCTTAAAACTACGTCAATGTCAAAAGTAGAGTCTAATGTGTTGTGAAAGTTGTTGATATTCTCTTGGTTAAAAATTCTAATCTTTGAATTGTGAATACTTTTATGGTGGTGTGCTTCAAAACATGTGAACAGAGGCATGTGGTCAGAAATGGGGTGAAGAAGAATTTTTGCTTTTATGACATGAGAATATATGCTTGCCTAGACATGTTCAAAAACGGTTGCACTGGAACTGCTAATGCGTGTTGGTATATTTATCAATGAGTAACAACAGTAGTCAAACATTGTTTCAATAAATTTACTAGTGTATCTGTTTTCTGCTTGCAAAAGGTCATAATTAAAATCTCCATATATAAGGCATTTAGTATTTGGTTTGAGATGATTTAATACGCTACTTAAATTAGTAATAAATTGTTGGTTGGAGGTGGAGTCTGTCATTGGTGATCTGTATATGATCCCTCATGTAATAGTATCGTGTTTCAATTTAATTTTTACAAAAATAGATTCAAAAACTTTTTTATTCATAAATGAAAGTTTATCAATTACTGTAAATTGTAAATTTTTTTTATATAAAAAGCTACACCTCCACCTTTCAAATTTGTTCTTGGATTTTGTACAAGGTAATAATTATCAAGATTATTGTATGGGCCCGAATTAAGTGGTGCAACCCACGTTTCAGTAATGGCTATTTTATCTGGTATTCTTGGTAAGGAAAAAATTAATGCTTCAAATTTAGTAAAGTTTGCAGTATTTACAAGTGATCTCATGTTTACAATCATACCAAGAAGTTGATTGGTAAAGTTGTCATTAATTGCAATGTCCTGTATGTTTGAAGTATTAATGTACTGGCTACAGCAGATGCGTCCAACCTTTTTAGACTAAGGGCCACATGTGACTTGTAAAATATTTCAAGAGCCACTTTACATATTGCCATCACCAAATGGTAACTACGCTGACTTCAAGTTGGTCCAAAAATTATTTTTGCATCAAAATTTTAATTGAAGAAAAATGAGTAGCCCTATTTTACAATTACCAAACAATAAAAAATGGCAAACAACAATCCAGACAAAAAATTTGCAATACGCAACAATATTTCAATGCGAAGGTTGGCACTGCTTTTCAACAACAAGCTAGGTAATGCTTGCAGGTAGAGATGATGTAGCAATGCGCAGCGAATTTTCCATATGTCTGTCAGATGTTAGTGATGCCAGGGAAGATTTTGCGTAGTACATCCTCGAAAAATCTTGCTCGCACAAGTAAGTGGTGTCAAATAATGAAGACATGTAAACAGCCAATGTGTGAATCCTTTGATATTTTTCTTTTGACACGAATTTTTTGTAAAATTCCAGCAACGAAAAGTTGTTGAACTTCTCTTTTAAATCATACGAACACTGAAAATCAACAAATTCCATCTGTAAGTTTTCAGGTACCTCCTTAATCTTCACAGAAAATGGGCAGGAAAGCATTTTGAAACGCATGGCAGAGTTTTCAAAGTCAGAGAATCTGTGGTCAAAATCCTTTTTCAGTTCTGTTATCAGATTTGCGTATTTCTGAGTATGTTGGACTTCAAGACTTTTAAGAGTAGGAAAATGAATAAAATTTTGGTTCTGTATCGGCGTTTCCCACAGTGCCAATTTCGTAACAAAAGTGTTGATATGATCGAACATGGAATGTATTAATTGCTCTTTTTCCTGAAGTTGTGAATTTAGTTTGTTTAAGTGGGTAGTTACATCCACTAAAAAAGCAAAGTCTTGTATCCATTCGGGGTTGTTAAATTCAGCAATAGGGTGTCCTTTTCCTTCCATAAACGCTTGTATTGCATCCTTGAGTTCAAACACCCGTTTCAAAGTTTTACCTCGACTCAGTCAATGGACCTCAGTGTAGTATGAAATGTTTCCAAAGTCTGCATTCATGCTGCGTAGTAGCTCTTGAAACTCTATATGGTGTAACCCTTTGGAACGAATGAAATTGACCGTTTTAGTGACAAGTGCCATGACATTTTGCATTTTTAATGATTTTGCACAAAGGTTCTCTTGGTGTATTATGCAATGAAACTGCATAGTAGAGTCATTTCGGGCTTTACTTGCTTCACGTTGAAGTAAGGTTCCTAGACTTTGTTGTTTCCTGGTCATTCATGGGACACCATCAGTGGCTATTTCCGAAAGATTCGACAAAGACAAGCCCAGACGCTTGGTTGTTGCCATCACACCTTCCAACAAATCAAAGCCTCTGGTTGTGCCTTTAAGAGGAAAAGTGGCTGCAAGCTCTTTAATAATTTCAAAATTGTCATCAACTCCGCATATGAAGATGGCCAATTGAGAAGCAAATCTGATATCAGTGCTTTCGTCGAGCGCCAAATAATACGATGAAAAATTTTTCGCTTTTGCGGTTAAACTTTCCTCCAAAGAATATTCAAGCTCTTCAACACGACGAGCAATGGTTTGTCTTGAAAGGTTTGTTTTTGCAAAAGTCTCTTTTTTTCAGGACACAAGACATCAGCAACCCGAACAATGCATTCCTTTACGAACTCTCCCTCTGAAAAAGGCTTCGACTTTTTTTGCGATTGTTTCGGCCACCAAAAAGCTCGCGTTTACAATTGACTCCTGCTGTAAAGAAAGTTTTGAAAAAACCGATTGTTGTCCTCGAAGAACTTTCGCTAATTCTTTCACTTTTTTTTTATCTACATTCGCTTTGATATTTATCATAATGTCATGAGTGCTTACCAGTGGTGGGATCAAAAATTTTAAGAACAGGTTCTCTTTTGTATCAAACTCACAAACAACAGGTTCCCTCATTTTAGAAAGCCCATTTGCTGCGGTCGTCTAAGGTCTATAACAAAAAACAAGAACGGGTTCGCTGATTATCACGACACTCAAAGAACGGGTTCGCACGAACCCGTGCGAACCCCCTGAATCCCAACACTGGTGCTTACTGACATAATGTCGTTTTGTGTTGTATTCTTTGCACTCAGGTACCGGCTGATATCAGACAAATTGGCTAAATGTCAACAAGCACAAAAAACAAAAAAATATTAATATGTCCACCTTTCTTGGAATATTCTGTTAGCGGTGCTGCTTGCTTTTCGTTTTCTTTTCTACATTTTGCAAAAACTAGTTTAATCACTTTCAATAATGAAGCAACAAAGTAAATAAACAAAAGACTCTTAAGCAGCACTTACCTTACTTTTTGAAAAAAAGGTAACAGTGTGATTGAGATGTCATAATGAAACCTGAAACAACACCTATCAAGTCTGCAACTGTAATAAGAAGTACCTAAACGAAAATATGGTACATTACAAGTTCTCTGGATTACACTGTAGACAATCAGTGTTTTTCAATTCGGAAAATGCTCTGCGGGCCACAAGTGGCCCGCGGGTCACGGGTTGGACGCCCATGAAATACAGCAATCAAATAAACTGTCGTCTAAATTGTTATTACCAGTTTGAGGAATATCAAATAAGGAATTCATATAATCAGCTGAGATATCTAGATCATATGAGAGGTTTGGAAAGCATTTATTATCATTTAGGGGCATAATTGGGTAATGTTGCAAATGTAAATTGGCTCAAAAATTGAATTACTATTGGACTACTGGCAGAGTTGAAAAAATAGTGCTCAATAGCCTTTTGTATTGTGTGGTTTAATGTGCTGTTACTAATAGTGATGGCTTGCGGCATATAATTAGCAGTTAGTACATCAAAAAAGCAGTAAGAGACTATTTCTCAGGAAATCTAATTCCAGCAATGTTAGCAAAATCATCAATTCTATGTCGTTTACCTTCAAAATTGAAAAATATATTACCTTTCTGTGGCCAAACGTTTTGAAACCCAAAAACGTTTTTAGATTGTTCCAGCAATTTAGATCTGCGCCTTGTCAAAGAGTCTGTTGTGGCAAGCTTAGGATCTGATTCCTTAGTTGCTTTAAATAATGATTTACTGTTGAATACCTGATTTCTGACAGACCTTCTGACAAATTTGATGATTATTGGATTTTTTCCTTTTTGAGAAGGCATCACATGACAAATATCAATGTCACTATTACGAATAGGATGAGCAAATTTTAGTCTAGAATTCAGAGTATCTAGCACAAAATTTTTTAAGTTACATAACCTGCATTTTCTTTGGAAAGGTTAACACATCCATGTAAAATAAGGTAGTTGCTCCTTCCATACTGTTCAAGGTCATCCATTCTTTTGTCTTTTTCAATTTGTTTAGCTAAATCCTTTATTGTGGCTTTGATTACAGTTATTCATTGCGACAGTTCTTCCAGCAGTTCTTTTTAACCTTTGCCACTACTGGTACCTGAAACAAATGCAGGAGCATCAGCGTTCTCATTTACACCTGATAAGTTTAAAAAATTTGACTGATACTCATCCTGTTTTTGTTCAATTTTAGCCAGCTTTTCCAGAATTACAGCCAATTCCCGAGATATCATTTCAGATCCAATATTATGAGTAGCAGTTCCCACAAAATGTGCAGATAGAAATGAAATTGCAAGTGTTAAATGCCAATAATAATCTATACCGTTTTACCAAACACTACAAAAGACCTTACCAATACATAACCTTATTCAAATAGAATCACAAACTACCACAAATACTTCTACGTCTCTGTGGCGTTTCAATAGAATTTTCGTTCTATCTCAATCATTAATTTACTTCTTAAAGTTGAGGCGACTTGTAGTATCGCTCGAATAATTAAGTCTGGTTGCAACTTAATAGCTAAGAAAAGATTGGTTTCCACTAAGATACTTTAACTCACGCACTTCTCGATCAAGAATAAAACAAATATATTTACAACTCACTTTAAAACTTCGAATTCCTTCGCTGGTCAAATACAGAAACTAAAGCACTTAGTATATAAATATCAAAGACTAACCAAAACCAAAACCACCAAAATAATCGCTTGATTCCTGTCACAACAGAACAACGCCTTTTAACTACACTCTACTCTCTCTACTGAACCACTCTAAATCGTAAAAAATCTCGCCGGCTTATATGCAAAAGAACTATCTTCTGGAAAATGCTAGAACATCACGTGACACAGAAAAACACGCGTTAATAAATTATGTAATTGGCCTTCAAAATAAATCTTTGAGAAGGAACAAGATTCACTAAAATACACTGGAACTTAGTCACGTGGTCAATCATTGTGACGTGAGAAAAAGTGTGTGAGTTACAAATCTATTAATAAATGCGAAAGAAAAAAATACAAATTGAGCAAATTTTTTTATTGCACGAAAGAAAAAAAGATCTTTTATTCGAAAACAGCTTAGCGAGTTTAGGGCTTCAGACAATTCAGATTTGCCAATAAAATAATCACCGCAAAATAAAACAACAGATTACAACAACTGTACAAATACGAAAACTAATCTTTCAACGCAAATTTTCTTATTCGTGACAGTCTCAAAGCCCTGATATTATTGTGCAATTTATCAACCTGGTAGCAGGTCTTGTCGCACAAAGGTTCCCATGGTGCATATGACTAGAGTCAGCTTGTGTGTTGCGTGAGACATAGTAAGAGATTATGTGGTAAGTGTAAGCTTCAAAAAGTGGATTCACAATGGGTGGAAAGATTAAGCGACATGCCTAACCTATCACAAGCGTCAACGACCATAATCACAAAAGGTTTAATAACTGAAAAAACTGACGATCTGGGGCCGGATGCTTAGTTTAATCAATACAATACAATAAAATCATTACAAATCAATCTGAAAGAGCTTGCGCATAATTCATAGACTAATTGCATTCGTGTACTGATTTCACATTCCTACAAATAGAGATACAGAGCAGAAAAAGTGGAACCATAAATGAAGTTTGTGATACTCAATCAAATTATATTGAATTGCGTTGTCAGTCAGCAAATACAGTGATGGGCGATCCAAAATTTTAAAACTTTTGATCTAAAGCCCAGTTATAAGTGTCTGTCTGCGTCAACTCCTCCGGAACTGCTACAAGCATGAAACTTGGCGCGATTTATCACCACTCGGAGGTGAGGGTTATAAAAGGGTTAGTGACGGTATGATGATGTCAAAATCAAAGACTTTTAAAAATTCACTTCTTTTCATAAAGGAAACCGATTTTTGGATGAAATCAAATCCAGCGCACGACTTACCAACTTTCAAAAGTTGTGTTTTCTCAGGGGATAAGATGTCATCACAATTGTCAACTGATTCTAGAATTTGTTTTCTTTATTCTCTCAAAACACAATCACGCAGCCAAAAGCTTTATTGCGAGATAATAACAAGCTGCTTCCGATAAAAAATTCTGCAACAATGTGAGTGCCATTGATGACGCAACAATCTACTCTTTTCTTTAAGCATGCGGTTTTCTAAAGCAGAGATTCCCAAACTGAGGTCCGTGGACCCCTGGGGTCCGTGACGACCGCACAGGGTGTCCGTAGCTTCGTCCTGGTCAGTCAATCAATCAACGTTTGTCTCGGTTAGCCAAGGTTTTGGAAATTTACTTCAGTGAAATTAAGAAAAGTAACTGGAGTCAAACGTCGGTTTTCGAACACAATTCGTTCTGCAAGGCTGTTCAAAAACCAACTTGTTCAAAAACCGAATCATATTTTTCAATTACAAATAATGTAAAAGAGATTAATTCGTTCCATGCGCCAAAAGAATAACTTATTTATCTGCTTACACTATACCCTGCATATTAAAGTGTTACAGAATCGGCTTCAGAAAGAAAAAAAAAAAATATTTTTGATTTCCGTGGCTGAACTGAACTAGCGCCCTTTTGTTCTCGCACATCTAGTACTTTCTGTTTTGCGTTTGGGGGCTTGAGATTGGAATGCGACTCTTGGGCGTTTTGTGCCTAAAATTGGCCGAGATTTTCATTCTAAGGTACTTGTGGGTTATCTGTCACCACTTTTTTTCACCAGGTATTAAATTACTATTATTTAACTGTATATATAATGTTTAAGCCTAAAATGAGTTTGGAAGGCAGTGTACACTAAAGGGGCAGGCCCGGTATGTAAATGTATGGGGCAGTGTACACTGGAAGGGAGTGTACAGGGTTAGGTTTATTAAATTAAAAAAAAGTGGTGACAGATAACCCATAAGTACCCATTCTAATTAGCTTACCTCTCGTTCCAAGTAGTAGAATAGTAACGTTGTTTGGATTTTAAGTTAGTTGCTTAATTTGGTTGCTGCAGGAAGTTCAATTTGTTTTTCTGCATTCCGTTATTTTTGAAGAAGCCCTCAGCGAATCTGCTCTTTCTTTTTATCGATTTGGAATTTAAGTTACCTGAGTTTTTGGATTTGAAGTTTCTTTTACTGAGCTCCCGAAATAAAGAAATTTTATTTAGTCGTTATGTTTGAAGAAGGAACGAAGGCCTTGGAGTTCCTCCCTGGCACTTGTGCGCAAATCTTCGTTGTTTGAGGATTTGTAACACAAAGAGTAAATAAAACACAAAAGCGTAAATAAAACGAAAAACACAACAACTAATTTTAATGTAAATTTAAATAATACAGTACTGTATTGTACGTATGTACACCTTTTTTGATGCGAAGTGATGGTAAGAAAGGCATGAGCTATTTCTTGGATGGAGAATCTCCTTCCATAAAAACTTCCGATAAGTGTAAGGGTGTTTTTTCTGTACTCTGTCTCTTTGATTCAGGTAAATATTTCTCTTAAGTTGTTCGAGAACCGAATTTTTGTTCGAGGACCGAGTCATTTTCGTCTCGAATTTTCCGTGCGGAAACCGAATTGTTCGAACTCCGAGACGTTCGAAAACCGAGGTTTGACTATATAACCTGACAATGAATTGGACCCCAAATGACACAATAGCGGCAGTAATACAGGCGTTGACCTTTTTTTTCTTTTAGGCGGACTTCTCCACTTGCTTTTGCATTTTTATGTTAATTAATGTAACTGGAAGTGAGCTGGGTGACAAAAGTAATGTCAAATATAATTGGGGTTCGCAAAAAATCAGATTAGTAAAAAGAGGTCCGCGAAGCAGTAAATTGACAAAAAAGGGGTCCGCGAGGCAAAAGTTTGGGGACCTCTGTTCTAAAGTATTTCAAAATAATTTTGTTTGTCAAAATGACGTCATAATGCTGTTAGGTAAGATTTTAATAAATATCCCAGGGCTGCAGCTGTACTCAATCTTTTTGGTCGTATTGTTGGCAAACGACTATTTCTGATAAGCTGCGTGATAAATTGTAGTGATATGATAGATGTGAAAAAAAGGGGGCTTGAGAGCTGGAGCTTCTACCTAGGCAGTAGTGAGCCCCTAGAATATTGTCACCTCCCTCCCCCCCGCTTGCCTTCCTTTGCAATTTGAAAAATTTTATTTTCAAGAAACGTACTTTCTAACCAAAATATGCATGAGTGTCATCTTCAAAACAGTCTTCCTTTTGTCCTTTCGACAAAATGTTACGCCTATGAATGTTATGTTACATCGGCTCATTAAAATACCGAAATAAATCTGGTTTTTCATTATATAATGCCAGAAAATTTAGTAACTAAAATGAAGGAAATTTTCTAGGTAGAATAACTTTGTGCAATATATATTCGTATCGCTCAACTCATGTCTTAACCTCTGAGACAGAAGTGGGTAAAATGCGACCCGCGGGCCACATGCTGCTCGCCAAGAGCTTTTATGCAGTCTACAAAGTTCATTGTAAAAGCCATTCGCAATTTGTTTGACTACAATGCTGAACATGAAGTGGAAAAATAAAAACAGATTATGCGCTAACGTGTCATTTAGATTTTGCGTTAATTTAAAATTCGAATAAAACTTTTTTTGGGAGTGCAAAGCTGTTTTTGCACCCGAGTTGGGTCAAGTAAAATTTAAAATTTCGTTTTTACTGCTAATTCCTCACGGCAGTTTATGCTTTGCAATCTTTAAAACATTGACTTGCTACATTCTGCCTAACTTACATGGAAGAGTAATAAAATACAAAGTGCTTGGGCGCTGTTACTGTTAAGAAAAACACACACACAAAAATGTTTGTTATACTAATGGCCAATGTCTTTACTTGGCCCTATTTTTTAGCAAAAGCTGCCACTAATAAAGTGTTCAAAAACGCATGATATCAAAGAAAAAAGAAATTAGAAAATAATTTTGTCTTCCTTGTAATATATGTTCCATATTCTAAGAATTCACTTGCTTTAAATAGATAAAATTATTATTTTTTTGCTTCGAGAATCTTTTGATTTGCTTATTTTTTGTAGTGTAGAAAAAAGAAAAAGAAGAAAAATGTATAAAATATCGCCTAAAAAATATATATATTTATTCACTTTTTATTTTGAAGTATGGAGGTAAATAAATAGAGCAAATATTGTTTTCTTTTTCCCTACGCAAATTTTGAGCATTTGAAGTTTTACAATAAATCATGAATAAAGTGAATGGTTTTTATATTCTGCTTTCGAAGAAGTGTTTTTATTTTTCGCAAAGTAAGAAGAAGAAAGTATAACAATTTAACAAAAAAAATATTTTTCAAATGATTCGTTTTTTACACTTTCTGGTGCAGAGATTAAAACAAAATAAAACTTAAACTTTTTTATAATTTTTACCTTATCTTTGCGATATCAATTATTTTACTTAATAAATAAGGTTATTTAAAATTTTTAATATTCCAATAGCGGCCCTTACACCGAAAAGTTAGCGCGCTAAAAAGACATATTGATCAAGTGCAGCAAAACTTCCAAAAGTAGCAATGCTATTTTTGGGAGGCCGTATTTTCTTTTTGCAAAGTAAAAATCCTCAAAAAACAAACAAAATATTCAAATATCCTCGTTTTTACTATTTGCTCCATTCAACGCCAATTGGGGGCATGTAGACGACTATTTATTTAAAGCAAGTTTTTGTTACTGGTCTCAGAAATGTTCTTTAAGTAAAATCGATGTAACCGGCTGAACCGATATTTCTGATCCGACGTAACTGTCTGGCAACCCTGTCGTGCGACTATAGCTTGTTTCTGTAGATGTACAAGTGACTATGGCGCCTACTGGCAACTTTGAATTTACGCCTTCCTATACTTACTATAAGGAACGGATAAAAGTTTCTAAAATAACTGACTGTCAGGGTGCAATCCAAGTCGTCATTAAAGAGTATGGAGGTCATCATTATAAGCGTCGATTTATGAAATCCGTTTTAAAAGAAACAAACTGGTAAATGAAAAGAACAAAATAGGTCAGTAAGTATATGATTCTTTGAAATTTCACCAATGGAAGAAAGATTTTATGTTTCTTCTTCTTCTTCTTGTATATTTGTATGTTTTTCTTCTTGTAAGATTGTACGTTTGACAAGGAATTGATTGGTCTATTAGTATCGGATTCAAGACAATTGGAAGAAAGCATGGCTACCTTTTAGCTATGCCGGGACCGCACCACGTAGCTGCAGCGGAGTTGCTTGGCGTCACAAATATCACTAAGAGAGTTCGCACGAAGCTGTGATAAAGCCCTCTCTAAATAAATTGTTTCGGTATTGGAAAAACAACCATCAAAACGGCACCCATTCCTTAATTGGATTCGGTACTCCTGCACCTATTGCAAGGAGCGGGTGGAAATAAGTAAAATGATTGAGTGTTTGTGAGTAAACCCAGTCTTAATTTAAAAGCACAATGTTTGGGAGTAGGGCATGAAGGCAATGTCATTTTTAATAACGGCTTTTCGCCTCGGGTTTCACTGATGTTTTCAGGTTGCAGCCGACGTAACCGGTTGCGCTCATATTTCAAATCCGATATAGCTGATGGATAGCCCAGTTGGCCGACGACGGCGTAGCAGGCTATTATTCCATAACACAACGTCTGATCAAAATTGTAATATCATGATTTAATCCACTTTTTTAAAGTAAATTTTGCATCTCAAGTTGAGGAAAATAGAACTAACACAACTAATTTTTGATTTCGTACTGGCGTATAATATACAAAGTAATTTTGGCTGACCACAACTGTTAACTCGCTCAAAACGCAAAAAGTTTTCACTAATTTAAAAGAAAACAACAGTATCAAAACAAATTCCCAAAACAAATTTTTGATCATGGCACTTGAACCTCTCTGGCTATGTCTTGCGTCTATTGTTATATCCGTAGAATTGCTGACTAATATAAATAAAGAGCTGAAAGATTTCTTAAAGATCTAAAAACCTAACTTTCGACAATATTTTCGGAAAAATAATTGTATTTTTGCTCGTTGCTGCCACAATGCGGCGGGCCAGCAATTAAGCAGTCTTTCGAGCTGCATTCGGTCCGCGGACCGTGACTTGGTGGCCACTGGTCTTTTTATTTCTAGTTATTTCTTTAAGCTCCATATTTTTTTATTTCATTGCAAGGTTATTTCAAATCGTCATTGTGCTCATATAATTTTCTACATGCCTAAAATCAATGCGAGCGTTGCGCTAAATCACAGTTTTGATTCACACGCGTAATAAACTGATGCGGGTAAAAGTTGCTCTCGAGTTCCACCTGTCGTTTGTGCTTACTTTACCAAAGAAGCCGATAGGCTGAATAGAGAGTTGTGAGTTAAACCCAACTAACAACTTGTTTTTAAAATCGTTTCAAAGTTGGAACACTTCAACCTAGACGAGAAAGCAATGATCGTTAAGTCGGCAACGCGGTCGTGAAAGTGAAAGGGCCGTTTTACGGCGACAATGATCGAATGGTCTACGATAATTTCTCACGTTGATTGCGTCGTTCCACCGAGAAAAACATTTGCAATGATTTTCTCTGCTTGGCGAGCTCTATTAAGCAATAACTAAGCAAAAGGAAACACCAAGTGATTCCAGCAGAATGATGCAACTTGTAAACTTCGAAGCAGGTCTGGAGAATGGTGCTATGCTTAGCACTACCAAGGCTGTTTTGTAATTTTGGAAGATAAAAATGCAACTAATAAATAAATGCGCTTTCACGAGGGAAAGTTGTACGACATGGCATTCCGAACTAATTTCGCAAGCGCCACACGTTAGCTTGCTCAGAATACCGGGTCAAAGCATATTCATAGCTTCAGCATATTTATTATCGTGAAATTTTATGCTTTTTCCAAACTATTAATATTTAGCCGATGCGACGTTGTTGTAACTTGTAAATTTGGTATATGATAAGCAATCAGAAAATTTACACTGTAATATTTAAATAAATAGCTAATTTAGAGAATAAAAAACGGATGCAATAAAAGAGTTCAAAGCAGCATAATATTCAATTTTCGTTTAGCAACTAGCATGCCATTTTTCAAAAAAATTCAACTAACTTCATAAGCTCGAAAGTAGGTTTATTAATCAATGACAAATCCTCTTTCCAGAAGCTACAACAACAGAAAGCTACAAGTAGTAGAAATCTATAGGTTTCAATTATTTGAAAAAAACGTTTTACACGCTCAGTTCGCTTTACAGTAGCCAAAAGTGTTTTTAAAGGTGTACTTGGAAATTTGCTTTGGAAAGAGATGGTCGGGGGATGGCCATTTTTTGAAATAATATCTGATAACTGAAGACTATCAGAGAGTTTGATGGAAAGAGTTATACCTAAATATAAAAATTATTTTAGTAAAATTTTTGAGGTGCAAGAATGCAAAAGTGTGAAAAAGGTCTACAAATATTTCGGGGGGAAAACACCTGATCTACCCCATCACAATTTCTTGAACATTTGTTTTTCCCTAAATACGGCTTTTATCACCTTCGAATAGATTATTTGCATCAATAATTACAAGGCGATTATTATGCGAGTGCGTAGCAATTTTGCATCCCATCAAGAACGAGGCAGCAGCCTGCTGTTTTGACAAGACACTTGATAGCGTTTCGATTCATAAAGTTTTTGATCATTTTTTAAAAGCACAAAATCAACCAATAAAAGTGAAGCGGGAACGCGTCGGTAGTTCTCGAATTCCAGTTTATATGCCAACGCCGTGTTTCTATTGTTTTTAAATTCTTTGTTTTTAACCAGCGTGGCATTCTTAATACAATGATATTTGATATATTTTGTTGTCGTCACCACCTGCAATATCCCATAACGTTGAATTGATATCATTTTAACTTTTGATAAGCCAAGCCAATTCATAATTACAGCTATTTGAGAAGGATCTGAGCGAAGAACAGAATAAAAACTAGCCAAGCATAATAGCTTAAGTTGGTTTCATCTTGCACATTTGTACAAGCGCACACCAGTGCATTCTGGTTTTTTATTTTAACGAATGATCAGTTTATGTTTATCAAAGTAAAGCAAAAGACCACAGCTTATGTTTGTAAATAGGGGCACAACCGGAAAGATGAGGGAATTGGGGCAGAAGGTTTTCCTCTGCTGTCTTCCATGACTCAAAAATGTTGAAAACCTTTTTTCTAAGACTCCCAAAAACTTTGACCGAAAAAAGAAGATAATAGTTGTCTTTTGCTCTTTTTTCCTAAAAATTCTTAAAAATCTAGTTTGCGAACCTGCTTGCAAAGAGTTTAAGCAGTAATCATTTACAAGATTTGCTACCTAAATCATATAACATTAAGGCGACGCATCAAATCTAGGTTTTTGAGATGACATGTTGTAATGATAATGGCCGAATATCCAACGCTTGCTGGTGTTAGAATTTGGCCACATATAAATGTAACCATTGCAATTAGAAAATCGACTCAGAGCACAGTGCAATAAAGCGCGGGCTCGTAGTGGGGAGATTTTGAGCTTAATGCCTGCCTGGGCGTTGCGAGGTCGTATTCTTGGGAAATTCATTTCACGGCAATTTTCCTCCTTCCTCACAGGTTTGAAATAGAAATGCACAGTGCCAGCAGAACCGGTATCTCTGAAGCGAATCTGAATACACGTTGTTTGTGCACAACCGTAAGGGCTTTCTCGTCAATCGAGGATAAAAATGTAATTGCGATAATGACGAAGTACAATCCAATAGCTGGTGACACGTCGTAATTAAAAACAGTTCCCCGATCAAAAATTTTTTGAAGGAGATGAGGGTTGATCAAAACATTAATAGTAGTTTTTGTGACGAAGACTACCTGTACAAACTGCTAAGTGCCTTTATAAAAAATTTTTATTGTTTTTGTGGTAAAATGACATTGCTAAAAGACGGGTACTACAACCCCCGTAACATTTTAAATCTCATCAACTGTCACACTGATTAGTAGAAATTATATATTTTATTTAAGAAATACCTCTTTTGTTATATAGAATTCACTCAAAAGTGTCGAAACAATCAATTGGCAGCTCCAAGTGTTGCTTGATACAAATTTTTGGCCACACCTTTCGTAAATTTCTCAACAAAAAACCTCAGTAATAGACTAATAAAGGTGCATACAGCAGGTATTTTAGGAAAAATTTTAACTTTTTTTTGCAACTGGAAGGAAAGAGTAGCATTTGGTTTGCTGGAAGCATGCAGAGCAATTTAATGCATTTCCGGTTTGAATTTGTTTGCGGTTTCCGGCAACCAACTGTCAAACAAAAGTAAACAGAGTGAGAAAAAATGTTGGCTTTTTCCGTTTGCACAAAATGAAAGTACAACTGTGCCCTTTTTTTTGCTTTTCGTATAGCGACCCAAATTACTGACATCATGGTGTATTGGAGAATAGTCTTTATAAAGGGGAGAGTTTCAGAAAAGATGTCGTCGACAAATAAAAGAGCATCAAATACTTTGGAAAAGTGGTAAACTCTATGCACGGCCTTGGAGGAAACCATGGTGGGCATTAGCAGCTAGAGCACCCCACTTTTACAAGTGGGAAGGCCGAGCACCTCCCCCACAAAAATAATTAGTCTGGCATTTTTTATTCAAACTGGTCTTATTTTGGAAGACACACACCACCTCTGCAAGATGTGAACCAGAAGAAAGCTCTGGATACAAAGAAAGCAACATGAATTCACTCTATTTGTAGAAGCTTTGAAAAGCAATGGAAAAATAGTTAAACATTGTTTACTTCTTCATGTACACAAGGAACAAACAAACTCCTTAAATCTGGTGGCACTTGCAAACAAAGCTACTTGCTGCTTAAAAGATTAAAGAGACAAGATCTTTAAAATCTCTTGCATTTTTTGCTTGTTTTACCATATTTTGTTTTCTAAAAATGTTTTCAGTGTTGACACCATGACACTCTATAATGCTATTGCACAAGAAAGATGCTATCAATCAATCAATTTAATTTTGCCCAAATCAGCATACACAGAAAATAAATTTGACAGCAGTGGACAAAAAAAGGGAGACGATGGCAAAACGATATACGTTAATACATGCACATGGCAAGAATTTAGTTTAAATTTGAAGCTGGTGGCACGGTCATCGTACCAGTAAGGTAGCAGATAAATAAAAAGACACGCGAAGAAAACATAATACTATGGTATTTTAGGCCAGAACTCTTGTGTACACTGGAAAGTCGGTGTCTAAATGTGAGCCCTCCATTTTTGGTCGATGTCTTCGCCCCTGATAATGAGTCGGAACTTGACTTGATTTGAAGAGTGCTCTTTTCGGATGGGAAGACCTATACATAATTTTTTGGGGGAGAGAGAAGCCGAGTCCTCTAAATAATGCAGCATTGATCTGCAGCCTTTGTTGATGTTGTGATGGAAATGAATTTACAACCAACACCTGAAAGATAAATCAAAGAGAAAAAAACTTCGACATGCTTATTAACAAATTTCTTCTGTTTAAAGATACAATTATCACATTCTTTAGGATAAAGCTGTAAGTCCGGCCAGCACTCCCAGTACTTCTTTGTCTGAAAGGCTGCCAGAATTTACAAAAATGTTTTGCAGAATCGGAAGTAAATTTTCATTGTGTTAGGGTCCTAATAATAAAACAAAGTGAACAAAACAATAAAATTCACAGCTTAATCGTGTCTAACGTCTGAGCTGCAGTTGTCTGACAGCAGGTTCGAAACATTATTTTTAAGTTTGGAAAAACCAAATCATATGCTACGTAGGCCTACTGATTTGTAAAATAGTAAAACTAAGCGTTATTAGAGTAATAGAAGAGACCAGCGATGCCCTTAGCAAACTGCTAACAGTGACACTGTTTCGACCTATTAAAAGTCTCTAGCTTTTTGTCGGTTACCAACTGCACTGAAGAGACCTGATAAGTCGAAACAGTGTCACTGTGTGCAGTTTGCTTTATGCATTGTTACTTTACTATTGAATGAAACTTACCAAAGAACCTTTTTAGGAGAGTACGGTTTGGGTTGAAGGCTTTTGAGTTTTACTACAAGAAATGAAGTGATTTTTAATAAATTTGGTCAGAAATTTTGAAACAAATTGCATCGCCATTTATCAAACAAAAGTTGAAGCAAGTTGAAAAACAAGCAAGGTATGGTTTTTTTGAATTATAATCAGCTTAAATTTCAATTTTGTGTTCATCAGTGATATAAAAAATGCCAAACTGAATCTTAAGTAGTTTTTGAATTTAGGTCAGTTAGTGGTGCAAAATTTTCAAAGTAAATTTTCAACTAGTTTTTGAATTTAGGCAAACCGCGTTTTGATAGATTGCACCAACAGAGCGATAGAAAAAGGAGATAGGCCTCTAGATGTTTTCTTAAAAGAATTTGATTGATTCCTTCTTTCTCGTCCAGCTTTAAACTGCAGTCTCAGTGCTTTGCACAAATTTTGCTTGAATTGCAGATGCAGGTCAGTAAGCCATTAATTTCAAATATCCAAGAAATTCGTCATTCGTTATCATTGGACTTGATTTGATTACACTATGCTATCAAGCTCAATATACGTGACAGTGTATCATATTAGCTGCTCAGTCATTAATCTTTTCTGAAGGTCTACAATTTATTACTTGTACGTGGTATGGCCTTACCGAAAAGTAGGAAGTTAAGCCAATAATATTAATTAACATTATTGACACCGAAGTAAACTCTATCGTATCTGACACCGACAGTTAGGAAACGTAAACTGTTCAACTATATCCTGCCTTTGGTGTGGAATGATGCATGATGTGGATTTCGGCTACTCGGCCAAATTTCACATTAAATGCAGAACCTATGAACGCCGCTTTCAATACAGGCTGTACACAACAACTATTGGGGACATGTTTTGTAAAAAATTTGCTTTCGACATCCCAACTATAAACGCCTTCTGAGTCTGACAATCTATCAAATAAGTATGTACCAAAATTTATCAAAATGCGCATCAAATTCTGTCAAATTTCGCCTACTTGTCAAGCTTTAATACATTGCTTTTATGAGAGCATAAGCGTGCATTTAGGTAACAATTGATTTTCAATGTTTATTACAAATCCTTTTGCGAGCATTAAGCATACGCCTTTGCTGTACCCACATAGTACAGTTAAAAAGACAATACTTTTCACAAAGAAAAATACCGATTTTGATTCTGTCTGAGCATTTAAACTATGTTCTACCTATTAATTTCAATTGTTAAACGAACGATGAAAAGGTCACTTGATATGAGATTGGAGATTTAAATTTTTTGTTACTGTAACTCAATCGGGAATCCAAGCTTGGCTAAGTTATATAATAGTTAAATATTTTAGTTATGCTTGCTTTGATCTCCATCAAAAATAGTGCTTAAGTTTTTTAGAATTTCGTTTTCTTCAGTTGCATCATTTGGCAACGTAGAAGGAAAATAATTGTTACTTTTTCAGTTGGTCTTAGGTCGCGATCAGAACTTTGATTAAAATGAGGTTGAATTGGTAGTGAAAGCAAGTTTTATTTCTGATTAGTTGCAGAATGTTGGTACTTTTGAAGATGATACTTGAAAGTTGTTTAGGGAAAAACTGTACAATGTATTTGAATCCGTTGTAGTAGTTTCGGACTTTTTTACAGCCGATAGTTCAGCGGATTTTAGCTCCCTAATCTTAGTCCTGATGTGGTTTGAACGTGGTAAATCCATTGGCATACTTTCCAAATCTTAAGGCTACAGCATTTAAGGCAAAGGAAAGTTTAGAAAGATTTGTGCCTTCAGAAGAAAACCACAGCAGATTTTATAGCCGAGCCGACCTTAAAAAAGATGTCTATACTGTAAAGCGCAATTATGTCTCTATGTCTGTTGGTTGTAATTTCTACAAGATTACTGGAGATGCAAACATGAAACTTGGCAGAACTGATCACCGCCCTGGGGTGAATGTCATAAGCCGTTTCTTGACGTGATGATGACGTCACGTTTAAAGACGATTTTTTACATCCGTATTTCTCGATGGAGGAATTCGTATTGATGAAGGAAAATTTTTCTTGAAAATTGACGATTTGGCCAATCGAGTTGTCAGATGCAGGACATTTAGGGGAAGGCATAGCCCCTTTTATTCTATTCCGAGACCAAGGCACATAGGCGCAGTCAAAGAGCGTAGTGTCACAAATATTAATACGAAAGAGGAGTTGCATGACGTTGTAAAATAATAAAATAAGCCAACCATCAAATAACTTAATTCTGTAACTGTATGGTAACCATTACGACGCTCACCTTCAACTTTGAGTATTTATCTCTATACGTATTCAAGGAAGGGATAGAATTTGTGAAATGAGAGAGAGTTGTTAATATCAGTCCTAATTCAAAGAACGATAATTGGAATTAGAGCATAAGTGCGATGACGTAATCATACCCACTTATAGTTACTGCTCCCTGAAATATTGTTTAGGTAGATCTGACGTAGCAGCTGAACCAATATTTTGACGTCACAGAACTAATAGGTAATCTTGCCGGGCGGCACCTCAAAAACCGACTAGAGGGTCATAAAGCAATTCTTCTGATATCTGCAACTACCTCAGTGGTAGTGGGAAAGATATGTCCCCAAGATAGCTGGCTGATACATTTTGAAGTAGATTTAAAGATATTCTTGTTTTCAGTTTGGCTTTCCTAAAATAAGAAATCCAATTAGGCTTGCCACCTGCAATATACTGGCCAAAATAATCAAAAACAGCAATAAATCATGAATTATGAATTCTCTGAAGAAAAATCCAAAACTTAGCAAAAAATTTCTGTAAAAATGAAAATCAAAATTTTATATAAAAGTATACAATGCAAGAATTAGCAATAACAAAATAATACTGATAATTTTAATGTAATTATATGTAAGCGTATTTTGCAAAGTCTACCACCAACTGTATTAACAATAACAACCCTATTTTACATGTTCTTCAATTTTTTGTCCAACATAATGGTTGCTTCTTTGTTATATCTGACTTGTTTCTGTTCCATTTTGTTCCTTTTTGATGCTACAGCTCGCAGAACAGTGATCCTCGTCAAGCATAAGCCATCGGAACAATTGCTCACATCTACATGAGACTCAAAGTTTCTGCATTCCACAAGAATGAATTTTTTAATCTTTGAAGCGATAATCTATTGCATGTTCAATCCGCCGAATAGAGAAAATTGTTATAGAGTACAATTTTCAAGAGCACAGCAACACAGACGTTGCTAGGCTTGAACGCAAAATCAATTGATCATTTAGTCATTAGCGCCACAAAAATAGCGCTTTCTCCAATTTGTTTACGTCTATACTATAAACCGTAGTTTTGTTTGTGTTTGAGTGCCTCTGTTGAAACCCCTCCAAAACTACTTGATGTACATACATGAAACTTGGTGCGATTGATTACCATCATGGCATAAGCTTTATATAGGGGTTAATGAAGTCATGATGACGTCAGAGTTAAAGATAAATTTTTTTTACATTCCTATTTCTTGACTGAAGAACACGCTTTTTTTCGATAAGTATCATCCTATCAAAAAACAAGGTGACGTCACAATTAATGATTCATCGAAAAATTTGTTTGCTTGATTTTCTCAACCAATACTGAACGTACGAACACGGTTAAAAGCTTTTTCGGAAGGTATTAGCAAGGTGTATTTGATAGAAGTAATTTCTTGTCAATCTGAGCTTTTATCAAGAATGCAAAAAGCGATAATTCATTTTTTATGCATATGCTTTTTTATTTTTTTAAACGCTTTAAAAAAAGCACTGTTTCTCCTTAATTTTAAGTGAAGTCATAAAGCTATGTGACATCACTTTATGAAAACAGCAGCTGTAGCTTACTTATCATCTACTGTCATTTTGAAAGCAAACGTAAATACTAAAGCCAATTACTGATGTGCTGCCTGTTAATTTGGAATGATATATTACAGTACCAACTCACTGCTTTAAAACTGGTATTTTGATTATGCAATAGCTGAATAGCAAGTTCCAAAACTATGGTAACTAAACTGTGGATGGATTGCACTTTAAAATATCTTTTGTAGTACAGTAATGTCGCAGGTCTGAGTACTCCTTACCACCAAGACGCTTTTGATCGATGGGAGTAAAGTAAAACAAATTGCGACTTTTGATGTGAAATCCAGCAGGATATAGAAAATTTATTCTTTTCTTCGGCACAACGAGCTGGTCATGGGATTATCTACTTATACCACAACCTGACATATTATAAAAAGGCAGCAGTCTGTGCTAGACAATGAGCTGCATGTCACTTTCCCCGCCCTTGCTACACACATGCCGGGAGCAAAATGCTTACTCGCAATCATCAGTAAGTTTTAAAATCAGACCTAAAATTACAAAAAAGTTGTAAAGAGTAGACCTCTTACTTCATAGCTTAATTCTGGTAAATCCATCAATCATTTCAACGTCTTTTACAACTTTGAATTTATGCCCCAAAGCACCCAGTCAAATAAACGCATAAAAATTTGTAAAACTATTTGATGTTCATAAGCAAGCACAGTCTCAATTTAGTAGTAGGAGGTTGATATTATGACCATAGTTTACGAATTTCAAAGTTTTCTTCTTAACTAAAATATCCAACAATGTTTCAACTACTAATAGAGCAGGTAATATTTCATGCGACTATTTTCTTTATCAAAATTTTCAACACATTTTGTTTGCTATCAAGAGTGACTTTTGGTCTCCACTTCGAGGCAACTTTGTCGCAAACGTTGGGCACATTGTCTCACATCATTTGCACAATAAGATCTGTAATAATAAAGGAAATATTAAGATGTATTTTATACAAATAAATGCCAGAATTCAAAAAGTTTAGAGGAGGATTACCAGAATTTCATAGTCTGTTGGCTGTATTTTGTAGGTGAGTGGTTCCCAACCGGAGGGGAATTCCTCCCCAAAAAGTAATTGACACTTACTGGGGAAAAATATTCTTATTTCAGGGTTTACAAGTCAGAACTCTGCATCATATAAATTGGTTGCATTTAAAAGAATATTTATGTTTCAGAATTGTTTCATGCACTTGCGTAACTTAGTTGCTCGAATGTTTGATAATATTTACTCACTCACACACGCACACAAAGGTGGTATTTACCAGGGATGTATACGATAGTAGTCGATTACGTCATTTTCTTTTAATCGTAGTTGTAATCGTAATCGTTCTGGATACACGAAATTTTTTCACTGCAGACGCACATTGGTGAAACTTGACTGAGATTTAAATTTTGTTTTTTATTTACTAAACAAAATTGTATTTACGACTTTTTTTTTTATTGTTGGGAAACAGCGTAACTGTAATCGTAATTGAGACGATAACAAAACGAAATAATTGTAAACGAGACAACAACAAGACAAAATAATCGTAATCGAATTAGAAATCGATTTGTGTAATAGCGCAATCGTAATCGTAATCGACCAAAAAAAGCAATTTAGACATCTCTGGCATTTACGCAGACGCACAAGGGTATTGGAAGATCTCTCAGGTATGGGACAAGCTTTGCTGAAATAAGCACTTTACATTTTTCGACCTGCATTTTTAATTAAAGGAAAGTCGTTTTTTCTAAAACTATTATGAGAGCCTACATCACAAGTGCACCGTGAGAAAAAAAGGACATAAGACCATCTACACAAAGTAATTTCCAAAGGAAAAAAGTTCTTCATCCTAATAAAGATAAAAAAGAGACCTCAATAAAGTTTAAGTAGAAATGATCTTTGCGTTGGATGTCGACAATGAGTTATTTGTAAGTCAGGCTGCGATCCAGGGTAACACCAAGATATATTGGTCCGGGACACTGTTAAATGGCAAAAGATATAAAAGAAATGAACCCTTGTGTTTTTATTTTTTAATCGGAAAAGGGAGGAATGACAGATTTCAAAAATGTGAGGAAGGAATGCATTAAAATTGGTTAAGAACCATTGGTTTTAATGAACACATTGTAGCCTACAGATTCCTTCACATGGAAAAAAGAACATCAAGGGCATTAGACTAATATTTAAATGGTTTTTCTTATTACTTCGTTTGTCCACAAACTGGAATTGACTACTCAATGACAACATCCTCAAATGAGTAAATGCTAGTGTCACGATTTACAAGAATATAAAATTGCATGTTCCAAATTTACCTCAACACTTTTTGGTATGAAGGTACATTTTACCTCCTCTTCAGAGACTTCCAAAAGTTTCTCAACATATTATTGTGTGATACGCTCGCTTTCAAATGCTACAAAAACGTGATCATCTACCATAATATCCTTAAAATAAGTGATGTCTGTATGCTATTGCTGACATCTGAAAAGGTATCGTTAATGCCGTCACCAAGGCTGCTTCATCCTGACTCGCTTCACCTTGTCTTGATGAATCTGGTTCAGAAGTCTGTTTAGTGCTTGCTGCTGTCCCTTTCTTTTGTCTTTGTTTCTTCTATAACCCTTTTTCAACAGGTGTTTCCGTGTATATTCCAAATTTCTTTTTTTTCTTTTATTGCCTTGTAGTCTTCTTCCATGCTTGTGGTGCCAAAGTATTCGTACAAATTTGGGGTGACAAAAGTGTGATAGCCCGCTGTTGTAGTTAGCTTTGAAAACTGGAATATATTGACTTAAGATTTTGTAGATAATCTCATCTTTGCTGACTGATTTTCTGATTCACAGGCCATTTTTGGTTACGGATTTAGCAGCAGTTTTTACTGCCTCTTGGAAAGATTGTCCATGACCTGTTTTGCATTTTTAATAACCTATCTGCAAAAAAACACCATTTTATCTTTGAGAAATAAAATATATCGATGATACCACTGCAGGTCCACCTTGCATTTAACGCAAACAAACATAAAAAGCAGTTAAGATAATTGACAAACTTGGGCATCTACCCTTGGGGTAAGATGTCAACCACTGCGATAGCATACCCCAAAGCATCGTCATTTTTAAAATTTTACATTAGGGTTAACCCGTTTTAGAATTATAAACTACAAACTAGCCAATCTACTACCAACGTATTTCGCCGTTTACAGCAACAGAAAGATTACGTTTATATTTATTAACACATGTGCTCCATCAAAATTCCTACCTTACGCGATTTGTATGCACAAAAAAAGTAAAGCTCAGACTAAATCTTTTTTCTTTCTGCTGCTGGAAACAATATTGCCTATCGCTAGGCATAATCAAAAGTGAAGTACAGTATCAGGATATTATTATGCCAGAAAATATATCCCTCCAAAGTTTGAGATGATTACGTGCATGTGACAATTTTCCCCTGTGACTTTTAATCCCTTTTTTATCTGTATAGAGAAGCCTCTTTTAAAAATTGGCAATTAGATTTAACCAAGTGATCGGATGCAATACATTTGAGGGAAGGTACGGCTTCTTCAGCTCAATTGCCAGACAACAGCTCATAGGCGCAGCAAAGCAACTTGGTGTCGCAAATATCATTGCGAGAAGGTTTGCACCAAGTCGCGCATTAAGTCTATCATTATATAACTTATTTCTGTAATCCATTTTGGCACCCACTCTCAACTTTTATTTTGTGGCCCTATTCTTATTATAAGAAATGGATAAAATTTGTGAAATGATGGAGAGTTTGTGAGCGAGACCAGTCTAAATTCACATCTAAATTAGACATCACATCTAAAAAGACCAGTCTAAATTAAATACGATGATGAGGATTTGGGGCATAGAACCAATCTCCCGAATTATAACCACTTGTGCTCTCTGCAATGTTATTTGGGTGGATCCGGCTACACCGATATTTCAAACCTAACAAAACTGACTGGTAGCTCTGCTGGATGATGCCGACAGAGACGGCTAGTTGTTTGCAAAATGAGCGAAAGTGATCCCAAAACTAGGTCACGTAATGTCTATTTGTAGACGAAAGATTCAGAGTAGTCTATTGCCTACAGCTTGCCACAAACGAAGCTTTACCCATGACTAATTTGTAATTATTACAGCTACGTAGACTTATTCCCGCGGCCTACGCCCACATGCTCCATTAATGCTTTATTGTGTAATGTTTGATTTTGTTTAAAATAAATCAACATAAAAGCAAACCTTCATTAATGAGAGAAAAAATTTTTCAATTAATTATGGTTCGCTAAAATATTGTCACAATAGGTACTATTTTTAGAAGGTAATGGCAATTCGCAGTGTAGGAGGACTTGGAGAGATTATTTTAGAGAAATTTGAAGGGCTGGCTGTCATCTTGACAGTAATGTAACAATGCCGCGGAATGTGTTTGGGCACGCTGCGTGCACAACTGGACGTTACCTATACAACGTTCAATGGCCAGTCTAGCTCAGATCCAATAAAATACGGACAAGTGGTTAATATTTAAAAATTTGAAGGTTACTTAGTAGATAAGAATATACTGTAAACATTTCCAGTACTATGAAAGACAGCATAGATGTTTATATCTGAGCTTACAATAAAAATGCTTTTATGTTACCCAACGTTACAATTTATTTTCGGTTTAGGAAAATCTAAAAGTCGCCTTACGCTTTCGTACTCTCCGCGCGTGCGCTGCAGTATTGTTTGTTTTCGCTTCGTAGTACGCCTGAAGCGCATGCAAGTTGAAACCAGCCAATCTATTACTTCTATACAACTATCGTGAGAAATGAAATAGGATCAAGCACTATAGGAAGTAGATCATTTATAAAACATGTAAGCAAATCTACATTCGTCACTGTCCGTATCTTTTCCGCATAAAACGACATTGATTGAATATAGATGCCTCACTTTGCTCGGTGTCTTTAAAACTCCTAAATTTATTCATTATCTGCTATAAGCAAATTGAGTGAGCGTTGTGCCGGAGAGCAGATTAGCTCCTGCAGCAAGCGTAGGTCAGAACGAGACGATGATGTGTCATTCCTTCTTTGTGAGAGAAAAATTTGTTATTAGGAGTAAAGTACTTCAATCTTCCAAAAAGGATATCCCAAGAGTGTGGAAAAAAATTTGTGCGCGTGTTTGTATATATTTTTCAATTACTCATCATAGGCTGCTGTGACTGAATTTTGATCCTTTCCGCTGCATTTTTCGGTTTACTGCCACCAAATCTATTAACAAGGCTGTTGAGCTTTGCTATTTTGTCAGTGAATTATAATTCAGATAATTATCTCCTGCTGGCGCAACTGCTCTAGTACAGAGAAGCAATTTGATTTGTAGTAGTAAAATTTCGATCACCTATATACCAATGCACATATACCGGTCTATTTTTATAAAAATATCAAGTCCAAAGTGGTTAACTTAATTGTTTTAATGAGTCAGAGTTTCTCAATTTGAAGTAAATTTATTTCCATTCAGTAAATTTCACCAAACAAGTGAAGTTGGCCAAATGACATTGGAGTAGGCCAGGTATGGAACAGGAATGAAGTATTTGGTCAATCTACCTCAGGAGCAAAGCTAAGTCTATAATATGTGGGCTAATTCTATTGTTGAAATTGTCAAGAGAAAACCAAAGAAAAACATGAGAGCCCAAGCACTGGGCAATATCTATGTTCGAAAGGGAGCAAGTTTGTTGTCATCACAAACTCACAGCATCCAAAAATTATACTAATGAAAATTGTGGCCTCCATGATTAAGTGGCATTACAATCAACTCCTTTCATAAATGCTTCAACAAGGGGAAATTCTACCAAAGGACTTTGTAGTGAATGGTTCGCTGTCCAGCTTGTTGCTTTTCAATGTGATTTTATTCTGCTTTATTGCTACCACTCTCTACATTCACTGTTGATATTAATGATTTTAACAATACTCGCCAGTCTCTATGTGTACATTGTTCAGAAGATTTTAAAAGCTTTTTCTTAGCAATAAGCAGACTTGAAAAAACAGTGGGAGGCTCGTATTGTAAAAGCAATTCCTTTGACAAGTTTATTTCATTTTTATTCTTGTGTAGTCTTCCCAGTCTTTGTGTTGGGTAGTTTAATTGGAATTATTGAGAAAGTAATATACAGCTTATGGACGATAATTGTGCGCTGTGCATTAGACCAAAACTAATTCATCAATGCAATTACATTTAAAAACAATTTTTAATTTACGATTTGTTTAGAAATAGACAAATTTTTGCACCAAGCATTACCTTTGTGCTAAATGAACCAATCAACAGAAAAGAAAAAAAGCAGATGTGACATCAAATCGAGTATATGCCGCGTCTTCTACATACGCTGCATTAGTTGCAAGCAGACGTTATGGCAGTTGTAAGAATTGCAGTTGTTAGAATGTCACAAAGAAAGTTATTGATCTTTTGTAGTTTTTTTGTTAAACTAAAACAAATCTTTGCATAGCTTTGGGGGAAAGAAAGAAAATATTTCCTCTTCTCTTCGCTCGTGTATCATGTTACGCACACAATCAAGAAAACAACGGTATTAAGGTTCTAACACAGAGCTACTCAACTAATTTCAATGAAGGTCCAGTCGGAGAAGTTAAGTATTTTCTGAGGTCCAGCCCAGTAGAATTGTTGATTTGCAGAAAAATAGTTGGATTTTCGGCAGGCAAACAGGTAATGACCTTTTTTTTTTATCACCCCCACCAACGGTGTTGATCTCCAAAAAAAAAAGGTCATCACCTGTTTGCCTGCCGAAAATCCAACTATTTTTCTGCAAATCAACAATTCTACCTAAAAAAAGGTCTCGAACTGAATTTGAGCGTCCCGTTTTTGATCAACTGTTACTCATAGCTCTTACAGTTACTCATCCTGAAGCTGGAGGTCCAGCTTTAACACTTCAAAGGTCCGGATTCGGACCGCGGTCCGCCAGTTGAGTAGCCCTGTTCTAACATGTCCTCCCCACATATAGTCACTTTTGCTCAATGCTCGTCAAAAAAATGTTCTTAATAACTTTATACGCCACTGGTTACAAAATTTAAAGTTAGTATTGAGTTATGGCCTAAAAGCAGTGAAAGACACTATTACAAAAAGCAGAATTACGCTGAAACGTAAGTTATCGAAATACAAAATAACTTATTGAAGTGAATGATGACGTTTATTTTGATAATTATCTAACTATAGTTGACAAAATTCCCACATAATAGTGGAAAAATGTCATTTCATATTGAATAAACAAGCAGGTATGATGATTTTTCTAGTAGGAGTTAAAATCTACAGATATGTCTTTTAAAATTTAGAATTCCTCTGACCTACTATTACAGTTTTGATCATGTTAAGCAATGCTGCACTTCACTTCATGCTTAGAGACAACCGCAAGTCTTTTTCAAAGCACGTTTTGTCAACCTACGTCAGCCAACCGTATGCTTTAGCCAACCGCTGCATTTTTCATCACATCTTGCAAAGCAGCAAACCAGCAAACGTCGAACATGCAAAGTAATTAGTTTTCAAGTTTCTTAGCGAAATGCAGTACGCGATTGGTCTTGAAGAAACTAATTTTCTTTTAGTCCCATGAGTAAAATGTCAGCTGCTGACTGTGGCCTGAGGTGGAAATCAACTTTTCAGGAGAAAAAAATTCAAAAATTACTGAAGTTTACTTTACACGCAGAATTAACTGAATTTTTTAAAAGGTTAATTGACTTGATAGTCATAGAGCGCGTAGTCAGGGAAAAACATGTCTTTGCTTTTTAAACCACTTCTTTTGTATTTTTCAAAAAAAACAATTGATTTTGTCGCAAATGTTGTTCAGCGCACGGCGGCTTCCAAGCAAAAGATTGGTAGTTCAATGCCCGCATAGTTCCAGCTTTGTTTTGCTCTTTGATAGTGGCGACGCTACCAAGGGTGGCTTTGAAAAATGCCGGTTTCAAGAGGTGTTACTCAAAAACAGAATTTTCCAAATTAAAGAGTTTTTTTGTTTTAAGTTACAAGTTTTCAACCGTACATTTACCCCAAGTTTGTAGAAATTGTTTTCAAAGTACGACGAAGAAAAGTATCACCTCTGGCGGACCCCCTAATGACATCACCATCTCCGGTGAAAACACCTTACCGGAATGTTTCTTGCTTAATTTTTGTCACAAAAATTCAATATATTAGCACACTAATTACCTCGAAGAGAGTCTGAACTTATAATCGTTAAGGTTCTTTCCTTCCAAAAGATCAACGCATCAAACTCAACTTTAAACAAGCACATGAAACCATTTTTGAAGAATTTCAATAAAACTGGAGAAACGGAAAGTTCTTGAGAGACTTCAAAATGTCCTTGCGGTCATCGAGTCAGCAGTCAGCTGTTAGCCAGTCGCTCAACAATCAGCAGATGTGGTTGCGGTTGGCGCAAGACATAACTTGACCAAAACGTGGACTTTCATGCCAACACCGGATTCACTCAGCCATGACGCATACAAAGTAACGCTCGGAGAACTTAAAACTTAGTCTTTTGATGAAAATCTAGCATCCTGTGCATCGTCTCACGTTGCCGACACTCCTTAGGTTATTTTTTCCCTCCCTTTTCCACCACAAACATCGATAGTCCTGACTGAACAATGGCATTGTTTGAAATGATATAAGAATCGAGTATAAATCAATAAATCATATAAATTTTATGTGGACTTTAAATCTGAATAAAGATTATTTTAACTTTTAATTACACCCGAAGAGCTATTTTGAGAAGTTAGAAGATGTCTGGTGACGAAAGCAAAAAACAAATCATACCTCGCCGTTACAGTAATTAAATGGGTTTAAAATGATTACACCTTATTTTAAAGATAATTGAATAATTTTTTATGGGTAGCTATCGAAAGCATTGTTAACACGTCATTTGACGGAACAAAAAGATGATTCAAAAGAATATCTAATACAGTAGGGTACGCAAGAAAAATCTCACATTTAAACGATCGCAAAATGTGTAATGAACAAAATATTTCTAATTTCCTACATTGTAAACTTATAAAAATGCCAAAGGTCAATTTAAGTACTCACATCAAGCTTATTTTGTTCATCGAGATAACTTACTTTGTTGACATTAACTTATTGAAGGCTTGCTGAAATGCCCCGGCGCTACGATGGTGCGCCCAGAAAGAACTTGGAATCTTTAGATTGCAGTTTTGTGACAGATAAATAGAAGCAGCTTGGGTCTTCAGAAAAAGAGCTTTTGTCCAGGTTCAGAAAGCATGAGTTTTTGTTTAAAGGATTTTGTTTAATAGACAGCAAATGAAATTTACTTTTTCAGCAGCATGTTTAAAAGACTTTTGAAAAAGAAAGCGATGGTGGAGTTCGTGGATATCAGCAAAAAATCTTTAAATACCAAGACGATGCAAATCATTCAAAAAGTAGAGTCTTCATACGTTTAAGAGAGGATAATTTCCCTTGTCTCACCTTGAATACTTCCTTGTATACTTTTATAAAGATATGGCCTACACTCAAAACTCTACAGAATATAAACCTCATTGACGTTGCACAATAAGACCAAGACAATCCGTTTATTAAATTTGCTCTGTTTCCGTTTAAACAAATTAAAAATCGCTGTTTTGTCTAGCTCGTCATTTTGTAAATAGAACCATTGCTGGAGGGTGAGCGCCAGACAATCACTACGTTTTGTTGTGTATTACCCTCGTTTGCCTTCGACGTTACGTCTCTCATACGCTGACAAGTTAAATTAGATTTCACCAAATACGGTCCGGCCATGCCAGAGCAAACGCGGTTCAGATGACGTCATTGTCACCCGTTGCCAAGCAGCTAACGTGCATCGAAGGCTGCAAAGAATCCAATGGCGGCGGCAGATTAATTTTCAACTAATCAATGATTTACCAACGAACGTAAACGAGTATCTACAACTGACTTACGCTATCTTCAAGCAGAGCAAATGCAAGGTGTTATTACAGCGTTATTACAGTTTTGACTAATTGCGTTGAGAATCTGGATTCAATGCAAGTTGCTGAAAGTCGATCGATGATGTGCAGAAAGCCATTTTGCAGCCAGTGGCTTATGAAAAGAAATAGTACTAAAAGGCTTTGTTATATTTTTGCTTTTTAATCATAGAACCTTGTTAAGAGAGGTCAAGTGAAGAAGGCGTGACGAGAGAAACTAAACTATGAAAGCAACTAAAAAGCGTAACTTGTGCAATGTGCGTTTCTACGAGCTCATTACTAATCTGCTGTTTTTATTTTTAAGCAGCGACGTAGTTTGCAAGTTTTGGAACTTTTGCTTCATAAAGAAAGCTCAATCAAAGTCAAATTTGCTATTTGTACAAGATACAATTTAACTGTAGCTTCTGTAAAAATTGACTCGCAAGTTATGTTAACTTAAGGGATGGGAGTAGATGGGTCAACCTCCTTCCCCAAAACTAAAAATTACTTTAGAAGTTCACATTTTTATGAAGCATGTAAACATGTGTTGGGGAGCACTTGTTCGGACAAGTCCATCCTTTTCCCATCGCTCATCCTCCCGAAATTGATCCCTATTTAGATTTTAGTTGACACTGTCTTGTCTGCATTTTTTCAGATATAATCTTCAGTGAAAATGTGTAACCTGTTGAACGACGATGCTTTGAATACAATGCTTTCAGTTAAGCAGGAACCATTCAGTCCCCTGGAAGACAACTTTAGTAATAGCTTTCACTCGTCCATCAGTAATAGTCCAGACAGTTTTTCCTCGGACGGAGGCTCGTGCAGTCCGCCCACAATGGTTCACTTCGGACTCTCCCATTCAACCGATGATGGATTATCCCTAAATCCGCTTTCCGCTCACCTCAACAGCAACTACAACAATAACCGGCACGGTTCATCGGGAGACGACGACGCTTTTGAAGACATCGCAAGTTGCATGATGACGTCACCAGCGGATCGCGTCAGCGACGCCATAGCAACGGCCACAGCGGGAATGTTTACGTTTGGAGAATATAACATTGAAACCGGAGATATCAGTGGCATGCTTGCGGCACCTTCTTCTATCTTAACTAAAAGTCCAGGATGTTCGGTGGATGGGGATTCCATCTCTCCCCGACTCGACAGTTCCCATTCCTCTATTTCAACAACAGCGTCGTCGTCCTCTTCGAATTCAACAGGATCCTCTGCTCCGAAACGAGTGTGTCTCGTGTGTGGCGATGTGGCGTCCGGTTACCACTACGGAGTAGCGTCATGCGAAGCCTGCAAAGCTTTCTTCAAGCGAACCATTCAAGGTACGGTAATGTGATTGAAACGTGGGATTATTTCTGTTAATACGTGATAAAGAGATTAATATCGTCATCAGCAAAAAGCTTTTTCGTGCAAGCTGATTAGTGCTCTTGCACTTGTAGTACTGTAAAAAGCAATTTAAATCTACATAATCACAAAAGAATTCTAAGAAGGAGACACAGATTGCTCATTAGGTAGAGTAGTCACAAATTTGTTGAGCAAATGTCTAGTAAATCAATCTCACGCCATGGCATGAATAATTTTTGTTTTACCTGAGTAATGTAAACGAAAGTAGATTTCGTTCTCTAGAAGTTTGGATAACCTCAAAGTTACCTATAGGCCAATAACATTTTCAGTAGCACGTATCTGGTCTTTTGCATGTTTTTAAGAGAAAGGCGTGGTTAGACGTTTAAAAAAAACGAACAGTGGCGAAGTATTTACTAAAGTGAAGCCGCTGTTTAACGCCCTCACCAAGTTTTAATCATTTGAAGTGCAATCGCTGACCATTTCCTACTGCGATTGCCTTGTGTCGCGCGATGGCATTTTGGTTCTTTTTCAGTTCGGCAACAGGATTTCAAAATTGAGGCGACGCAATGTATCGAGCAAATAATTTGTCTGCAGAGACTTTGGTAATTTTGCAGCGACTTTGGTAATTCAGAAACAGATATGTAATTTAGCAGCTATAGATCCACACCACCTCTTGATCGAAACGATAAGAAAAATATTTTCATACAAACTTAACCTCATCTGTTTTATTGACAACAACAACTATCAGTATTGTTTGGCCTCTGCGGCTCCCAACAACAAAAAATCACATGTATTATTTGTCGAATAAACCAACGCAGATGAAATGCAATAGCAATTTATGCAATTTACCAATCAATGCCACACCAAACAATCTTTTTTTCATTGGATATCAATTTTTTAAAGAAGTTATTTTCCCACAATCGCCCTCCAAAATAAAATGAACATCTTTTTTCCGACATCAGGTTATTTATCTGATTTTAACAAATTTTCTTAATTTTTTTATAGCGGAGTCATGGCAACTTGGCCCCGTAAACCCTGCGAAAATCCGACACCCTTCTTGGATGGGCGCCCCTAGTTTCAGAACCCTTGTTGTAGAACCGGGTTGTCAAACTCATTCAGTGCTGTGGGCCACATTTACATACCTGGATTTCATACGGGCCAGTCTCGGTTGAATTAAAATTTAAGGAGGCAGAACTGTATATCAGTGGTCCTCAAACATTTTGTCTGCCGGCACAGGAAACCAGTTGATCAAATTTTGCGGCACACCGGCCGCGGCATTATTTGAAAATCACCACTTCTCCGGGCCCGAAATAGTGCTGATCTCCGAAAAAAGATCACTACCTCTCTCGCCGTAACCTAAAATGCCGCCCGCCACTTATAGCAATTGTCGACCATTATTACAACATGGCAGCATTACAACTAAAAAGGTTTTTTTTTCGAGAACAATTTTTCCAAGACCAAATTCGGAGACCAGGCATTCGCACTGTGCCAAAAAATCCTTACGTGGGCCACAAAATATTACGTCGCGTGCCACCAGTTTGACACGCCTGCTCTAGAAGATTCCAACAAAAACAGCAATGGGAATTACCACGTTGTCGTTAAGTACAAATTTGCGCGATTTCTGACCGGGCCAATGGTACATCACGATTACAATCTTACCATCAAAATGTTATAAGCAAGTGTGGCTGGTAGATTCAAACTGCATAACAAAAAAATATTTTCTAACATAATCGAGAGAGAGCTTTCACAAAAAAAAATAGTTTTTAAACTTGTTTTTAAAAATTTTTAAACCCATAAAAAACCAAAATATTAGTTTTTAAACTTGCTACAAACAATTATTATTCGTGATGCCATGCTTACTTAAAGATAAGAGAAGAGATATTGAGGAAAATTCAAAGTGCAGGTACATCCCTGAATTAGTCTCTATGTAGATCCGTCAATACGTCATCACCATAAATCACTTATAACACGCACCTCTTTTACTCTATGTACTTACTGCTTGATTAGCTAATACAGCAATAAACCGCCTATAGAGGGGTCACTGAATGCTGTTGCCGCGCTTCAATTAATAAAAAAAGGGTGACCGACAAATACTTTCGTAAAAACCTTGGTTCGAATATCCGCCAAAGGAGTAAAATATTTACATTTTCTAAGTCTTTCGTTTTCCTGACATTTAATGGCCTCTTTCTTGATTGAGAGCACCCTGTTTCACCTCATCATTAAAGCTACCAATTCATTTTCTGCACTCAGCCTGAACCATCAAGTTATTAATTATTTTGAACCTTGCAAAGCTTTCATCACGCAGTTATTTTCAGGCAGCATTGATTACACTTGTCCTGCTTCCAACGACTGTGAAATAACAAAGAGAAGACGAAAATCGTGCCAATCTTGCAGATTTACCAAGTGTTTGAGAGTTGGAATGCTGAGAGAAGGTATTTACGTCAGAACGTAAAATCAGGCCCATCCATGAGAAGTTCAAGCTCTGTTGTGTCACCAGGGGAAGGGTGGGGGTTTCTCCAACAACTCTACTTTCTTGCCTTGCACCAGCATTAAATGTCATTACGTCATCGAACGTGTATACCGTATTTTCGCCAGCCTTCCCTAATTTGTTTTCTGGCCACTCGTCTGTCTGGGAGACATATTACCTCAAGAAAATGAGATTCTTACTTCCTACTGACATTTTTTTTCGTAAATTGACTACTAACGTCATGATACTTTTGACCCAGTGATGACTTGTGTTAATTTTATCTAGAATCTTTGTAAAAATTTTTCTTTTAGTTTTTGCTTGCATGTTTTGACAGAATTATTATTTATTTCTCTATTTCGTTTTATGCGCGCAGCGCCGAGGCTCTCGGCGCTGCGCGCATATAACGAAATAGAGAAACAAAAAATTTTTCACGCTACGCCTGCAATCTACGCTTAATGGAAATCATCATTTATTGTTGCGAAGGTGTCCGATTAGACCGAGTTCGAGGAGGAAGGCAGAAATATAAGAGAAAGATAGATTCAACAGACATCTCTCCTTTTCTCAATTTTGCCCCGCCTGACATCAAAGTACCGATGCTCGCCTGTAAGTAGCGTCTATACCAATGTCGACATGTCTTTGAAAAGGTGATTGATCGATTCTTTTCAACTTTTTTAGCCAACAAAATTGTCGAGCATTTACTGTTGGCTGAACCAGGAAAGATTTATGCTCATGCAAATATTACGACGCCAAAATGTGAAACGAAGATCTTAACAACGCTTTGCGATTTAGCCGACAGAGAGCTGGTGATCATCATAGGCTGGGCCAAGCACATTCCAGGTAAACATTTTCATTGGCTCAGTTTTAACTTCGCGCTATGAGGCATATCGTGATACTAGTTTTAGCCTACATGCGGTCATAGCAGCAAAAAGAACGCAGAGGCAAAAATGTAGCTCCTTGCTATTCTTTTATATCAGTGGTTCTCAAAGTTTTTGAACTGATGGATCTTTTAGCTAGTTTGAAATAATGGGGGACTTCACCAGTTTATGCCTCTTTTTATGATAGTAACTTTTTTCGGATTAACTTGTGGTGGGGGCTTTCTTGTTCTTTTTTTTACGATGACCACTTTTTCAAAAATAACGCATGGTGGGGACCTTATAGTTAGCCAGTAACTCAACACCTATAGGTTGTTGCAGATCATCAGAAATTCCTCGCCGACTCCCAGTATTATGTAGACCCCAGTTTAAGATCCATCAAATTTTTGATGCAGTTCAGGTCACTTCACAAGTGACTTCATTTTAAGAAACAAAATGAGTCATGCGTTCCGAGAGATTATCAAAGTTATCTGTAATTACACAGATCTATTTATTTTTTAAACACAGATATTTACTAACAAACAAATAGATGAGCAATCTTTCGTTACAACTACTATATGAACAACGTTGATTTTATTGGGTTCATTTGAATGCTGAATGCACATTGGAACTCCTTCTCCAAACATTTCATTCATATTTTAGTAGCGATTTGCTTTGTACCCATGTTATTTTTCTTAATTCTCCTATTGTTCAACCGCGTGTTTTTTTTCCCCAATTGAAAATTTGTATTCGCCGAGAGTCAAAAGAGTCGTTACATCTAGGTTATTGTAAATCTGAAAAATGTTAAAAATGCTCTTATAGAAGACAATAGCAAAGAATATTTCAATTTTTCAGTTAATTAGTATTTCAGCATACGGACAACCGCGCAATCAGGAAGAAAACTTGTGAGAGGATCACCATTTTTGAAAGTTTTAAACCTTCTTTACTACCAGCTGCTAAACTAAACTTCTCTCCCACTTTTCAAAATGATCATAAAAAAAAAAAAAAAAAAAAACAATTGCCAACTCTCCAGTATGCTGGTTTGTGTTAAAATTTCGAAGGAGACGTGATTTTTTTGTGTTACTGCTGCTCTAGGCTTATGTATATACTCAAATAATCATTTCAATTATTTCTTAAATAACATCTTGCATAGCCATTTAAGTTATTCGTTTTCCGCTGAGCGCCAGACTTATCATCTACACACTTCTTAATCAGCGATTGATAAATGACAAATTGCAGCTGCAATTCTTTAGAAGATCCTCAGCAAACTTGTAGAAGTGTTCTAGTGTCAATCAAGAACCCAGGTTGGACTTGGATCATACAATTTATGTACTTTTATGCTATAGGCTTCGCAACTCTACAGTTGGCTGATCAAATGGCGCTCTTGCAGTCGGCGTGGATGGAAATTTTGGTTTTAGGAATAATTTTCAGGTAATTTGCTCCATACTTAATTTGACCTTTCCTCGTCGAGGGCATACAAAGATCAAAGAGAGATAGAAGATGATCGAGCTACCAAAAAATGTTCTGGATTTAAAATAATCGAATGTGCAGGCTAATCTTGGGTTTACGAGAAAATTTTGTAACATCACCTGCATATCTCTTAAGTTTATGTTCCTGTAAGGGTTTTTCATTTAATAACCGACTTATTTCAAGGTCAATTAAATATATCGGTTGGCAAATGAACAGCATAGGTTTCATTAATTGGTATGCATTTGGGAAATTTTTTGTGACTCCAAGCGATTTAGTTGTAGTATGCCTATTTTGTTAAAAATTGATATCACTTCAGCTGTTTTGGTATCATTGCTTACAGATCACTCCCTTATAATGGGGATTTGGTTTTTGCTGAGGATTTTGTCGTTGACAATGATTTAAGCAACGAGATTGGTATGACCGAACTTTATACTCTTTTCCACCAGTTGCACAAGCGTTTGAAGTTGTTGAGGATCTCAAAAGAAGAATTTGTTTTGATCAAAGCTGTTGTCTTGGTGAATGCAGGTGGGCTGCTTGTTGCTTACAAACAAGACTGCATTTAAGAATAGCTAAGGGGAACCTATCTCAAAATATGTATAAATCTTACTTTTTGAAAAATTTTTATTGCTCGGACTGTGGCGTCACTAGGGAGCCATGTGCCCTGAGTGGCGCTATTTAAGGCGACAACACTCAAACTACTAGTCTGTAAAAAGTCTCTTCTTTAAATTTTTCTTTGCGAAAAACTTCGGACTGATAACTTCTGAATTCAGTCGGAATGTTAAGAGCTTCAGCGATCTCTGAGACTAAAGCTTCAGACACGAGACAACCTTTCTGAAAAACTTTTTATCGAGTTCATCTCTGCTTTTTCTATTAACCAATGGTTCTCCAACCGTTGTACGCATACCACTGGTGGTATACCAGCTATTTTCCAGCAGTACGCTACCAGCTATCACGTCATAAGCAAAGTTTAGTGTCAAATAAATTGATGTCGTCTATTGTTGTAATTATCACTTTTGTTACACAACTGTTGTTTGAGCTAAAATATCAAATGCCTAGTGCTACGCAGGAATACAATAAAGACTTTCGTACGACGGTGGGGGGTCCCCAAAGAAACTTTTTTGTTCTGTGAAAAGATGCTAAGTATATTTTATAGGTATATTGTATTGATTGTCTCTAAAGCCAGATCTTTACTCGATTTCGTAGGTAGAGTAATTAGGCGTATGGTTAAACCAGGGGTGGGCAAACTACGGCCCGCGAACACTTGTCGAAACTTCGTCATATATACATTAAAATGACAAGGGGAGGAATGCTTGCCGTATTTGAGAACCAAAAACTTTAGAAGCCATCAGAAGGAGGGCAACTGTTAGCTCCCACTGACGCATTTTCCGTCTAAGGAAAAGGTAATGACCTTTTTTTTTTAGAGACCCCATCGCTTTTACGCCCTGTAATATGACATTGTTAGGACATATCGCAAAATTTTAAGCTAACGCAATCTCTTTCATTGCATTCAGCTGTACCCGATTATAAGCACTGGTTCTCGACCACTCTTAAATGGTCAATGCGGCCCTCCGACTAAGAAGTTTCCCCAGCCCTGGGATAAACGAATGTGGCTGTTGGATGCGACTTAGCCCCTTCCTCCAGTTTGCACCGTTAGGGGTAGGCAGCGACAGTGAAAAATATCCAGGTGGCAGAAAAAGTTTGAGAATCCCTGCTCGAAACTAAGTTCTTGCCTAGCAATCTGCTGCAATAACCTGGCAAAGAAAATTACGCGGTCGTAAGTTCTCTGGGAATCGACGTAGATTTTATATGCATTTTACAGGAGAAGCAATCTATTATCTTAATTAGCGGTACAAGACAAAAAACTGTCCCGAGTAAATCCTATTAGCGTTTTAAAATTGACAATTTAAACATCGCTGAGCGGATAAGGCATGAAATTTTTATCATGGTAAAAAGACACATTACGTAGCCTGCTATTTTCTATGTGCTGACACCAGGGATTTACGCACCCCGGTTTCCCCTAGTACATTTCAAAAAAACTGTAATAAAATATTCAAAAGGAGGTTGAAAAGTTGAATCCATAACCTCCTTCTGAGCATTTCTACGTGACTTAGACTAGACTTACTCAGCGTAGAAACGAGTATGGGGGCTTGACGTAAATAGCTAAGGCTGGAAGAAAATATCTTACAATTTTTGCAACGCGCGGTTAGTTATTGATCTCAAAAATGTTGTAATAAAGTTATATTCCATCAACAAACTTTCATGTTTCTCTAGATTCACCACATGTTGACGCCAACCACGCACTGACTCACTTGCAAGAGAGCCTCCACCAAGCTCTTTGCAATGTATCTTCGTCGTCCAACCGCAGTGGCCATATTCTGATGAGCCTTCCGCTTTTACGTCAAGTTGCCATCAAAGCAATTCTATTTTTTCACAATGTCCGGTTAATGGGTAAAGTTGTGATGAACAAGTTGTTTCTTGAAATGCTGGACGCAAAATTGTGAATAGGCTGAAGTCAATCCAAGGAGAAAAAGCCAGTTGCCATCAAAATTCGGTCAAAAACAATTTTGCACAATTGCGCGTTTGCATAACACTGTGAGGTTATTATTGTGACTTTTGCATTGTGTGAATACTTTGCCTACTCGGTAGCGGCAAAAACTCGACTGCATAAGCTTTCTATTTAAGAGAAACATCTTATTAATTGTGTTGTGAACAACCTTGTCAACGCTAAGCTATGTTTAGGTAATTAGGCTAACTTATTTTTAAATTAATTTATTCTGTTGAACTTAGTCGGCTGCAAAGGATTCAACTGCTCCTTCAAGAGATTAATTTGTTGATGTATTTAAAATCTCGCTGCGGTGACTGCCGAGTTTTAATCATTTTTATATAACAGCTAACTGCCTTTAAAGGCGCTATATTTACACAGATGAATGTATTTATTAAAAATAAAAGAAAAAACATTTGCTAAAAGTTGGCGTGAATATTTGAGGGTCGATCCATGAAGAAGAGAAGAATTTTTGTAAACATTCTTCGACATCCTTATACAGGACAGCCTTAAACATGGGAAAACTTATATACCGTGTTGTGTGGAACGGCACAAGTATTTTTACCACAAATTTAGAAATTTTTGAAAAATGCCTTTGCTGAAAACTATAACAGCCTATGAATCATTTTTTAATGCGCTTTTCATCTCAGAACAGTCGCGGAATTAGCAATCCTAGAAGTGTTCAATTAAGAGATGCTGTCCCTATTACCCTATTAAGAAGAAAAGCGGTAAAAGATATATATCTATTGAGTGGCAAAATTGTCGGTTTCAAAAGGTAATCTTCAAAAAAGTCTTTACCGTTACAAAATGCTTCGCCACCCCCAAAAACTTACTTTTAGAAAGGCGACTGTGTGCATTGCTTTTGATTGGTGATCAACAGCCCCGTTTATTCAATGGGTAATTATAAATAGGCACAGTACAGACATAGTGGGCATAGTACAGGCATAGTAAACCTAGTACAGGCTTAGTAGGCATAGTACAGCCATAGTAGGTATAGTACAAGGATAGTAAAGGAGGTGTGCGACCGAAAACCAGTTGCACCAATATTACGAAGCCCTGTTTTTTCCTTTTAAAAAAAATTGATTTTTGATTTTATTAGTTTATATTTTAGCATTGAGTGGATACAATGAGATTTCACATTTAAAGGCTGCAGTGTATTTTGTGACTCACATTGTAACTAAGTCTTGTTACCATCATTATGCCTGTACTGTGCTTGTTCTATGCCTGTATTATGGCTACTATGCTTGATTATGCCTACTATGCCTGTTTAGTACTACTGTTGGTCCAACTTACAATTTAGCTCTGAACTACATACAAGTCGTTTGGTCTGCTCCATACCTTTAAGCTGAGGCAGTAATCGCACGATTCCTTTTTCCTATACTGAAGCTAAACCTTCAACTACAGAAAAAATTTATTATTATTTAATTGTTTTTGAATGCTCTAACACTTTATCTCGAAGATATGGCATTATGACCAATGCATATTTTGGACTAAAAAATCAGTACTTTTCCGTTACCCCAAACGTCTTCATTTTAAAAAACTGATCAATAATTTCGGCAAAAGCTGACGAAAAACTTGTATTAAAATCTAACTTTATTGGTAAGAGCTTAAAATTTTGAAACGTCAAAATCGTTACTTTATAAGTCAAAAATTGAGTATTTCTTTCTATTGCTTTTTAGGCGATACTCCACTTTTCCACAAATTTATCGGAGAGAAGTTAATCATGTCGTCCGCTTTTTAGACGCAAAGTAGCAAAATTATTTTTAATGTATTGTTAGTGATGTTAATGCTTTTTCTTTCCCACTGTCTCAGCGGTCCCACATTTACCAAACATGTGATAAATTTGTTGCGATAAGATGTTATAAAACCTGCCAGTATATTATTCCATTCCCTATCAGTAAATATTTGGGTAAAAGATTATTTGGCGTTTACGCTGTGCTGAACGAATGATTACTTTTTAAGTTACCGCTTTTACCGTTTCCAAGGATATTACAAAACAAGCATCACGGGCGGAAGCGGATCTAAAAACTTTTGGAAAATTATTTCATTTTACATTACTTGTGGCGCGGTGAATTATTTTGCGTGTCGTAAATAAACAGCTATTTTCGCATTTTCAATCCAAATTAAAGATGAAGACTTTTCCTTAGGGAAGGGGGTGTCAGCATTTTCAAAGCTTGACCTTTTGTATTTTCTATATAAATAAAAGGCAAAGATCTCATTTTATAGATCAGCATTTTGGTATTTTGAATTCATATTGAAGGCAAAGATCTTTTTTAGCGGTGATTCACATTTTTGAATACTAATTTTCAAACTAAAATTGTTTTAATAAAAACAAAAAATAAATATACGTAAGCAAAACTTTAAATATCCATTACGGGAATGCATCCCCCTTATTTTTCTTCTCCTGGACCCGCCACTAGTCAACTTAATTTTTTGGGGTTATTGAGCTTGCAAGCTTTCTTTCGCAATAGATTGCGCTAAGCACACCCAGGGAGAGGAGTCTAAAGCTCTTTTTTAGCGCTGCACTTTACTTCCGCAAAGCTGAAAGCCTTTTTTAGGAAACCCCAACAACACACCACAGTGTTTACCAATATTTTTTTTTAAATTAATATTCAAAAGTCAAAACATTCAACAAATATGCCACCGTTTTTCCCCTTGTTATATATTGCGCACAATATTGCACGTGCTAGTACCTCTAGGCTATGTTAAACTCAACAGCTTTCGATGGCACTGGCTAAGGAGGGTCTTGTACCAACGTCCCCTCCCCCTCGAGTTCTTTTGAGCCTGATAAAGCTATGAAGATATTTTCAGGTTTAGCGACCACAAAACATTGATTTCCAAACGAAGCTCAGGAAATAAATTTGAGATGCAGATGGACAAAATTGGGGGGTTAGAAAATTGATCTCAAAAAAAGTTCATTTCACAAAGTCAAAAAATGTACTTTTTCTCTTTCTTCTGTTCTTCCCTCATCTCCCATATAGGCGCACACAAAAATACAAAGTGTTGCGCCTGTGGTCGAGCGATCAACCAGTGCTATAGACATTATGTCTCAAACATCTTCCGCGGGGTGGAAAATAAACTTCAAAAAAAGACTTAAAATGGCATATAAACTTGCCTATGGATTTTCATATTATACATCAGGCATATTTTCCACACTCGAGGGTTATACTAAACCTACCTAGCCTATTCACTGCAATTGATTACTCAATAATCAAATCAAAGAAATCGATTTTTTTATTTTTCAGCCAACACCCCTACCCCCCCAAAAATGCAGTCTTCGCATTCAAAAGGCTGCTTTAGGCAGAAGCAACTCTTATTTCATACGCAATGTTCTTTCAACTCAATTTTTGATTTCAATCAGCCTGATCAGGGGTGAGCAAACTTATTTACGTTTTTACTTTCGCTCAACCGGATGATGCAGCGGGCCAAAGCCTTTGTTTCGTCATTACCAACATCGAAATCTGGCTGTTTTTCAGCTAAAGACCTTCATTTTCAGAGATCAAATTAAAAATTTGTTTTAGCCACACAGGCTATCTTTAAAAAAGGACGCAGGTATTCAACAGAAGACCTTATTTGCAGATCAATACTAAATTGGCAAAGTTTTCAAATAGAAACTTCTTTGTTCGGTACCATATCTAGGACGGGAAACTTTTTAAAGAAAAATCCCATTTTTTCCGCGATTTGCACCTCGCGCACCTCTGATTTCAATAATAGGGTCTGAGTAAAAACAAGTGTGAAAATACCTATGCTCATAAACATACGCTGAGCTATCAGAGGGGAAAGTTGCCACGTCCTCCTCCCAAACTCTTTAACCGATTCAAGGTAAAAACGTATTTTCAATTACGCTATAACAACAAAAAAACCTCTGTCTCCGAGCAAAAGAGATCATTGGGTCATCAACTAAAATGAAAGTCAGTAAGATAACAAAATATTGATTTCCTAACAAAATATTGCAATCCAAACTTGAGAGATTGTGAGGCAAAAAATATTCAAAAATTTCTCCTGCTTACGCTAATGCACGTGACCAAAATATTGAGGAAAAAAGAAGAAATTCTCTTCTACGTTGATTATGTTTACATCGTTGTACATTGTTACTGTCACAGGTAACAAGTCCAATATTTGGGCCGAGAGCCTGCGCCTTTCGTTCTCCTTCACATTCTCTAACGACATTACTGCAAACGCGCAGTAGACCTAAGAGAGATGACAACCGCTACGGCCACGTGACTAACCAAACACTCAAATTTATATTTGCGTTTTTGTGTGATAGCTTACGTTGTTCTGAGCATCAGACTGATAGCTGAAGGACTGCGACTTCAGCGCTGAGGGCAGAGGTACCGATAGTTTTTACGTTTTGAACCACATTTTACTAACATGAAGTCTTGACGCGCCGCAAATGGAATATTTTTTGGGGCTCAACGCGCCTGAGTTAGGTTATCATATTTGAAAAAGCAATATCGCTGAGAGAAAACTTCTTGCGCTGGTCGCACTTCGGGCACTCCTGGCTTAGATCGTTACATTGCATGTAGCATTGCCGAGCGGAATCGCCATTTGTTTTCAAGCTCACACCTTTTGGGTATAAAACTATAACTTGCACCGACCGCAAAGATATTTACAGGTAATTACTAGATTGTAATCCCATTATGCAATCTCTCAATTTTGCGGTACTACTGCCATAATTTTTGCTGCTAGCAGGAGAAATTGCGGTAAAGCGACTTTACTGAAACAACGACAACGCACAACCCTTGCGGTTAATAAACTCAAAATTGCAAGATTTCTAGCAAGCGCCTTATCGCATTGAGCTATCAATCTGACACCTGGTAGTTTTTGACAAAAAATTATCTTATAAGAATGAGAAAACTAAGTAAGTTTTCATAAACAGGATGCTCTTGCCCTTGATTAAAAACTTTATAACTTCTTCGTAAGATAATTTCGCAGAACCATCAATTTGTCTCTGGCGATTCTTAAATTGTGCTCATTTTAAGTGGTTCCCATCGATAGTTGGTCTCTTCAGCATGTACTGCAGTGCAGCACCAAATTGGCATAGCCCGGGAGGGGATGACAGAGACGTGGCCTCCTCCAAATTTCTTGGAAACATTTAAGATATTAAGTTATTTTCAAGTAAAAATAACAACAAAACTCGATCTCCAAAAAAACTTTATCAACCAAAATAAAGGAGAAAGAAACCGAGAAAATAATGTTGGTCCTTTCAAAACTTTTTTTCTTGCTAAGTCTAAGCGCAGCTTTTGTAACAATAGCTCCAGGCCAAGTAAGTAGACCACTGAGCTACCCAAACTCGTAACCTGTACTTTTTTGCATTTAGGCTGGTCCATTATTATCGTTATTAGTGGTAGTAGTAACAGCAGTAGCGGTGTCAGTAGCAGCAGCAGTAGTAGCAGCAGCAGCAGCAGCAGCAGTAGTAGTAGTAGTAGCAGTAGCAGTAGCAGTAGCAGCAGTAGTAGTAGTAGTAGTAGTAGTAGTAGTAGTAGTAATAGTAGTAGTAATAGTAGTAGTAGTAGTAGTAGAATTCGTGTAGCCAGAAGCAATTTTTTGGAGGTGGCCAAAAATATACCCTTCGGTCCTGGTTTTCTGTAATTTTGTTTGATAACTTTTTTTTTGGAAATCGACCTTTTCTAACACCCAACTTTGTCAATCGGCACCCTAAATATGTTAGATGACCTTTTTTAGAGGGACGGCGGGAATCAACTTTTTGTTGCCGTTATACCTAAAAACCCCTTTATTCGTTTCTGATCGAGCGAAAATAATTTGGGAGCCTTGGTCTCTGTACTCCCAACTACTTCTAAGGTAGTGGGCTATTTAATTTTGTCCAAACTAGCATACTAGGAAGCAAATATATGAAACAGCAGCAGACAAAAAGGAGAAAATAGCCTACCGGTAAATAATACGTCAAAGACCATTTGATAGCCTGCCGATTACGCTGCTACTACAACATTTAACACTTTCCTTAACTTATCCTACTCTGCTGGCTTTTCGCTAAACTTGCTATTCAATTTACACCCAATAGCTATCAACCCAAACCTTTATCGCCCAGCAACTCTGACAAAAGGTAGCCAACTTATGAACTCGGGCCGGAATTTTGAGAGTCATAGAATCTGCTGCTTCGTACCAAAAAAAGCACGCAATCTGATTTTATAAATTTCATCTGCAAGTCATAAAAAGTTTAGTATTGTAACTCTTTGAAAGTATTTTTTGTTGTGACACTACTGCGTAGATAAAATTTGTAGGTACAGCAATTATTGGTTTAATGGCATTCTGTTCTTGCAAAGATCAGATTATCCTATTTTGATAGAGTATTACAAGATGAATGCCGTTGCTATAATTTGTCATAAAAAATGGTCAACCGGCAATAAAACGACAGGTAAAATGGCGAACAAACATAAATTTTGCCGGTTGAGTATGGTCGCAAATATCTTACCGGTTCTATTTCTTATTGAGGGGCAAAACTATCAATTTTTAGAAGTTCCTGGCTCCGGTCAGCCTCTTGATACTCCCGACAATGTCATAATTGATAGCGGAACTAAGATAACTACAAAAGATGGCGCCAATAATGACCAATAACGGCACTGCAGCGACACTATGTAAAAATAGGATTGAAAACGCACTTGAAAATGCGGCTGAAGAATGAAAGAGAGAAGCTAACCCAACTAGCATCATAATTTGCCATAATTTGAAAGCGGATAATCCCGTTCAAACTTTTTTGAAAATATTTTAATCAATTGTTTTTGCGCTAATTCTTGTTTAATTTTAAAAGATGTTATGGATGTAGGCTACGTGCCTTGTCCTGGCCGGAGGCTTAGTTTAGCGAGCCATAATTTGTACTCTAGATAGCATAGGTTAGACTATGGTTTCGGAAAGAAAATTAATCTACTTTCATCACGGCTTCACTAGATATTTTTTTTCAAACAATTTTTTGCAATTGCGCTTTGATCTGTTGTTTTCTAGGCTTGAAAGTTTATTTCCAGTATTTGCGGTTGCGCTTTAATGGTTTAAAAAGCGGTCGCGAAATTCGCGGATGCGCTTTCCAGGTTTGAAAAAATGATTGCGTAATTTGCGGTTGTAATTCAATGGTGCAAAAAATCAATTAGAAAATTTTGATTGCGCTTGATGGTTTTTCGTGTGCCCAGTTCTGCAAATAATTTAATACTGTCCCGTACAACGCCAACCAAGTTAAATCCAATATTCCAATAGTAGCAGCAACAGTTAAATCCACCAAACTTATTACCCTAATCAACAATTTAGGCCTACGTACCTTATTCAAATAGAATCAATTAGTTAAAAGAAAATACAAAACAAGTAACCTATAACATAAAACCATCCTATTCTAACAATCTCCAACACAAAACCAATCTATTCCAACTACCCCTTACTACAACAGACTACTTGACTATACTTGCCAACACAACAACTAGCACATGTAAAAGGTTGACGGAAGACTCACTCCTATGCGGTGCTAGTCACTCCGCTAACTACACTGCACATTACCCCCACGGCCAACAAGACCTGTCCTCAGGTCTGCACAAAAAAAAATTCTAACGACTAAGGCAGGAAGAATAAAACGCAAAAAAAAACAAAATCACATCAGATGTTAATCCTCTTTAGACTACGGTACATACCCGCCAAGGATATATCCAAACTAGTGTTTACACAAAACCAAAAAGATGATTTAGTAATCACACAGGTTACTTCTCAATTATCAACACAGGGCTACATTTCACTTATCTACAGTTGAACACTTGAAATACATAATATAACAAAACAATTTCACACCGTAGTAAAAATTACACAGCTACATGAAATTAGTCGTTAACCAGTTGTCAGACAGTATCGTAGTCCCAATCACCAAACCGTTCAGGTGGCTTGCTTGTCCGTTTGGCTCTGTCTTCCAAAGAGGGGGTTAATGCCCAATATCGGTTGTCACGAGGGAGACAGAATTTTAGCAAATTATAATGGTATCGTCTCGTTTTTTTTCGTTTGTCATCATCACCTATCCAAGTCAAGGTATAAATAACACCGGTTCGGGCAATCACTCGCCACGGCCCTGACCAAACTTCACCAAGTTTGCCTCGGCTGCCTTTCGGAGTAAGGACATAAACTAGATCGCCAACTTCGTAAGGATTACATGTACCATAGTGTTGTGATTTGTCCCTTGTTTGCTGGTGTACTTTTCTCAAGTTGTTACTAACACGTTGAAATCCATTTTGCAAGTTTTTTCGTAGGTCACGAGCGTATTCGGTTTGCATTTGCGGTTCTTTCGCGCTCAGTGGTGGTGGGAAAACAACCTGTGAGGGAAGTCGTAAATCTCTTCCGAAAGTTAAATATGCTGGTGTGAAGCCCGTAGATGAATGTTTAGTCGAATTATATGCCAAGAGTACTGATGGAATCAAAGTATCCCAGTCATCAGAATTATTCATCATGTATGGTTTTAGTATTGACACTAAGGTACCATTTAGTCTTTCACAAATGGAATTCCCCTCAGGGTGAAATGGAGATGAGCGTGATTTTTTTACATGTAACAAAGTGCACAGTTCACCAATAATTTCGCTTTCAAATTCCTGGGCTTGATCTGAATGTAAAACTTCCATGACTCCATGTATGGCAATCCAGTGAGTAAAAATTGCTGAAGCCACAGTTTGTGCTTGACGGTTTGGGAGGGGAATCGCTTGGGCATATCGCGTGAAATGGTCAACCAATACTAACAAGTAAACATTTCCTTGCTTTGTGGGTGACGACATAGGGCCAACAAAGTCCATCGCGACGATCTCATGAGGTTTCCCGGCTTGTAAGTTTCGCAAGGGAGCTTTGTGCTGGGGGGTGTTTTTCATAACAGCACATTCAGTACAGCTATTACACCAATACGTAACGTCTCCCTTTAATTTAGGCCACCAAAGATGTTTCTTTATGGACAGATATGTTTGAGTAATGCCTCTGTGACCTTGGGCATCATGATGCAGTTCAAGAGCAAGTTCACGTTTATGGTGCGGTACCACTAATTGAGTTTGATTTGCTTTGGTAAGCTTAAACAGAGCTCCAGAATCTTTATCAATAAACAACTTGCAAAAGGAATTCCAATATATACCAAGTTCTTCACTATCATTTGTAGTATGGCGTGGAGGTTTACCTGCTGTGGTCCACGTTTTAACAAAACACAAGTTAGTGTCTTGATCTTGCCAAGCAGAAAAATCAGAAATTTTCATTGCCGGTAATGACACTGAGTTGCAGGTAGCGACATCAACGCTATCTTCATCATCACTGTTGTCGGGAATTCTCGACAAAGCATCTGCATTGCAGTGCTGTTGTCCAGCTTTATGGACCAACGAATAGTTATATTGTTCCAGCTCCGCGAAATAGCTTTGAACTTTTTCTGGAATAGTTTCCTTGTTGCGAAGATGTACTAGAGGGGCATGGTCAGTGACAAATGTAACTTGGCCTCCTAAAATATATGGGCGAAATTTTCGACTGGCCCATAAGAGAGCATAAGCCTCCCTCTGAAAAGCACTCCATTTTTGTTTGTTAGGGCTCAAGGTTTGACTAGCGTATGCTATCACTCTGGTTTGCCCATCTTGGACTTGTTCCAAGATACACCCTACGGCAAATTTGGATGCATCTGTAAAAATGTGAAATGGTTTGTTAAATTGCGGTAAAGCCAAAACAGGGGTAGAAGTTAATTTAATCTTGAGCTGCTGAAAAGCATCTTCGCAGTCGTCAGACCACTTAAATTTCTTTTGCAAGAACTTCTTTGTCAACATTCGGGTAAGTGGCTGGGCAATTTTGGAAAAGTGAGCAATAAATTTACGGTAGTACGATGCTAGGCCCAAAAATGAACGAAGTGTCTTAATGTTGTGAGGCCGTGGAAACAACTTGACTTTTTCAATTTTTTCAGGGTCAGTCTTAACACCGTCCTTGTTGATAATAAATCCCAAAAACTTGGTTTCGCAATGGAAAAGAGAGCATTTTTCAGGAGCAAGCTTCAAATTTGCCTCACGAAATCTAGTAAATACTCTTCTTAAGGCATCCAAATGGTCATAAAATGACTGTGAGTACACAATAACATCATCCAGATATGATACCACCTCTTCAAATGACAGACCCGCTAACAGCATAGACATCATACGTGAAAATGTGGCTGGAGCATTTACAAGGCCAAAGGGTAATCTAATCCACTCATACAATCCAGTGCCAATAGAAAAAGCAGTCTTTGGTCGGTCAGCTGGAGCAACTTTCATTTGATGATAACCAGATTTCATGTCTAGAGTGGAAAAATAATTACATCCACTAAGAACATTGAGCATGTCTTCAATACGAGGTAAAGGGAAACTGTCTCTAGTGGTCACAGAATTGAGCTTGCGAAAGTCGATACACAGTCGTTTCTTACCATTACTTTTGGTCACAACTACAACTGGTGAGCACCAAGGACTGCGAGATGGCTGAATGATGCCACACTTTAACAAATCATCAAGCAATTCTTGTACTTCTGCTTGAACATGAATGGGTAGTCTCCGAGCTCTTGTGGCTATTGGGGGTCCTTGTGATTCAATGGTATGTTGTAAGATATCAGTGCACCCCAAATCACTTGAATCTACAGCAAAAATGTCCTTGAAATTGTACAGCAAGTTTTGAACCATAGCCTTTTGAGAGGTTGGCAAATGCTCAAGAGACACATCAAATGGCATTTCCTGATTAAACTTATCCTCACTAATCTGTTGTGATTGAGTTTCTGGTGCCTTCCGTGATAGTATTTTCAATGGAGCCAGTGGTGCTACTCCGCTTACAGCGCACTGTTCACCAATTATATCTCCGGCATTGAGGCGTACAGGTAAGTCAGAAGTGTTAGCTACAGCTAACTCCATTTTACTACTACTGGGATTTGCTGAAGGTAAAGCAGTAATACAATGATTTTCGCAATATTTATTGTCGGGCTCAATCATGGTCAACCCACAGTAATTGTAAGGGGAAATTGGTATTACTTGAACAATCTTTTTGCAGCCAGCTCGTAAGATAATATCAGTTGCAAGTTTAACTGAGGTTACTTTCTTCCTAAGTTGAAACTGAATGCAAGAGTCGGGGTTAAATTTTTCAGCTTGGTTTTCACGAAAATACACCACATCTGTTACATGATTAGTACATGCCCCACATGCTTTCATAAGATCAAGACCAATAAATCCGTCTGTAGCAATGTCAGCTACCACAACCACTGGCCATGAATAGACTTGGTTATTGGGCAGGGCCAAGTCAAGCGTTACAGTACCTAATACTTTCATATCATCCCCGTTAGCAGTTAAAATTTGAGCACCAGGTTTAAGGGATAGAGCAGGGTTTTGTTTGGATATTCTTAACCAAGCTTTTTCATGTAACAAACAGCAAGAACAGCCTGGATCCCATTCAAATTCAAAGTCTAAGGTACTAATAGAAACAGGCATTAACAAGCTAGGAGTGGCAGACTTTTGAAAATGAGATGGAAGTGTCACTCTACGTGAAGAATGATTAGACTGATGAAATGTTAGTCTGGGGCAAAAATGCTTTGAGTGTCCCCTTTGCCCACAATTGAAACAATTGCCATGAAAAACTCTAGGTGATGGTGTTTGAAGAACTTGTTGTTCATACCTCGATGGCGGCTGCCGAACATGAAATACCCGCCTTGGTGGTGCATCATAATGTGGGCTATCTCGCTTTAAAACTTCTTCATAATAAATTGCCTTTTGGAGTAAAGCTGCGGAAGAAATGTTTTGTGGGGGACCCAAGTATAGCAGTATGTCATTGGGAAGACCATGTAAAAAAGCATTACAAATAAAGTGATCACGCTGATCCACATGAACATGTAATTTACCCACTAACCTTTGAATGTCACGCATGTAAGCAGTAATGGATTCCGTTGACTTTTTCTTTCGATTCATTAAAGCAGCATACCAGGTACCACTGTGTAAAGGGGTACTATATGAAGTTCGCAGTTGATTAACTAGTGCTCCATAGTCTTGACGTAAGTGGAATGGCATACCAGTAATTGTATCTTGAACACGTTCACCAAGTTTAAGCAATAACAGTCGAGTCTTGTCCATGGGGTGGCAGTCAAGTACCATTTGTTCAAATTGATTCAACCACCAGTTGATATCACGGTCAGCATTAAACGTGGGAAAACTGGGAAACAAAGACTGAATGTTGATACGAGGTTGCCACGTGTGTTCTTGGTAGACTTGAGGATGTAGGTGATCAGAGGATGCCACGGGATGCTCAACCATGTGGGGAGTTGTATGTGACACCATAGAAAAGTGAGAAACAGGATGAACCATTTGAGGTGGTGCTCCACACTGAAAGAGTGGCTGTTGCAAGGGTGAATTGTCAACCACAGTAGTGTAAGTAGAATTAGAACTAAGACTAGATGCATTTCCTGCCGGAACAGCTTCAGACTGGAGATCAATTAAATTAGCTTGTGGTATAGGCCTAAGTTGAGTTTGATCCATTGTTACCAAAATACAAAAACGAAACAAAAAAAACAAGTAGAAAATTGTTGACTGAAGGATAAAATCAGCACCGGACGAGCCCCCAATAAATGTCCCGTACAACGCCAACCAAGTTAAATCCAATATTCCAATAGTAGCAGCAACAGTTAAATCCACCAAACTTATTACCCTAATCAACAATTTAGGCCTACGTACCTTATTCAAATAGAATCAATTAGTTAAAAGAAAATACAAAACAAGTAACCTATAACATAAAACCATCCTATTCTAACAATCTCCAACACAAAACCAATCTATTCCAACTACCCCTTACTACAACAGACTACTTGACTATACTTGCCAACACAACAACTAGCACATGTAAAAGGTTGACGGAAGACTCACTCCTATGCGGTGCTAGTCACTCCGCTAACTACACTGCACAATACAATCAATTCAGAATAGTTGGAATGAACAGAATTGAGCATTTTGAGGTTGTTTTTAAATACAGACCAAGTGATTTAAATATAATTTATTGGATTTGGAATAGTCCGAATGATCTGTAGGCCTATTCAGTATGATAGGCCTATTGGTTTAAATATGATTTAGGTGTTAAAAATAAGATCATATTAATCGATTGGGGAAAGACAGAATGATCTCGATTCAAAACAGTAGGCCAACTGCATTCTATATCTATTAGATGAATCAAGTAAGTTAATGAATTTAGAATAGTCGGAATGATATGAAATTGGAATGGTAGGCCAATTGCTTTGAATATAGATTACATATATTTTAAATAAGGTCAATTATATGACTTCGGAATATTCGAATTAATCTGAATTCAGTTGGAGAGGCCTAATGGTTCAAAAATAGATCAGAAAATTTAAACAAGTTAATTTAGTGATATCAAAATGGTCTGAATTCAGAATAATTGATCTATTGCTTTGAATATAAATAAATTAAAAAAAAGTTAATTACATTAATTCGTAATAGTGACGTGGGAAGATCGAGGACAATTGTAACCAACTTTGTTAAATTAGTTTTGTACCGTAGATTTTGGTTCATCTTTCTCAACGCTAAATGTAAATGTTAGAATAGCGTCTTCTTCTTTGTAACTTAGATTTAGTATTTTATATTTATCAATTCAAAAAGATATTACCTTTTGAAAATGGCTTCTCAAGTGCTACAGTTGTCCTTTATTTGGAGGTGATTGTAACGCTAGCTTGGGGCAGTTGTTACAATCTCAAATCACTGTAAGTGAAGCATGTGTTTGTATAACATTGGGCAGTAGGCTACTATAATTGCATTTTCTTAAATCAAACAAAATTTAGAGTGTACGAACCACCACATGCGCACGTCAACCAATACATCATATTCAAAACTACTGATTTGCTGATATACAGAGTTAGTCAGAGTCACAATGGCAGACATACGTGTGCTGGTATGATGTGCAGAGCTCAAGTACTTAAAAGCCACAGATTTTGCGCTAAATCCATTTTTCACCGATGCGACTGCCCTTGTAGTGGTCACAGCAAATTAGGTAAATGTTTAAAAAGACAACTGTGTCATCATGAGTATTCTAAGTCACTCCAACTTTTACCTCTATCTCCCTTTTCTTTTTTGGAATATAATCTTTTTTCTAAATTGGTTGTGCTTGAAGATGACTCTTTTTTGATTCTTTCATTTCTATTTTTTTTGCCAGAGAGCGATCCTTAGAGACAAATGTTAAGGATGGAGGTTTACCTCTTTTTCTCTACTGTATCTTTTCCTTTTCTTCCGGATGCTTTTGGAATTGGCCTAATGTGCTGTGGAAAAATGATAGCGTGCGTAAAACTTTTCCAGCTACGCTATGATGATTTGCAACAGATACGGTTGGAGCTTCTGCACAAAATTGATGTCATCAAAAATATTTTGGTTAAAAGGAACTATCTAGTAAAAATTATCGGTACCAATTTCTTTTGGAGTGACAGGTAAAGAAAGAGTTTGACTCACTATACCATGAATGTGTTAGATGCTCCTTGTTTGGCGTGGAGTGCAAAGCATCCAAGAATCACAGATACAACTCACTACTTTTATAATGAAACCCAAACACTTTTCTATCATAGGGCTGTAGTTTGTGCAACGCGTAGGGAGGAAAAAAAGTAGAACTAAACCAGAATCTTTGCCGTAATTGGTACCATCAATGAATAAATAGTACGCATGATCATCAAATGACAGTAAAACGGCATCTTTAACTGGATTAACGTGCTTTGCAAAATGCAAAATTACGAAAAAATTAATAATCGTGTTATTGCATTTATCCAAACCATCAGCCGTTCAAAGCATGCGGAAGAAATGTGCATCAAATTTCTATCTCTAAAATATAAACGTAGGAGGTACACTGCTTCCTATGGTAATGACTGGCCTTGGAATTGTAATTTCACGTGCAACCACCACCTCGTTATTGCAAAATTAAGGTTCCTATTATTTTCTTCCCCGTTTAGCCACAATATGATCAGCTACTTGCACAGTCCTCATTCCAGTTTCATCTACATTGTACACAGTGGCGTAATATTTGAGTGAGAGGGTGTAGATCATTTTGTAACGTTGAAGACTACCTTTTTCGGAGATCAACTTTTTGAAGCCTAGAATTTTGCTCAGTTATTAAGCCTTTATTTGTTTCTAACTAGTTTGGAGGTTTTGAGCCTACAATGAAGGAATGTGCGCTGAAAATGCGATAAAACAATTTTAACTTGCCCTTTGCGACTCCTTCTATTTGTCAAGAAGCTTGAGATTGTGCCCTACTTCGTGTAGTAGGCAAGTCTTCCAAATTCTTGAAGTGATAGACCATAGCAGATTTGGCAAGCCTGCTTGCTGACAACTCGGAAGGATATTTTTATGTTATTTTGAAAATAGGCTTTATGTGGACTGTACTCTTTCTAAAATCAAGTCTATTAAAGTCTATTTACTCTTTTGAACACATTCACCTAGGGAGACATGACGTTTTTTTTTTATTTTAGGTGCAAGACTTTGCAGGGATTGACCTTACTTCGTACCAGATTAAATCATTTGCTGCAGATTGTGCGAGATTTTCCACCGTCGGGCCAACGTTTTCTTTTTTAAATCTTTCCAACAAAAAACAACAATTGAAACTAGATACATAACTTTTCCGATTGTAACATTTTGTTATAACTGCTACGCTATAGCAGCCATTTGTCAAGTATGAAAAGCATCCTTCCAAAGCCTTTTTCATCAATTAAAATAGCTTAACATAATCCTTAAATTAACTGCTTTTTCATATTCAAGATTGCCTTGAAATGTAATATACCGTACAAAAGTAACTAAACCAAACGGGTTAAAAATATCCAAAATTTACTTACTTACTTGTAACATCAACTTTTCTGCATATCTTTGATGATCAAAATACATAATATCCGTTCCGAATTTATCAATTTAATATTACTTCCAAAACCGAGTTTATATTTAAATCAAATGAGCCTTTTATTTCGAATTAAGATAATTCCGACTCTTTCGAATCGATTCTGCAGATGTTATTTAAAATATGGAACCTATAGGCCAACTCAAAGCAATAGTCTTATCCTTTTGAATTTTGGTCATTCCGATTATTTCCAAATCATCCAGTTGAGGATATTAAAAATATGAAATCTATATTCAAATTAATTGGTCAATCGCTCTGAATTGATCAAATAAACTTACTTTATTAGAATAACCCACTCGGTATTCGAACGAGCAAGCTTACTGTTTTGAAATCAGTCTATTCCGAATTTAACAAATCAAATCATTTAAATCATCTGATAGCTAATTTGAATCACCTAATCTAGTAGATCCCAATTTTTTTCGATGTGACGCATTTGAAAAACATTGTTGCCCTTGGGATACATCAGACAACGCAAAGCATAGAGATTTCTACTTGCCAATCCGCAATGTCAGTCTATTTGTTTCGTTAAAAACTTTTTTTCGGAGATGAACTTATTGTGGCTATTTTCTTGGTTATTATTACTTATTATGACATTCAAACTATAAACGCGATATTCATAACTATTCTCTTGGCACACTACCTTTTTTCAAGCAAAAATTTTGGTGATTTCTTGTTATTGTTATTATTATCATTATTATTGAAATCCATGTTTTTGAAGGCTTTTGCTGTTAAATCACAACTACATATCTATCAAAAAGTTATATTTCACAAAAAATAACGTATACTTAAATAAAGCAATGCAACTTGAACACGCAACTAAGTCCAATCCAACTGAAGAACTACTTGCTCTCGTTATGAGGCCTGCAAATTTCAGCTGACATGTAAAAAGAACGTTTTGAAGTACAGGCAATTCGGGCGAGTAACAAAATCAACAATTGCTCAAAGCAGGTTAACAGAAAAACTTCTCAAATAAAATGACATAATTCAGCTGTATGTGACACGATTTTTTAATATCATTTTTTTGGGGGGGTTTGCACTGATCATGTTTTTGGGATAGCCGTTTTCCCAACAAAATTTTTTGTTATTTCTTGTTGAAATCAAAGTTTTTGTATTTTCACGTAAGTTGAAGATCTTTTTTGATAAAAAACGTTACAAAACTGTATTTTTGTGTTATTTTTTTTCAGGGAGGAAGAGGGACGCATCAGCAAATTGGTGTTCTTTTGTGAAGCCTTCAGAAAATCCACACGACGTACCAGGGCGTCGCAACGTAAAGTTTGAAAACCACTGACCTAATCTATGTTTAAAGCATTAGGCCTATCGTGTTCAGTGTAGATTATTACAATTATTCCTGTAACGGGTTCGTGGAGCAGAGACCCTTGGGGTAGTCTCCGAACCAGAGACAGATTGCCGTGAAGCTGAAGTTGTAAATAGATGAAACGCGCTTTTCCTCTCGTCACGCTGTTATTGTCTGACTTTCTTGAATAAATCCTTTGATAGATTTTTATTGATAATACGTAAACTGAAAATGGAAATAATGAAAGTGATAAGCACATAGGAAAAAACAGATGGATTGGCGTAGCGTCGTTGGCTTCGGCGACGTTGGCGTTGTTAGCGGTGTAGCGATGTAGCGTTGTAGCGACGTAACGTTGTAGCGACGCAGCGTTGTAGCGGTTTCAAACTGTTTTGACCCCCAAGTACCTTCTTCTTTACTACAGCTCCAACACAATAACAATCGACAAAGAAACAGCTCAACCAACTTTTCTTTACGTTAGAATCTACGAGCTTTCTTTGATAGTCCTTTGACTTCTACTCAAACGTGCAGGTTTTACAAACAACGTAATCCTTCTTGCAACGTGTCTACTTGAGAATAATGTAAAGGTGTGTTAACAAGACAGTTACTACTGCGTCGCTTGAGGGTCAACCTTGCCAATCCAACGACTAATCAATAAAAAACGATACCTTGAGTGAAACACACATAACAACGACACAACGTGGGTTCGAATCACAGATTGGCTACGCAAAAACTAGATTTAAAGCGTTAGATGTTGCCAAATATTGAAACAATATTTACAATTCCCAATCCTATCAATTGACGTTATTTCAAATATGCAATACATATTCAAAGCAGTGGGTCACACACTTTAAAACTCTTTCGCTCCCGCGTACATTGCGAAAAAAATGTCGGTGAGGTGGCAGAGCGAAAAACTGTCATAATTTGTCATAATCAATCATAATTCATATTCATAGAATACCCAAGTTTGTTTGTAAATCATTACTCATCTGTTTACTTCTACATCAAGTGTAATATATTCTTGAAATCTCTATTTCTTGAGGATTTCAAATATAATAAAACGAAAAAAAAATTTTTTTGAATATGTAAATTAACCCCCAACAGGTGCTGAGTTGTCTTTAAAGTTAAAGTACCCTTACCTCAAAGATCACCACAGATTTTATTTTTCTACCAATTTCTTTAGAAATGGTCGCTAGATGATGCTAAGGAAATAAGGTTTCAAGGTACATCAGTCAAAACTTACCAAAAAGCCTAGGTTTTCTACAATTTGCTACTTTCTGAGGCCCATAACCTTTTTGTTAACCGGTACTGATCGGTACCAAATTTTGTTAGTTAAATGTAGTTTCTAAGATATGATCAGTTATTATCTGCTAGAGGTTCGCCTACACCATGTAACATTAAGTATTTTTGAACAGGAAATTTCTTCCAGATTCAGAAAATATCAAATTTGAATAGAATATGCTGTCACTAACAATGAAACAGCAGCTTATTTACACCCTCTGTTTTGTTGAGAAACAAGGGGGATACAGCAAACTTTGATTTAGAGAAGCCAAACTTCTGCTAGCTTTTAAACTTGTATTTTAGTTTCTGTCTCCTTGAAAACTTGATGCAAAATGGCAACTTTAGTGGTGAAATATGTGCAATTTATTTTATCTTTTTAAAGGGCGTAGTTTTTCTAAAAATGATAATTTAGTGAAGGCAAGTCAAAAAATTCTTGGGGGTTTTGAACTGACATGATGTACAGTACCCATTTTTGATCAGTAAACATCATATATCGCTTAGCCTAAACTATTTAAAGTTATATATTGCTGGAAAGAAAATTTCCTAAGATTTGAAATGAGATCAATATTTAGCAACATATCATATTTTTTACGCACTAAATCTACTTTTTTTACTTACCGTACAAATTTGTTTGGGGGGTTTTGAGACTCTTTTGAAATTTGAAAATTTTAATAGATAAATTTTATTATTATCGCTTGAAATTTTGTCAAATGATGCCCCAAAAGAGTAGTTTTCATATTGTGTTAATGATAAAGGGTTTGGTTTTGTGGTAAACATGGTATCTTGACTTGAACTTAAGGTAGTTGGCTCTTGCATGTGTCTGCTGGAAATTTTGCAATTTTTGTTGTCTGCAACTGGGCTCTTGGTGTTTTTAACTCTTTTTGGGTACAAAAATTCAAGACTTTGAGCACAAATTGTACATTTTTCGATGTGTGAGGAATTAGGCATAATCTTTTGAAAATTTTATGAAAATCGAATAAGAAATAAAGTCACAAATCGATTTTTTAGTAAACTGATTCTGTAACTCATTTTGAAAAAATTTGAGGGGAACTCTGTTTTATTTTGCGGGTAATATTACCGGCGCGGGAGCAAAAGGATTTAAATTTAGATCATTTCAACTATTCTGAATTTATTACTTCAATGATATTGATTGAAGTAATAAATTTGGAATAGTCGAAATGATCTAATTTTCGACTATTCCGAATTTACTACTAGTAGTACCTAATTCATAGAAAAACCAATAGGTCTATCAAACTAAATTCAGATTATGCAGACTATTTCGAATTTATTTTGACTAATTGACGTTATTTAAGGTATGTAGTCCATATTTAAAGCAATTGATCTATCGTACTGAATCTCGACACTTTCTTATTCATTAAATAAACTTATTCGATTACTTAATGTGTATTCAAACTAATTGTATTACCAGTTTTAATTCCGATTATTTCGACTGTTTCAAATTCATTAATTCAATGTGATTTCAAATAACAAATTCATATTTAATCGAATAAAACTATCATACCAAATTCACATCATTCGTCTTATTCCGAATTCATTAAATCAATGTTTTTGAAAATTATATTTATGTTCAAAACCATGGGCCTACTATTCTGAGTTCAGATCATTTTGACACATCTGAATTCATTCTATTGATGTCATTTAGAATACATAATCTGTATTCAGACTTATAGGCCTACCATTTTACAGTATATTCCAACCATATTTCAACTACAGTGTTCCCTCGCTTATCGCGATTAATGCGTTTCAGACCCCACCGCGATAAGTGAAAAACCGCGAAGTGGTGTTACTATAGAATTCTTGGTGCTTTTGGGCTAATACAGGTATACAGCACATGAACACTTTTTTTTCGACACATATTCATGCACATCAGTGTTCATGAACGCTTACTCTTCTGAAAACTGAAGGATAAAGAACACGGAAAATAGAAATGTTTTCTGTTTTGTTTATTCTGAACACAATCCGATACTGTCATTGCAAGGGTTAACACTACATTACTGCAATCACAAATATTTTACTATACAACACTTATAACCCTAAGATGCACGAGACACAGTTAACAAGGTGAACGAGAATGGCATGATTATGCGCAAGCAATCAGTGATGTGATACGTAGCCAATCAAAAAAAATTTTTTTTCAAAAATACCGCGTTGCACTAAAGCCGCGAAACTTGAACCGCGAAGTAACGAGGAAACACTGTATTCCAAATTCATTAAGTTCATTTGTTTGAAATACTAAATCTATAATCAAAGCAATTCACCAATTATTTTAATTTCGAATCGCCTCGACTATTACAAATTCATTAATAGACGTTATTTGAATTGTCTGATGTGGGGTATATTAGAATGTTGCTGCTCAAAGTCGGTACCAGTAACACTTGACCTCATTTCATAGACGAGCTCCTCAGTATCGCGCCCGAATGGCAAAGATTTGTGCTAAACCTTGAGGTGTTGTTATTGTCATGCCAACATGATGTCTGATCATAAATTCAAACCATCCCGAATATTATATTTTTTAACCGCTTCAATAAGTCTGACCATTTTGGCGTTAGTTATTTTGGAAAACAGTCATTTTAACTTTTCGGATGATTCCCACAATTTATCATTTTAGTATCTATCTCGACAATTTTGACACCTCCGATTATTCTAAAATTAATTATGTTTTTGTTATGATTTGCATGTCACAACGCTTTAGAATTTTTTGCATGTCTCTTTCTCTTGCCGTTTACTTTTTATGTAGCCTGTTATACATTTTGTCTTGATGCCAAAGAATAAAAAAGGGACAGGGTGATTGAAAGACAGTTTAAATTTGTAGTTGTTTTTGACTACTTGAATTCTTGGTATTTGTAGGTAACCACGCCAAGCGTAAGCCAACCAAAAAGTTCATTGGCTATTCAAGCTTTAAACCTCACTTTAACCATCAGTGTACCGATCTGTCAGTAGAAAGGTTTCACGCATTTGATCAAACGTCATCAAAATGCGCTTTCCAAAAAAGTGGCTGACCAGTTTCAGTGTTTTTGCATTGAATTGAATAGGAGTGATACCGTTTTTTGCAAATTGAATGAATAAACTAAACAGTTGCTAAATAGACGTTAAATGTGTTGTTTTACTGATGTTGCGGAACGAATCTGAAATCAAAGTATCGTAGGAAGTGTTGAGGTCTATTTGTTATTGCTACTAGTGAACCTAGTTTTATGGGCTAAACATGCAGGCTTGTCTGCAGACAGCTTTTGTTGGGGTTTTATATTCTACAAATCAGCGTATTTGGGAATGCTGAGTTTAAGTTAATTGTAATGTGTAAATACAGTATATTTAGTTGCATAAGCAAACTAAAAAGTTGTAAACCGAATTATATTGTAGCCCAAATCACAGGAAAGACTTCCTTACCGTTTGTCATATGATGGATAAAATTAGTAATTCTTTGAATTTTTTTGTCAATAGTGCTTGCAAACTAGATATATTGATACATCAGATGGACCAAGAGCAATTTGAGAACCTACGGTACCGGTTGTAAAGACCAGACAATAGTTGTTTTTGCGAAGGTACCTAGAAGTATCAGATTAGCATAGAGGTATTTTTAGCTGAGGAGCAAATGGTATTTAGATGGCACTTCTCTTAGGGGCAATTTTTTGCAAATTGGCACGCAGTAGCCTACTAAGCTTAGACTAGCCAACTGAAAAGCCTAATCTCATCCAAATTGCTTTTGATTAAATTTATTTGTTTTCGAGCAGGGAACCATCAATAATTCATTCTAAATTTTAATTAATCTCTCATTAGTTTTCAAAATAACCCCAAAAGTTGGTGTTTGCCCTATACCTTTCCAGCATACATTACAGCTTTTGGTCAGCCACTTTTTTCGTGCAAAATTTGTGACGTCATATGCAACCTCCCCATTGACTGCAGAAACCTTTAATTTGGGCATTTTTCAAATGTGCAAACCAAGCAGATCTTGCAAGTCTTTTCTGTTTTAAGTGATGTTTGTTCTATTTTGAATATCATTATTGACACCAAACTGCTGCGCAGAGTTACCTGTTTTACTTTTATTTCTGATGGCAGTGATTCTGTTAGTGTTGAGTCGTTGACAGACTTAGGAAAAATACTTTCAAATTTCATTTAAATACAAATATGAAGTACTTTCAAAAAAAGTAGATGGTTAAATGCAAATTGAAGATACTTTTTGCCAAAACTTTAAAATGCAAGATAGTAATACTTCTCAAGTGTGTTTAACTATGAAATACTCTACAAATGCACTTTTTGATCAATCCATTTCAGCTTTTTAAAGTTTTTGTCCGTCAACCTTCATCTACGACCTTGTGATATAATAGGAAAGTTGCATATGACGTCACACATTTCGCGCCAAAAAAAGTGGCTGACCAAAAGCTGTAATTTATGTTGGAGAGGTATAGGGCGAACACCAACTTTTGAGGTTATTTTGAAAACTAATGAGAGATTAATTAAAATTTGGAATGAATTATTGCTAGTCGGATACTCGGGAACAAATAAATTTGACCAAAAGCAATTTGGATGAGATTAAGTTTTTCTGTTGGATAGTCTAAGGTTAGTACTGTGTGCCAATTTAAAAAAATTGCCCCTAAGAGAAGTGCCATCTAAATACCATTTGCTCCTCACTTAAAAATAAAGTCTACCAATCAGATACTAGTTGGTAGGCTACATTACCAAAAACAACCATTATTTGATCATAAATATCGGTACGGATTACGTAAGCTTGCCGGCAAGCCTGATTGTTGTGTCCATGGGTAAAGCATTTAACGACATGCCTCCATCTTTATGTGGCAAATAGGTAGTGGGGCCAAGCAGTCTACCCGTCGTGATGGCCAGTTGTGACGAAAGACATGCAAACAGAGCATGAGCTCATACCCATGAATAAATAAATCGGTACCTTAAGTTTTTAATTACTCTTGGTCCAGCAGTCTAGGCAATAGCCCAAAAAATTGTTTAAGGAATAGTTAAGGTCACAAAATTAAATCGGACATATCAATATGACAAGCCTGCAATCACTTTTGACAAAAAATTACTGATTTTATCCAACAATAACTAATCCAGCATATGACAAACGGTACAGAAGTCTGCCCTGTCATTTAGGCTAGAGTATAACTTAAGTTTTCAACTTTTCAAAATGCTTATGCCACTAAATATACTGTATAAGTTACACACATGGATGTGGAAGCGGTTATTTTTCAATCGCTTCCGCTTCCACTAACAAAAGACGAGAAAACCACCGTTAACAATTTTTTTAACTTTTGTGGGTCTGCAGCCTGCCTTCTCCTACACTTCATCATTTTGAGAAAACAAAAACCTTCATTTATTGCAATTACTTCATCTACTTTGCTTGAGCTTATTGTTCCGGACTACTCTGTGTTTCTTTTTCGTAGATATTAGAACTCGTATTGAATGCAGAACAGTGCTTTTCAATCTTTTTGTCATCGCTGAGCCCCTAATGTACTTTCGCGTTTGTCACAGAACCCCCACTAACAAAAATTTAGTAATCACGAACTGCTTGCAAGAAAATCAAATACTTCGTTACTACAATTCAAAAAATAATTAAACACTTCAACAAATAGACAATTATTACAAATTCCTTCACTACTTACAACTACTTTTACAACAGTTTACTTAATGCTTCTCAGATCTAAACCGTATGACTACATATTACAGCTCTAGACAATAACCTGTCGTCACAACAACAAATTACACCGTATAGCGCTGATTTTCCCTCTCTATCCTCAACTAACTCTGACTTTGAGTTAACTTTAACTCTAATCATCATTACCGACTTTCTGTCCGTCCCCAAAACACGTATTGACTCTAATCTTTTTGGATAGTGAAGTGCGAAATTTCTGTCGTATATGTAGTATGTACATGTAAAGCGAGCAAAATTGAACTGTACCAATCAACAGCCGCCTCAACGTGATGGTGCGGTCCCCGACCCGTTTGGGTTGGGTCAAAATTGCTGTTGGCCTTCCCGAGGGTCCCAGTTACCCCGGGTATTCCACTCACACAAACAGTTTTTTGCCGTGCAGCCCCCTGAACGACCGCAGAAGGGTAGCACACAGCCTCTATAAAATCGGCCTGTCTTCTCTCTACTCCTGCTTTTCTCTTGCTCGTCTTCTCATTCTTCTCCTCCTGATGAACGGCAAGGCTCATCCTAACCCTTGTCCCGCCTTTCCCTATTTAGTGTGCACTGGAAATGTGACCTGGCGGAATAGGTCAGTGTAATGCTGCACATGCTCTAATTAAGTTCATTTAAAGTGCTCACTACTCTCCTTTTCTAGATTCAGAATTCTTGGCAGCTGTCACTCCTGGAGCTTCCCTCCCTGCTGCTTTTTTTGGATATCCCACATCTACCAGCACTATGACTTCCTCCTCGGAGTTCTCCAGCTGGTATGCCTCCACTGCTCAATCTGGCCTCCCTTCTACTACTGCAGCACTCGCACCCCACCCTCCCCTTCAAACCTCTTATCCCCATTCCGCTCACTTTGTATCTTCTTCATCTACACTCTCACCACCGCTGCATGCTCCTGACTGTTTCTCTTTACCTCCTGTTTCCTCTTCCCCTCCCTGACTCCCTCAGGGTTTTTCAATGGAATGCTGGGCGTCTCCGAGCCACGAGCACTAAACTGCTGCACTATATTTTGTCCCATCCCGTTGACCATATTTATATCCAGGAATCTAACCATAATTTATTTTCCTCTTTCCGGATCTCTGGATTCTCTGCCTAACGATCCGATGGCACTTACTCGCGATCTGGTACTTTTTCTACTGATGTCACAAACGCTACCGGCGGCGTCATCATTTTTGTCAGGCAGGTCTTATCCTTCTCTGAGCTTTCTACCTCCTCTGTTTCTTCGCTTGACCCCTACTCTGATTATGTAGGGGTCAACATCTCTCTAAACGACTCCTCCTCGCTCTCATTTCTTAATGTTTATGCTCCCTCTATTCGCTCTTCTCCAAAGGATAGCAGAACCAATTTCTTTTCTCCCTCCATTCTTCCCTCCTATGCGGAAGCGGTGGAATTTTGCGCTTCCGCTTTCACAGAAAATTGACTGCTTCCAGCTTCCGCTTCCGCATCCCTGGTTACACATCACAATTAACTTAAACTCAGCATTCCCAAACATGCTGATTAATCGAATATCAAACCCTCACAGAAGCTGGCTACAAATAGGCCTGAATGTTTAGCCCATAAAACCAACCCAACTATTAGCAATAACAAGCAAACCTTAGCACCTCTTATCTTGTTTTGACCTTAGATTCATTCCTTAACATCAATAAAACAACATATTTAACGTTCATTTAACAGCTATCACGTTTATCAATTTGCTTTGCAAAAAACGATATCACTCTTGTTCAATTCAATGCAAAATCACTCAAAGTGGTCAGCCACTTTTTTCGAAAGCGCATTTTGATGACATTTGATCGCGTGCGTGCAACCTTCCTAATGACCCAAATAAAAAGGGTCGTTCCAGTGATGTAGACAAAGCGAGCGCCATGATAAATTTTGCAAAAATTTTCTTGCCTTTCGGAAAACACTCGTGCTATTGTTAACTTTGGGCATTTAGACATACAGATTGTCAACAAGAGATCAAATCGAAAATACAATTACAAGACACACACTTGACAATGGTATTTAAATGCAAATACAATATACTACCGAAGTCTGTTTATTGAAGCTATATAATTCAGTGCATTTTGTTTATAGGTGCCATGGAAAGTCTTTAAAAATGTGTATAAAATAATTTTTCTCCAAATGCTTTTAGAGAAAAGTGTGTGAGGAAATTACAGAAAAAATTTACTTTTGAATGAAGGGATAGGAGAAAATAATTTTCCCAAGTGAAAGAGATACAAAAAATCGTTTGTGGAAGCACTGGTCACACGTGAGGACTAAAAGATTAGATTAGACCAGATTCATAATTGGAGTATGGGTATGAGACTAAACCGACTGGTAGGATAAGGTTAAGCATAGATGTACTAACAGAAGAAGTTTGTGTTGGTGCAGGCAAATATTTACTTCATCATTGCAACTTTTGCTTATTTAAATAAATATGCAGGTTGTGGTGTAGTTTGTTGTCACTGTGCTTTGCAATTAGTTAGATACGGTATAACATCATACTGCTAGCAGTTACCAGTTTGGGTTATGTAGAAGAGCAAAACCAGAAGACAGTTTGCATAACACTATTTCATATCGCTGTACTTCGTTCCTGAATCCCAGAAGCAGGTTACCCTGTACTGCTGTAGTTAGTAAATAGAGCTGTAGAGTGTTTGTCCTACCTACCACTTCTACCATTATGTTTTTGGTACCCGGCAAAAGATCCTCTATCTGTTAGCTTGTTGCCATGGCTTTTCTATTTAGCTTATGGTTGGAATTGTATGCAGCTTCGATAGCCACAAACCTGAGGTGACCTGGAAATAATGACAACTAACGAGTCACGCCAGGACAACACTGAAATTTAAAATTTTTTGTAGATATGGCAATTCATACCGGTATTAAACATTACATTTGATTACTGAAATATGGAAATTCATTTCAAAGAAGGAGTCAGTATACTAACTGTAAAAAATTAAGAAAAACTGCTATTGCTGTATGGTACTAACTAAACTGCTATAGAAGTAGGCAAAGGAAATTGCAGAAGTAGAGAAATTCACAGTAGTTGATAAAACTGGAAGTATCACCACTAATTTGAGTAAAACTATTAATTGAGGTGAGTTAAACTAGGAAATGCTGGAGAAATATGGAAAATGGAATACTGGTAATTTGGGACAAGTTAATGTATAGGGCAAGGTAAGTCAAGTCATACTGCACATTGGTCAAACAACACATTGATTTTAACCATGCATAGTATGCTAAACTATTATTTTTGAAACTCTAACTAGGTTAGTCTTTCTTGACCACACATAACAGTGGTGCTTACTGGAAGCTGATGTTGACATAATGTTATAATGAGCAACCAGCTTGGTGACAATTTCATCAGGAATTAAATATAGCCAATAAGGATTGCTGTAAATAGAATATAAATTAATATCAAATTTGAATCAGATTAATTTGCAGATCAAGCCACAATCCTATCTAACCAGTGTCTCTTACTAATACCAGTACTACATTTTCCTCAGTTACCCTTAACGTTTTTGGGCATTTCACCTTTTTTCAAATTACCCCATTTATGGAGTAAATTGTGACAGCCAATCTGTTCAATTAAAGAATCTGTGTTTCCAAATCCAAAAATCACTAAAACATGTGTGTTTCCAAATCCAAAAATCACTAAAACATGTGTTGCATAGTGGTAAATAAATATGCAAATGTTCAAAAAAAGTGTTAAGATCAAAGTTGTAATGGCAAAAAAGGTTAATACAAGTATATGCCAGTAGTAATATGTCCCAAAATGCCACAGTATACCGTAAACATTTGTAAAAGTTTCTGTAGTTTTGCAATTCCTGAGATTTACTTGTTTTTTCCATATTTTAGTGAGAGTATGCGTAATTCTGTAAATTGCCATATTTTGTTGTTGTCTGTCACTTCACTCTTGAAACAGCTACTCAGTTTGAGTTATATTACAAAGCCCCATCTTTGATTGTTTTTTCCAGTCATACCCAGGATAATAAAGACTGCGTCTGAGTGTCTAAATTGTACAATAGTACTATGTAGTTAAAATGTTGCCAGCTCAATAACTAAACAGTCTGATTGAGCTATTACTATGGATCACGGCTGAAAAAGAAGCATAACTTTGTGACTTGCTGTTAAGCTTATGCTTTGTATTCATTTACTTTATATTTGAAAAGAATTTGGTTCAAACAAGCTTCTATCTGTAATAAGTTAATAGGCTAGATGTAAACTTGCATTGATTGCTGCTGTGCTATGCCTTAGGAGCCATGCTCCTTGGTTGCTGTTATCAGTTTCTTAATGCTCCCAAGCGTTTTGTGTTCACAACGGTTATTTTGCTATGTGCAGCAAAACGAACCTACAGGCTGTTTTGTAGTACATGATTAGGGTACCTTTTAGATGAGCACATTCTCTGTAATGCACTCACACAGTGGTGTAATGGTTAGTATTGATGCATTCAGGTACTGTAGTTATGAGTTAGATCTTTGCATAATTTTTTTGATTTGGAGTTGGATTTTCTGGAAAATGTGCAGCAGTAACATTTATTGTTTTTTCCTCAAATTGCATAACAGCAGTGTGCACTGGGGTTTACTGGGTGGAGTGGGTGTATAGAACATAAGTGGTGTGTGCACTTAAGGTTAAATTTTTGTGAAGTCATATTTTCAATACATTGTAGAAATTAACTGATCATAAACTACTGAAAATCATATTTTTAAAACCTCAACAGCTCGTTTAATAAAGAACATTTAATAATGAAATGTATTTCAAGGGTAATATGCTATTGACAGCAAAAGAGCCACTACCTGTTGTTTAAAAAATTGACGCTTGACACTCTAAACCAGGGGTGGGGAAACTTTTGTAAGTCGAAGGCCGCCTTTCAAATCACAGGTAATCAGTTAGGCCGCAACTTGAAACAGCAGTACACATAGACAAATTTGTCATGCATAAAAATAATAAACAACTTAAAAATACACAAAAGCAATTTTGTAGCATTTAATGACTATGTCTGGACTTATTTGAGAGTACGACTTATACACACGAGCAAAACATAATTTAAAAAATATGGTGAAGTGAGCAAACTCTTCGAAAAGGCCGCACTTTCCCCACCCCTGCTCTAAACATTATTATTTATGTGAATAGCTATGCAATAGCAGCAGGGTTTTTGATATGTACAACAAAAGGTTTTGGACACTACATCATTACAACAGTGAAGCAAATTGCATTTCCAATCCCAATCATTTTCTTGTAATAATGTGTGGTTTGATAAGAGGAAAGACCACGCTATACAAAATTCAAAATTGTCAAAAATTTGTTTTGTAATAAGGAAATATAGAAATGCTTACTAATGCATGGAAGTGTGGAAATTCTTTCTTAAAACAAAATTACTGAATCATAAAAATATGGAAAAACTGTCAGCTTAAGTATGGAAAATCTTCAATTATTATTAATACGGTGGTGTTCGTTTTGTATATAAAGTATCGGCAGTGTGATTAAGGAGGTTGGAGTGCTGTTTTTGGTGGCAGTGATTGTGTGTGAGAGCTGCACAATGGCTGCACTTGGATGTTAGAAGAGGAATGTTTCTAGCATGGTAGCCCATGCTTTGCTGCACTGCATGCTATAATGTGCTGTGCCAGCAGTATTAATAACTCAAAGCAGATCTGAAAGTAAAACTGTCAAAGTTTTGCTGTGCCCAGAGGATAAAAATGTACAGCTCATCCTTTATTATCATTATCAATATTACATTTTTTGTATTTCACTTTTATTCTCCATATCTGAAATACGTTGGTAATGAAGCTAAACATCTGATCATTGTTGGACCTGCATCTGAGTTTCCAACTTTATTCAAAAAATGTGTAGTGACACACCTGTATCTTGTCAAAATCTGCTTAGTGTAGAAAATCGCCATTAGAATTGTCATTAATAAACAACAAATTGACTGCTTGAAGAGTAATGGAAGCATAGCCAATGCATCAAGTGTTGCACCTGTCATCAAAAGATTGCATAAGGACTCATACCATGGTGATGCATGTTTAATTTTAATTAGTTGGATCATTGCAACAGGTTTTTAATTTTGAATTGCAAGTATCTATTTATCAAGTTTTATTATTTTATTTTTGTGAGTTCCTGTTCGTAATTGTTGCACTGCATTTTAGATCTTCTGATCATTGTATTTATGCATGAAACAGTCTGTAGAGAAATAGAGTGAGTGTTTGTAACCATTGAGTGATAATCATGGTTTATGCTGTGCTATTGGCAATGAGCACTCTATTTTGAATTACTAGCTGATGCTACTACATTGGTTATGTGCCCCTTGCACTACAGCTTGTTCAGCACTCTTCTCCAGATGATCGCAATTGTGGTTACAGAAGGAATTTTAAAACAATAAGTTTTGGCTATTCTTTAAAAAACATCTCGTTGCCTTGCAACAACTCGTGCCTGATATGCATGATAAATAAAGCCAAAAACTTGTTTAATCGATTGGGATGTAAGGTATACTTCTATGCAAATGGGGACTATGAGGAGTGAGTACGAAACAACAATTTTAAGTCTTTTGGTTTCAAATCTAAATGTGCAGCTCTGCCGCATGAAGACTTGATCTCATTTAAAACTGATCGATGTAAGCTGGTACGCAAGATAGGATTGGAAAATGCAGATGAAACGCATAAACATAACCAATTCCGACAAAAATTAAGTAAAGATGTTAAGAAAATAAGTGATGATTTGAAGAGATCATTAGCCAACAATATAACTGCGCAGTCCAAAAAAAGCTAACAAGAAGGTGAAAATTGTGATCAATATGGAAGCAAAGAAAATTGCAGAAGAGCTGAAACTAGATTTGAAGTTTGAACAAATCACTGAAAAATCAGCACCATACAAGGTCACAACAAAAATTTTGCCAACCGCCTAAGTGCCGACTAATAAACCCTGCCAAGAGTGGAAATTGGCTAAATTAGCAAAGTTATTCTACAAGGAATGAACGATAAAATTTAATGAGAATATGGATTGCCAATGAAGAAATATGATTTTGATTATAAAGTGGTTCAAATCTCTTAACAACATGAGTGTCTACAAATTTTTCAAATTCAATCAAATGCTATTTTATCAGTAAAAGTTTACTTAAATTTGCATTACAACTTGCTGAGGAATGCACACAAATTGGTCCAGAACAACTAAGTTTGATCAAGCACTGCCAAAAGTAATTGCGGGATCAGAAAGAAGAATACTGCTTTTGATGTTAAGATGGGGTCATGTGACGGAGCACAAGTGTACAAATTGGTAGCTCTTTTCGTGTTGGGTAAGTTGATCAGAGAGAACATTAGGTTTGGCAATTAAAGAAAATGTCTCAGGCCACACTATTGACTCGCATCATTGGAAAGGAATCAAAATCTTCAAAAGGTACCGACTGCTGATTACCTCTGAAGCAAAGTTGATACAAACTAATTTCTTGGATATATCACTAAATTTCAAATTCGAGATATATAGTCCATACAGGAAACCAGATGATCAATTGTTGTACATTCACTCTCAAGAAATCGCATTAAGCAGCTTCCCAATGTGATTGAAGATCGATGATCCGTTTTTTCTTGCAGCAAAAAAGAAGTTGTTAGTGCCAAAGTTGACTATGAGGCAGCACTACAAAAAAGTGGTCTTAGATGTCGCTTAAAATATATTGAAAAACCTGAAGTCTCAAATTAACGATCAATAAGTATAGCGTTGTTTAATCCACTTTTCAGCAAGCACGTTGGAACATGTCAAGAAAGAATTCATTATAGTTCTCACGAAAAATTTTGCATCTGGCAACCAAACACCGAAAAAGATTTGCAACAAAAACAACATCATGTTAAGTTACCGTTGTGTGCCAAACATCATAACAGTTGTCACAAGCCATAGCAGAAGTATTTTGCACCAAGACGTCCAATTTGGCACGGAAAATTGTAACCGCAAAAATAATCTAATCTGCAAAATAAGTCAAAAATGTGAAAGCTGTAGTGACCCAAGATCTTGGAGCTTACGGCAACAAATCACCAAACTCTCGTTTTGATATTCCAACAAGTCGAATTCAACAGAACTCTCAAAATTTTACTGGAAATCATTGGATGCCTGTGATTGATTCATAGTGTTATGTAAAAACGAAATTCATTCCATATCCACTGCTGCGGCAAAAAGTGTAACTTAATACCTTTCAGGAAAGTTGGCCATTCTAAAAGCTGACTAAGATACCGCTCTCAAACCGGAGTTGGATCAATTACATCATTGCAGATCCAATTATAATTACCGTACTCTTAAACTTGCAAGTTAATTACAATTAGAATTGCAATTATTTTTTAAAGTTATAATCGAATAATTGCACTCAAATTGGTTTAATATCAAAGTAAAAATTAAAAGCGATACATACAAATGCTTTAAATGTTTCCAAGCATGCATTTTTTTTTCTAGACAGTTTTAAGCTTAATCATCACTTACAATTTTGTTTAATACTGCACATGCAAAGTAACCTAGAAAGTTGTGACAAAGCGATAAGCATATACAACTCGGACGTTACCGAATTAGACGAACAAACCAATAAAGAAAAATAGTTCACAAAACTCAAAATGCACATGAAAAATTTGATGGAACAAAAGCAGACACAAAGAAAAGAACAACCAAGATTTCACTCTTTAAACAGTCAGGATGCTTCTGCTTTGACAATAACTGAAGCCAAATATAAAAACATGGTGCAGTCAAAGCTGCTTTTGCAAGTCGCCTGCTTAACAGTGTTAACACATACGTCTTGTTGTCAGCTTACCCAGAAAAGAAACAGTTCTAAAAAATACATGTTGCTGGTAGACTATTCACTATTAAAATTGTTAATTCATGGCTTTACGGTATCATATATGCTGGAATTGCTCTTAGTGAACATAAGGTTGCGAAAAGTATCTTTGCCCAGTAAATTTCTTTTAGCAGTAAAGAAATTTCCTGCAATTGAGAAAAGTTTCTGACGGTGCAGATGTTGCTGTTGGTTTCAAATATTCCTTTGCTTGGGCAGCAAGTGTGAGAAGTTCTTTTTGATTTTTTCTTCCAGTACAATAGGGGATCGTCATCAGAATGGATGATTTTTTCAAAATATCTTTCCACTTCCCTTACTGAATTACTAGGTTTTCTCCTTTTTCAACCACCTGCGATACAGCCAAATAACCTTGGCTTTTTGGGTACGATTTCATCATCTGTGCTGGTGCTGCTACTGTCTTCGCACTAACCAAGCCTACTAGAAACACGCACTTGCCATAACGCATAGCTTCTTTTTTGAACATCATCTTCAATCCACTTGTCTTTGAATCTCGGATCAAGAAGCTATGCAAGTCTGTCATCTATGGAATTAAGAACGGCCCACAACCTTTTTGAAACAGAATCTTGAAGTGCTTTGCTGGGTTTTTGCAGTAGGCTAGGATTTAAATTCTTCAGTTACTCCAGTGCTTTCATTAAACCAACCACAACAAGACAAAAGCAAGAACACGTTACAATATTTTCTCCTTCAATTTGTTGCATTGCATCCTTAAAAGGCAGCAGTACACTCGCAAGTTCATTCAATGCCAAATAATCTTGATTTGTAATTCTTTCACGTGATTGGATTGTAGTGAGGGCTTTATTGACTGCATGATCTTTCAAGACACTTCGCAACATAACAAGCTGCGAGTTCCATCTTGTAACATTCTTTGCTCATAATGTTATTTTTGTGTTGTAAGTGTGTAGTTGCATTAATCCAGTAAGCCGATCAAATTTCGTTTTCCGAGTACGGGTCGATAGTAGTCATAGGAGAAAGCAGCATCCATGATTTGTTTTCCATGTACGAGTCGATCTTCGTAATAATAAATAAATTGAAAGTGATATCAACCCTATTCTGTTATGTTACGTTGTTTTCCATCAGAACTGTGGGCTCACGAATGTGACTCATAACATTACAGTCACATAAAAACACGAATTTTAAATAGGCGTTTAGATCTACGTCAGTTATAAATGAACGGTAAACTGCCTCTATTCGCTTGCTCATAATTCAGGATTTTCTCCTCTCTATGTTATTTGTCAGTTCACGTAGCAACTGTTCTGTTTATGTTTAAATTTTTCAAAAAGTAATTGTAATTGGGCCAAAAATTTTTGAAAATAACAATTATAATTACAATTACACAAGACCAAAAAGTTTAAATAAACAATTATAATTACAATTACGTGAAAAAGTGTAATTGATTACAATTGTAATTGATCCAACTCTGCTCTCAACAAACATCGAAAATTTTATTGAAATGCTCTCATAACCAAATTTACATTATCTGATTTTAAATTTTACTACTTTAACCTTAATTTTATAAGTGCCAAGCCTTAATCATTTCTGCCTATCACGCCACAGTCAACTTTCTAAATTTAGTATCACATATATCAGCTGTTCGGTCCCTATGTCATTAATATGTACAGCCATTTGTGTAAATTTAGGTTGTTGATTTTGAGTTGCAGATATCCATTTATTGAGTTCTATTATTTTTATGTTTTAGCGTGTGCCTGTTTGTAATCGTTGCATTGTGTTTTGATCTTCTAGTGATGACATTTATGCATAAAACAGTTTGTAGAGAAATAGAATGAATGTTCGTGCCATCGAGCAATCATCTTTAATCATTTCCATCAATTTCTAGATCCAACTTTCTTTTTGTTTTAAGCAAATGTGCAACTGGTACTATAAAATATTACCATATGGCTAATGTGTCTCAAATTGATTGGAATACGATTGTATCGCAACAATGTAATCCACACAAATTGGCCAGAAGAAAATTGATAAAGAAAACCAAAAGGTCATGGAAAAGAAGAAAGCGTGCCTTGAAACTATCTAAGAACCATCCGAGCATGGATGACCATGGTAAAAGTGAAAGCATCGTAAAAAACTCCAACACCTTTTTGCCAATGTATGATTATATTGTTTATGAAAGTGTTTTATCAGTTTTGGATAGCCTAGTTACGTTAGTGTGCAGTGATGCTATGAAACCTAGCAATTTCTCTAGTTCGGCTGAATTTTCTGCTGAACCAACGAATAGTTTACCAACCTTGCTTCCAGGCAGCGCCTCGTCCATAAAAATTAACCGAACTTCTGCAACTTCAACCTCAAAACCGCTGCCACACGGAGGGAATGAAAATAAAAACAGAGATGAAGCTGACCTCGAGAAAACTTTAGCAACTGAAAAGTTTTTAGAGGAGTTAGATGAAGAAGTTAAAAAATGGCACAATCCTTTTCTGCCTGAGTCTGCGACTAATGAAAACAAAGTAGTTCAAGAAAATCTCGATGATGTTTCTGCTACTAGTAACCAACCTAACATTCTTCAAAACAATGAAGTTAACAACCCAAAAGAATTGTGCAAGTTTTACCAAAAAGTGGGAGCTTGTCGTTTTGGAGATAATTGCTCCCGGTTTCACCCATTATATGAATCAAGCAGCACGCTGTTACTTCATGGCATGTTTTCGACTTATGCATTTGAAATTATGGAGCGCGCTCAAAAAAACATAGAGGGTGACATAAGTGATTTTTGGTTAGAACACAGTGATTCTGATCTTTATGATGAGTTTGTTGAATTTTACGATGATGTTCTTCCTGAATTAGAATCTTATGGCAAAGTTGTTCAATTTAAAGTTTGTTGCAATCGCGATAAGCATTTATCAGGCAACGTATATGTGCAATATAAGCAAGAAAAAGATGCCAAAAAAGCTGCTGAGCAGTTGAGAAGACGGTTTTATGGCGGAAAAATTTTAAACGTTAAGTTTATTTCTATTGTAAGTTGGAAAAAAGCAATTTGTGGCTTGCACTATCACAACCGCGCTTGCCCTCGAGGACATCACTGCAACTTTTTGCATGTTTTCAAAGAACCTTCTAGGCGTTTTTATGACATTGACAGAGACATTGTAGAAGATAGCCACCATATTAAAAGTTGCGATTCTGATAGAAAGATTGACGGTAAACGATCTAGCTCTCGAAGTCCCTATTTTGAACGACAAAGATCGCATCGATATAGGTATCGAAGTCCTCATTCTGAGCCGCAAAGATCACATCAATTTAGATCTCGAAGTCCCTATTCTGAACGAAGAAGGCCTCGTTCTAGGTCTCGAAGTCCTTATTCTGCCCAACGAAAACGTCGTCATTCCAGGTCGGGAAGTCCTTGTTCTCGTGGTTCACGTCAATATCGGCATCAAAGCCAGACACCTAGTCCAAAGCGTTCAAAATCAACTTCAGCACGTTCGAAGAAGAAACATAAAAAATCACATAAAAAACATGTCAAAAAGCGCCATCATCAAGAAAACATTGCTGATGACTCCGGCTAAAAGTTTTTTTTAAAAGGTATACTATTTTTCCTACTTCAGTGATTACTTGTCAATTGTGTAACTTTGACCGGTTGCATCTTCACGATTTGGGTAAAACTTTGTCAGCATTGGGTTGTAGAATTTCGATCAAGTGGCGACTCGCATTTTTTTACTACTGTTGAATCATTGCGGTTTAAGATGTGGGAATCACTAATTATTTATACATTTCACGTCGCTCTTATTTTCTTCACAATTAAAGTATTTTTGTATTTCAGAATTTTTATTATACGTATGTTTAAACTATTGCTTGTTCTAATTGACGATGAAAAATTTGTAATTTGTCAACATTTTTTGATGTCTTCATTTGACTCTGCTTCAAAGCATCGTGGAAAGACTTGTGAATTGTGCTCAGTTTTTATTCCTAATGGTATTTTATTTATTTTGCAGTGTATATATGTAGACGATTATTAAGCCTTTGGTACTTTTGGTGACCGACTAAATATTGGGAACTAATCTTTGACAAAAATAGCCCTGCAATAATATTCGGTCGAATTTTTTCTTGACAGAAACGTAAGGCTTTATTTAAGGAAAGCTGCAAATCAAAGCTTGCTATTACTTAATTGAAAATAATTGATGTGGCGCAAAAAGTGGATACGTCTCAGGCCATTTCAGCCTCAGTGCTCTTTTATAATTAAGACTGAATAATTTCTGTTTCATACTTCACCCACTACATTATTCCTACTGCTGAACCCTAGACAAGAGATCTGTGAATATCGTTTTTAGAAGTCCTTGTTATGATTCAAGCGTAAACCCAGGTCTACTGGCTGCGAAGTATACCTTCAAACCACACACCTTTGCCCTTGCTGCTGGCAACGATTTTGTTTTGGTCAGTTTTCAGTTTATTTGCCATTGATGTGTTTATTCGTCTAATGTAACTTGATTTTACGCAACATACTTTCAAATATTCTTAACACTTCTGTGCATAAAATTAATGCTTCAAACGTAAGCAAGCAAACAAATTTTACAAACGATTTACAAATTGAAGCAAATGCAAATCGTTTGCTATATCATAGATGAAATGACTTCGTAGGTTGAAATAAACAACGTTGGCTTTTGCGCATGGAAATGATAATTCTGAAGATAAAAGACATGCAAAATTATTTTCATTTGACAATTCGACTAAAACACCATGTCAACCTTGCAAGCAATTTTTCTGAAACTAAAAATTGCTTAAAATTCCGCAATCTTATCAGCTAGTATTTAAACTCCGATATTGCACAACAAAAATGGCTTTTTATCAAATCTTTTTTTGGTTGGGTTATATTGGGTCAGCTAAGAATAAGAATAAGTTTTTGAAAACGAGTTGAATGCGAGACAAAGTCAGATACCTTCGACAAATTGATGGTTAGCAACAACTGTCTTAGGACCTGGCTTGCTTTTTAAAATCCATTTAAGATGGACAGGGACAGTAAAAGAATACGAGAAATTGATCAAGATTTTATTGTTCATGACCGAAACTGGCCTGAAGGGAAAAAAACTGGAGTTGACCAAGGGGAAGCGACCTGACAGTAACTCCAGAAAAAATAATAAGCGGGATAGAATGATGCACTGACACAACTGTTAAGATGCATGTGGCGAAATTGATTGGTCTTAAAGAAGCAGAAGAATCAAAAGATTTTCCTATTTTATGGATGGTAATAATAGAAAAAGCTTTTCCACATATAAGGAAAGGAATGCAAATACCAGGAAAGATAAAAAATATTAAGAAGTTTTTCACCGTAGTGAGGAAGGTATTTCAGGACGCGGTAGGCAACTCTGTCTGGATCTTTTTATAGTAGAAGAAAGATTGGCAGCAGTTGTGAGAAAGTATAGAGGTGAGAAAAGGTAAAAAGAAGGAGTGAGACTGAAAGTCAAGAGGCCCGACGGACCTCAAATGAAGTAACCTGTGTCTTTGTCGTTCAGAGCGTTTAGCTGAGTAGCGGTAACGAAAAAGTGAGTTTTTAGGTAGTTGATGAAGACAGATGCCAACTTAGTGGGAGAAGAACAGTTAAAAAGAGAAAGCATAACTACTACAGAGCGAAAAAGAAAGTTGTCTGATTTAGGAGAGGTGCAAGTGTTTTGCTACACCTTACATGTGGCCGTGGTGGTGCTGCACAAAGCATGCCAGAAACACAGATGTAAGCTTGGCGCTCTACATAACTTCTGCGACCTGAAATGAAAGCCTTGTGTCCTTTACTTACCGTTTCCCATTTGGATGAACGCCAAGATTGAGGTTTGCGTTTGGTGCAACTGATAGGACGAAGGATTGGGTTACCGTGATTACATTTTGAGCCGCATGGTTGCATTTAGAGACGAAATGTGATTTGGTTAACTTACGGTGCTGTTATGATAGTCTCTCAAAAACAATGTTGAGCCGTTAATTTAGAGAGTTAAAGTTTTAGTAGTAATTTTATTTTCGTTTAAAAAACTAGAAACCAAAATCAAACCGCGGCAGACGAAAGAAGGAGTAGATAGCAAAACGACATACACTAAAGCATGCACTATAATTTACTGTACGTAGATCAAGCTAAATTGGGGTTAAACCATGGCTGTCTCACCTAAATGTAGGCTTATTAGTTGTGACAACTAAATAGCTGGTCAATGCTGAAGTTGAAGAAATAGTCGACCGCAGTTCGGTCGATTTGCGCAGCACTTTCTTAATGAAATGAACGAGTGTTAACAGTAAGATCTTCGTTATATAAATTCTCAAAGATTGCTTGCTTTGAGATCATGAATATTGTACCAGTCATTTCATTTTTTAACTTCTCACTCGCACTTCTGATTCTTACGTAAAGCTTTTTTTGATTTACCGTGTAGAGCTTTTTTGTTTTCGTAATAAGCACACCAATATTATATTGTACATTTACTGCAGAGGCATCACTTCAGGCACATTTGAAAGGCCAAAAGCATATCAAGAATTTGTCTCGGCAAGAGGAATGGAAGAAAAAAGCATTGTCTTCGGTATATGTCGGTGGCATTAAGCAACTCGTAGCTGCTGAACTGTCGCTGGCAGATTATTTTTCCCAATTTGACAATGTGAAGAAAATTACTATTGACAAAACTGCCGTAAGTTTGTATGGCATTGTTATCGGAGAGTAGAAATTTTTTCGAGATACCAGAAAATAAAAACATGTAACAAAAAAGTAAAAACCTCTACCGTTTTTATTTGTATCTGTTACAGTTGCAGACCGTACGGAGTCACTGGTAATGTGCGACCAGCTACTGTACTAAACATACACGAGATCCATGGCCAATGATGTTATAGTAAAAGGTCTGAGCTCTTGAATATCCTTTGCAGAGTCATTAAAGTCTTCAACCTGAGTAGAGGTGCATTGGTCAAGTTAAACCTTTGCATAGTATAACAGGCTGACAGAGATATGCAGTTGCTAAACAGGTGCCATCCAGAAAAGATGATTTCTGCATTTGCCAAAAAAACATTTTATTTAATTTTTTTTTTCAATTTTTGAATTTCGATGTCTGTCGACTGGTTCGTTTAATTTCTCTTTTTTTTTATTTATCTTTGATTAAATGCCAATCATCTTGCATAGCTTACTGCAACATTGATACCTAAAAGGCCTTCTTGGCTAAGCAAAATGATCTCATCAGCAAATGATCACAAAATGAACTGAGGCCAGCTAGATAATTTATGAAATTTTGAGGTAAGAATTAATTCTTTGCTTTTGGTAAAAGTTTACCATGCTTTTCAGAAACAATACGCTATAGTGGAACTAGAAAATCCTGCAATCGTTGCTAAAGTGCTTGAGAACAAACATCATTCAATACACGGAGTGCAGGTTGTGGTCAAGCCTCGGTAAGATGTTTCTTCTGAAATCTGTGGATGTATATCTTGAAGAAATGTTGAGAACTTAATTAGTTTGTCCAACTTAAGATGAATGGAGTACTTGGTTGACAGTGAGGTGTCGTTCCGCTTACGGTTTTGAGTCAGAACTTGTTCATACTTTCTATTGCGCTCGGCGCTAGCAAGAGTGCAACCAAAACGTAAGCGGAAAGAAAACAGTTACGCTGGCCGTGGTGCATGCAACATACCGCCAACTTCGGACTGCAAGTGTTTGGTGGGTTTGTCGCGACGCCCCGAAGACCGGTAAACTATACTGACGTAAGCGACATAATTCAGCAGTAAAGCGTTGGTTTTATTATATATAAGTGCCGACTTCAGTTACCACGAGACATCTTGGAAAAGACTGCTTCCGGAGATTTTCTCACGTCGGTTGCAGTGCTCATGGTGAAGATCATTGTGCCAAAATTACTGTTAAATCCTAAGTTTGTGTAAACTAGAGATGTACCGATACCACATTTTAAGCCGATACCGATACTACTACCGATACCAGCATTTAGAGCCGATACTTTATTATTATCTATTGAGCACCAACAATAAAAGCTTATGTTAGTAGTACCAAAGAATGTATTTAGTAAATCTAGCTTTTTATTGCATTTTGAATTTTTTCTAGGTATTTATATATCATTATAATGTTATTGCAAATCTGTAAAAGAAAGTTGAACAAATCAAGCAGTACTTTTTTATAGCAAAATACTAAAGCAATGGATTGAATACCATTATTCAAAGAAAATAGGCTTACCTTACAAACACAAAAGATTAAAAAATAAAATACAATGCGAAAGTGACAATGCCGTAACCGAAGAAAAAAATAAGCTTGACAACATAATGAAAACACCTCGGTAAGTGAAAATTTCCCATAGACGTTTTATAAAAATAAGTTTGACAACATATTGAAAACACTTCGGCTAGTGAAAATTTTTCATAGTCGTATTAATAAAAAAGTATCAGCCAATTGCAGCTATTATCAAACAAACAACACTGACAAGTCAAAACTAAAAAAATATACTACTAAACTGCGGTTTTTCTAGCAAAAAAAGACAGCTTGGTAAGTCAAAACTGAAAAATGTGTATACCTTGCTTAAAAGAATCAAAACCATTCACAAACTGCACACTTTTTATCAAGCAAACTGCCTTCATATTATAGTCAAAACTAAAAACTTTCTCATCACTACCTCCTCTCATAAATTCATTGCTACATAAATTGCAGATAACTTTTTTGGCATCAGTAGCTTTAATATTGAAAAATTACCATATAATGCTTTTATTAGAAGTCATTTTTATTAACCACTGCCTCTGAAGTTAAAAGAGAAACTGAAATTTATAGAATACTTTTAATATGTACATTTATGTAAACACAATATTGAGTGCTACACGATGTTTGGGTCCTATTTGGAAGACCCTCCTCTTCCCGGTCATTATTGATATACCACAAATCGTTAATTATGTTACAAATCCAATCCAGTTCCAGGGGGGAACAAAAATTTTTTATATTTCTACTATGAAAAAATATAACAAAAATTTTTTATATTTATTTTGTGCTTAAAAATTATCGGTAGGTATCGGCTATATTTAACCGATACCGATACTAAAGTATCGGTACATCTCTAGTGTAAACAAGCTGTTAGATATAGAACAGTGAATTGGGACTGATTAGTTGTAACTAGGGGTTACGTAACTTGCCAGTGCCACTTTTTTCCAAAAACGACATGTTATGTCGTGGATTTGATGTATTATTTTATACTAGTGCTTTATGATTTTATCCGAGTGTAGCCTGTCATGGATTCAGTTGCGATTTGGTAAATTACTTTGTATTGATATTGTGATCCTGATGTAACTCCTGTTTTAGAGAGGTTCGTTCGCTTGCCGAATTAACTTCGGCAAGACGACTAAAACAAAGCGAAAAGGAACATGCTCTTACTGAAAGTTTACGATCACAACTGGCCGACTCTGCAACAGTAAGTTTTATCATATTTATCAGCAGCGCAGCACGTTGGTTTGGTTGTCTCATTTGTCATCAGAAGACAGGGACTGGAGCGCTTAGACCGTAAAGCTGCATGTGGCATTGCCGAGATATACGGTCGTTTGCATTAAGCTCGCACTTTAAGCTCAAACTACGGCTTGCTTCCAGCAAAACGATGCGCATGAGTGACTTGAAGATTGGAAAGCCACTTTGAAGTCTTCCAAACTGCCTTTTTTATGATCCATTAGTTGATGGAGTTAACATCGCTTCATCAATTTTCTGACACGAGATCGATAGAACTTAGGACATTTAAACTTGTGCAAACGAAATTGGCCATCACATCTTTGTATTACATACTGAAACGTGCCGACGAAAATACGCAGTTACTATATTGCAGTCCTTAAAAGATGATTTTTGTTTTTTTGCTAGATGACTGCGAAATATAAATCTGGCTTTCTAGTCTGCACCTACCCGTACTTGTGTAAAGGAATTCATGTTGGTATTGAATTGTCAGCGTATTTAGTTGATATGTTATTTTTGAATATTGAAGATAAACTTGTTTAGGTAGATGACCAAATTTTGCTGCTTAAAGAGAGGCTTCAGTTAACAGAAGCCGACGGCAATTTGCGTAAACTACTGTGTCAGTTATTGGAGTCTGCTCTGCAAGAAATATTGCCGGATTGTGAGATTCAACAGTTCGGTTCGTCGGTAAGTAAATGAGCTTGTGCTAGATTTCTTGACGAATGATCTTGTAAAGACTAAAAGAGTAGATGTAAAGTTGGCGGAGTTGCGATTAGGAAATACTTAAGGTTAGAATTATCGGCCGATGTCGGGAAGATTAAATATTGTTGTCCCCTAACGTTTTCACGCTTTTCATGAAGGTGGGTAAATTCTCCGTTCCAATGTAGTCTTGTATGTTGCTGTTGCATCATCTAGAATATCTTCGAAGAGATATAAATGTCTTATTGGAATTTGCAGAAACCAATGCGTCTTCTATCCAATATTGAAATTTGGTTATTGAATTTTTGTAAATTTTAGTTGTACCATCTTACAGCTACGTTATCAATAGAGGTGGATCATAGATAGTTCGTTGTTTGCTTCTTGCTAAGAGCCCAACAACAGCAACAGTTTTCCCAAAGGTCAAAATTCACTTTCGGTAGTATTTATATCCTCAAAGTGTGTATGAATACAACGACGATATTCTACTTATCGACCAAAGATTTTCATGTGACCGGACGATAAAAACATATGGCTCGATTGACAAGACGGATTTCCTTTTCAACATTTTTATCCTGGCTGCTTGTATGGCATTTATTCCAATAGAGTAGTTAAGCTTAAACACTGAACGACAAAACTCTCATTTGGTCGTATTAATGGTTGGTTGTCATTTTTAGGCAAATGGATTCGGTGTTCACGGTTGTGACCTTGATCTACATCTCAAATACCGCACTGTTCTTCCTGAAGTGCTTCGTGAAATGACTTCCCATGCTGCTGAAAGTGAGACATCTGAAGCTGAAACGTCTGACGAGTTCGATCACTTTAAGATTCTCACGGCGGTTGGAGAAGTAATCAAGCAATGCGTTCCGGATTGTCACAAAGTTAAAACTATCCTCTCAGCGAGGTTACCTGTCGTTCGTTTTTACCACAAAGCCTCTAACATGCGATGTGACATGTCCCTGTGCAACGACATAGCTGTTCAAAACACGAGATATCTTCGCTACTGTTGTAGTCTCTATCCACCTTTTCAACCCCTTGTCTTCGTCATACGATCATGGATGCAACACTGGGAATTAGCAGGTACAGGGTTTTTGTAAGTTGAAACTGTGCGTCGTGACTAAACAAGATTGACCAAACGAAAAAGCTGTATGCTTTGCTGATGGTATGTCTCTGCAACAGTAACAATAGTAATATCTGGAAATTATTATGGTATTGTTAATGACAGTATAAACTTATTTACATTTTGCCATATGGGAGCTTAGCCTAGAATCAGCAATTAAAAGATTTTCAATATATTCTTTGCAAGTACCGTAGCTGAATGAAAATAATCTAACCGCGTATTGTAACATTCAGTGCAAAACAACTAATTTTGTCCCGTTGCTTGTTGCAGGTGGTTTGCAGACGAATGGACCGCGCTTAAACAACTACGCTGTAACGTTGATGGTTTTGTTTTATCTCCAAGAGCGTGCTTTCATGCCATCTCTGCGACTGCTCCGTTCAGCAATGTCGGATGCGGAACGTGTGATTATTGGTGAATGGGACTGCAGCTTCCCGGAAAACTATGAAACTTTACCGTCAAACTGCAAAAAATTTACCGATACCACGTTGTCTACTCTTTTGGCCGGTTTTTTTACTTTTTACTCAAAAGTTGCTTTTCCATTAACTATCATGGATTTAAGCACTGCCACATATACATCACCTAAGGGTTGTGAAGAACTGAAGACAAATGCAGAGCACAGTTTAGACAACACGTATTCAAGTTGCAATCAAAGCCAATTTAGAATATCTTTTCTAAACATCCGGGACCCTTTTGAACTGGATCACAACGTGGCTGCCAATGTCAATGAAAAGCACCTTAAAATCTTCACAAAACGGATTCGTAACACAGCACTGGCTTGTAAAATGCAGCGATATTTATCGAAAACCAAAACGAAAGACTGGGGAATACTTAATCTGTTCATCGACCATCAGAACAAAGAAAAAACTCAGGAAGAAGACAAGAACGATACTGACTTCAGCCTAGTCATATCTTCTTCGACTGACAGCAAAACCTGGGATGCAACCACTGCTGCTTCACTAGTATTGACCGTGTTGCAAGAGGTCTTCTTTATTTCAACTTCCAACGGCTGCTTTTTTACGGACTCACGTAGCGTTTCCATGAACAAAGATAGCGTTACTGATCAACCACAATATCATGGGCATTCTTATTGTGAAAGGACGAGTGAAGAGTCTGCACGTGATGTTGGTTCAGCTGGCGAAGCTTCGAGAAAGCGCAAAGCGTCATCGTCCGATTCGTGTAACTACTGCAAGCGAGCTAAGCTCATGCTCTCTTCGCCTACAGTTGAGCGAGTTTCATCATTAGCTGCTTCGACATCTTTTGCTCTTCCTTTTACCACAAAATGCTCTGCTTTTCACCGACTATGGGAAGGTCGCAGAAAAGCTAGGAGACGTCTTGTTCAAAAAGGAAAATCAGATTTACTTGAACTAGAAAAAGAAGTGTCAAAGTTGCTTTTGTCAGATCGAGACTCAAGCAAGGTCATAAGCGAAGAGTCTGCTAGCTTTAACTCAAGTTGTTCATCAGCCGACGACAGCACTCTGCAAACTATTTTTAGCTTTGATTTAACGTTTACTAAAACTGATACAGGTTCTTTATCCACTTCTTTTCAACCGGAATCGATTTCAGTTGACTTCAAAACTTTTTTTCACCATCTTCAAGTCTTTCTTCCTGGTTTCGTCTTAAAGTGTATGAACCGTTAGCAGTAACTGTTGTATTTTTTTACACACCTCCATGAGTTACAATTGTGTCCTTTTCATCGAGAGTTGTCTTTTGTGAATGTCAGAAAGAAGTGAACTCTTCCAGTGTTTTACAAACCAGACGGTGAGAGCCAGCAGAAGTTTATTCATTATGATAACTATCAAATGATTTTTTTGTTTTATAGCTGTAAGTTGTTAATGTTTTTTGTAATTGTTATGATGTAAAATAGAACGGTGCCGAAATTCCGTTTCGACCGAAATTTGCAATTTAATTTTGGTTTTGGCCGGAACTGACAAAGTTCCGGCCAAGTTATCAGCTATCAGTTGGCTTGTTTGTAGCGGTATTTTTTCTGATTTTTTTGAAAAGTGAGTTCACTGTTTAGATATTGCTTGTATATCAGTATATGTTGCATGAAACAAGTTTCCTGCAGTGCTCATTTTTCTTCTCAATCGTTGAATTTTCGGGTACCAAAACGATATACTCCAAAAGAATTTATTGGTATATGGTAGCATGTAATGTCATAGTGCATTGTGATTTTGAAGAAATATTGTAACAAAAAGCATGTGAAATAGAGAACGTGATCGAAAAATAATAATGAAGAAGATTTTTAAAAAACATCATTCGACTCGTAGTATTAAAACAGAAAAAACATCATTGGACTCCTAGTTTCTTACACTGGTATAGAAGTTCTACTTAAATCTTTGGTACAAAAATGTAAATTTTTCTTCCGTATGATATAATAAACGGAATCGTCTTTTCTCAAAAATGTTTCCAGCCTCGGAAAATAACCTTTCAAAATACACTGATGATGCTAGAGTCCACTAATAGTTTTTTGGCCAAATACTGACATTGGGATATTAGGATTGATGGGTTTCCCCCACAATAACACTTCTTTTTCTTTCGCCAATTGGTTGAGATTTTTTCGGCAACAAGCATATTTACCTCCATGTTTAGTTGGTCATCCGTAGGTATATTGTTAGTTTTCTTTCTTTTGCTCGGGCTTGCTTCTTTGTTGTTTTTTACATAAGTACAGAAACTCGAAAACGTTTTGGCAATATCCGACTGAAAATGTGAACAATTTGTTGAATTGTAAGCAATGGCAGGAGATGAACTGCAACTGCAAGTGGTGGATGATGCTTCTGTTGGTTGACCTGTAGCAATTATTCCATCATAACCATCTTTTTTCTGAAATTCCAGTTCTTGCGTTGTTCCAGAAAAAATCCACCGTTTGGTTAGACATTTGATATCATCTGGAAAAACAAATACTTTGTATCGTGGATCTACCGCAGTAGTGGTGACGTACAGCTTATTTTTCGAACAAATTAAGTGACTCCCTTGAACCTTCGAAAAAACGCTTTTTAATTGAAGCATTTAATTCTTTTTTCATTGTTTGAACGCCAATGTCGTCCATGCCAGAGGCTGTGAGTAGTTATGCAGTGCACGGATATGAGAAATGGCGGATAAAACTAGGATTTGGTCTTATGTCCACTGTCATCATATAACACGGCTGCAGAAGCCTCAACACTTTTGGGCGGATTTCATTCATTTGCAGAAAGAACAGCAGAGGTAGAATGGCCGGTGAAAAAAAGTTAAACGCCGCGCTTTATGGCCTCATTCTTTAAAGCATCATTTATGTGCTATTCCATCGCGTTGGTGCATCTTGAACTGGTAAAAATGAGATTTTGTAGAATCAATTTTCTTTGAATTTCTTTCAGCTCGTGGCAAGAACGAGAAGAATGATTAAAATGCGAGCATATGCTTCTGCATTTGCTTTTCTTTCTTTTGGAAGGGATCCACATCCAACTGTTTCGAAATCAGATGCTGGCAGTGATGGTACTCAGCCAGCATCGTGTGTCGACATCCAAAACCGTCAGTCCACGTATTCTTGTGGGTGCCCGATGTACGGGGCATGTCAGAATAATGTGTTATGCAGCGCCACACTCGCAATTCGATGTAGGAGCAAGGCTCCATTTGTGCATGAACGACTGAAAGCGCCCAACACCAGCCCGCAAGCGGTTGAGTCTGACCCGTGATGATCTGGGCAGGCCCATCCCCATTGGCCTAGTGCTCGCCCTAGAGATGAAAGCACGGAGATCAGATGAGCACTCCGAGTATTCCGTGTTCCATTAAAAGTCATTGCATTTGCTGATCATGTCACTTGATGCAGGTCGAGAAAACGACGCGTCTTTTATTACAAGTTGAAGTTTGATTTATAAAGCAAGATACATTTGTTACGTTCAGTAATCTTAATCCTAGTTGCGTGTTGTTATCACGAAGTACAGCATGTACTTGGTCAATGTCGATATTCCAGTTGGTGAGCAATCATCAAACTCTGAGGCTATATTGACTCCAGTATGGGAACCAGGAAAATCTCTGCAATGTAGTACACAGTCTTTCCTGGTGGAGTCATTTGTTAGCCAGTGTACTATCATCGATGTAAATGAGATGTTGCTGTGCGAGCTTGTCCAAATGTTGGTAGTAAAAGAAATACGACATGCTGCATTCGATTTTTTTAATAGGCCCTAGTATCAGTTTGTCATACACCTCTGGTAACGTTGCTTCAGCAAAGTATTTTCTACTAGGGAGCAAATTTTGAGGCTCAAAGTGTGCAATTATTTCAATGAAACCTTGGTCTTTTACCACAGCAAATGGCTGATTATACAACGCAATCAATTTCATGACTTTTTGATGGATCTTTCTCGAGTTCAAATAGTTGATCTCCCAAAATTTTTTCCGTGTAAAGTTTAGTGTTGATTGCTTCATTGCTTCGATTTTTCTTTCGGCGTTGCTTAAACCTTTTGCTAATCTTTTTCTTTGGCACTTTTTTTAGCTTCTGAATAGACTGCTGAGTAATTATTGGCCATGTGTTTATAAAGAGGTGTAGTGCTCAACGTTTTTAGAGTAGTACACGTTTAACTTCTACATAAATTACGTTCAGCTTGAGTGTCACTGGGATCATTTACCTGGAAAAACTTCCAGAGAAAAGACACGTCTTTCTAATATTTAGTCGAGCCAATTTTAATAGTCCCCTGTAATGAAAAAGTTAAAATTTAAATTAGCAGTTTAGCTTAAATAAACTTTGGTGAACTTTGTCTAGACCTTAGATTGTGATTAATGGATCTTAGATTACTTGCATCATAGCAAATGCTGCTGCTCTTTTATGTTGGCTTCAGTCACTGATTGACTGTTATATCATTTTTCCTGCTTCACTGTAGTTGATGTCAAACTTGCATAAGCAGAACTTATGCACGCTAATTATAGTCAGCTTTTCCAGAATTATTTTTTTAGTTCCAGTCGAAGCTTCATATTCTAGTTCCGGTACATCCCTTATGTACAATAAATTTTTGGGGGCTATCACCGTTCCTTTTTTACTGCTGGACTATTAAACTAAGCAATGCGTCGTAAGCAAATCATAATTTACACTTTAAAAGAAGCCAAATGTAACAGTTGGAATGTTGTGCAGTGCTCCCAGATTAGGCTACTTTTCACGAATTGAAATATTTATTGGTGTGATTGCGGCAAAATTGTTCATTTTGATACTTTTGGTGTTTTCTGATAACGCAATTAACAAGTCGCAACAGTATACTGGTTTAAAAACTATAAATAGTTGTTTTAACAAATTTAAGTTGAATGTACAAAGTTTGCTGCAGATTGGTCGCCAATTTGACTGTCGTGTGAAAAGTTTCTTGCAACTTGTATTTTATGTGATATTATTGCTGCTTCCGTTCACCACTGAATAGCCATAAAAATATGACGTCAAGCGTGCTTGTTTATTTTATTTGAATTGTTCTTGCTAATCTTTTGTTTAAAAATTTTGTCTGTTATTTTTTCAGGAGACCGGTTTAGTAAGATATTTTTCTTAAATGGATGTGAAATGAGTTTTGTAAAGTGTGGAGCTACCGTACAGGCTGGAGATGTTGTAATTGTATATTTAAGTCATGATTCTATGGTGCCAATTACAGCGTGTCCTAACGAGATAAGTCAAACAAAGTACGGTGCGCTGAAGCACAACGACTTGATTGGACACAAATATGGAACAAAGTTACCTTGCTCAAAGGTGTTATTTTACTACGTTGTCAACAGTTTTGAATTGCTAAAGTTTTATTTTATGGACACAAGAAGCTTGTTTTAACTAAAAAGTTGTCCAACCAAGCGGTTTTTGAATGCTTTCAATGAAAGTTGAAGCTGAATTATGGGCTTTATGCCTGTAAATATTGACTGTATTTTTACGTGACAGCAGATGACGATGGCGCTAAAGAGCAGCATAATATGGCACAATGTAGCTGTACAAGTGTTGTCACGAACGTGATGAGGCGAAACGATTTATATGAGCATGGCAAATACATTTTTATAAAAAGAACGATAACAATCGTCGTGATTTTACTGCTTTTCAAAATGTGGTACAGCCGCCTCTTCAAAATGTATGACATGTTTGCATCGCGCAAACAAGTGAATTTATAGACCACATTAGACACAAGAGCGCTAGGATTATTATTACACTTTAATTGGAAATACTATGCAGTTTTTACAGTTTTGTAATAAATTGCTATGTTGATATCAAATTTTCTTCTGATTGATTTTGCAAAGTTACAGCCAAATTTATGTGACGAATTTCCAAAATACGAATTGCTAAAAGATCGTATTTCTTAGCGATCTGCAAGCTTGCTGTTATGGTAAGCATAGCACTAACAATCCACTCAAAGGCCGACATTGAACGTGAAATCACCGAGCTTATTTGTTGGCTGCGATTCAGTGCCGCTAGTATTTCGGTTTTAGCTTGTTGAATCAAATCGTGCTTTGCTATTTTGTAGGGCTGGGTTTATGTACTTCAACCTACTCCGGAATTGTGGACCATGTGTCTGCCTCATCGCACGCAGATCTTGTACGCTGCTGACATCGCTATGATTATATTTCAATTGGAACTTAAACCTGGGTCCATTGTGTGTGAATCAGGTGAGATACAGTCATCGTATTCGCAATCGTCCGATCAGTTGATTTTGTCGAATGGATTATTCTTGCAATCCATTTCCAAGATAACAGATTAATTGACTCACGAGACGACGATTTATGAGATGATTGCGAACGTATTGCTTGTGAAAGAAATGATATTGTTTTAAAGCGATATCTTAATAAAAGATCATTAAGCAAGGGCTTTGTCCGGAACCAAATGTGAGCTGCTAATTTTTTCGTTACATTTTTTTCGTGGGAGAAATCTTCATTTTTAAGATGGTTTACAGAAAAAAAAGAACATCGGGTTATTTCTGGTTCTTATAAGATTTTTCCTTTTACTATAAAACATAACTTGTTTTTTCTGTTGTGCAGCAATTTTTTTAGTTTTGTTACTGCCAACAGACAAAAAAGTTGGAGAAACACTGATCTATAGCTTTAATTTTAATTGATCCTATTACCTCAAACTGCGTATATTTGAAAACACTAATGTTGGTATATCGTAAAAATTTGACGTGTAACAGCAAAAATAAATGCAGATTTGAAATCAGCGCACAAAATTCACCGTAGAACACTATTGTACTTAGTAGCAAAAATTTTGTTGACTAGTGCAATAGCATCCTTAAATGTCGGCAAGTCGACAAACGAAATTGGAGCGATGGCCAAACTTAATTGGTTGCTTTGCTGCTTTCCGCAACACTTTGACATTGCCGGTGATTTCATTTGGTGTTTAGAATTCGTGTGTATCTGTTGCCCCTAAAGTCGATTGTAAATGATGGCGAAACAGCATCGTTTTCGATAAAAGCTTCTCAGCCGACGTTGTCCTTGGGATGAAATTGATTTTACGTGTTACTAAACGTGACGAGCCAACCTTTTATTAGGAACTGGTAGCGGTTCGCTTTCTCACGCTTTACTTCGAACGATCGCTCCGTCCGGCCATCTGCACACCGTAGAGTTCAATGCTGACCGGCACGAAAAAGCTGCTGCTGAATTCACCAAACATGGGTTTGGTGATATTGTATCGGTAGGTTATCGCCTTTATTGGAAAGCTAGGCTGATTGAACGCTGCTCTGCTTCGACTTTTAAAGATCTGGTTGGATCGTTAATGTATACGTGAGATCATTAAAAGCCTTGGAGAAAAGGTGTACAATCTGCTTTCTAGAAATGGCGATCCATTTTTTCTCTTTGAGAAGTTGCAACAAAGTTTCGAAAACATGCATGAAATGACCAGTATTTACGTTTTACGAGTTCAAGAAATAAGTGAACGGTAGCACATCAATAGCCGACAGTGACACCCCTAATCAGTGTGAGGTTAGGGAAAAGCGGCAATCTTGTTTCAAACAGTCGTGAATTCAAGTTGTAGATTACTAGCCTTTCTACCATGAATGTAGACAGTCCTTGGTGGGTGCTGAAAATTGCTCCTTATCACGTGCTTATTAAGCAGCTTTACCACTCGGGGTTTTCTCTAATTATGTAGTCGTACTTCAAATATTGAATTCTTTGGTAATAGAAGGCGCACGCCTACCCAGCGTTTCCTATATGAAGCTAAAATTGCTTTTTAAAACTATTCACATTGTGTTCATTTGTTTGAAAGACCCACTGCCGTGATGTTCTGAAGGAAGGCTTTCCTATTCGGGAGCAGGCTGATGCTGTGTTTCTAGATATTCCCCAACCAGATATTGCTATTCCACAAGCTGCTAAAGCTTTGAAAAGATCAGGTAAGACGCTTGCTAGCTTCTGCAAACTCTTTGTTTCTGTTCGGCAGTAAACACACTACAATGACAACAAGCATGGTAAAACTCGCATTCAAGTCTACTCTACTCGTGCCCTCCATTAACCAATGAGAGCCGTCTGCTGTACCAATCCCAGTCTTTCTTTCGTTTTAATGATTCCATGAATAGTGCCAGGCGTAGAGATTCGAAAATTTGCCATCCCTTTATTGCGACTACTTTAAGCCAGTTTAATACTAGAATTGCATTTATTTCCGTAATTCAATCTTTTGACTGCTGTGTTTACCTGGCCTCTTCGGATCGAGGCGCAGCATGAAGCGGTGATCCAGGTTCACAACGCAAACCAACAATCAAACTTGGGGAAAGCAACAGTCCTCTATGCACTAGTCGGGAATATAAAATGTAGGCTGGTACAGTACCCCCATCACCAACAAGGTGGACTGCTACTGGAGGGTGCCCGAAAGTCGCCTTTTACAACATAGGCTACTGGGTGAGCAGCCTCACAATACCAATCCGGTTAGGCACAAGTATTTTTTATAACTAAATCAACTACTTGATTGCGATCTTGTGGGTGGTTATAAATTTGTTGTTTGACGACATGACAAATGTTTTCTTCCGCAGCTTTTTTTCAGAGTTGCTTTCAAATTCATCTTCCCTTATTTGCTGTTTATGAAATTGCTTTGTAGGCAGCAGATTTTGTTCGTTTTCGCCGTGCATGGAGCAAACTCAACGAACATGTGACGTTTTAAATGAACCTGGAAGTGGATTTTATGATGTTCGCACTCTAGAGCTTGTGAAGAAATCATTCAACGTCAAGAGAATAATGGTGCCTCTTGCTGACATTGGTTTGAACGATGGCCAAGTAAAGCAAACTCTAGTCTCCGACTCAAAAACTCATGTTTTGCCCTGTGGCTATGAACCAGGGGATCAATTACCCTTAGGGGAAGTCGTGATACGTACTACTCCTGATCCAGGAGTGAAGCGTAGGACAGAAGGCAACGCCAAGCGTTTAAAAACTGACTGTGGTAATGCCGAACCAGGTGGTTCTGAAAGAGGCAAAACGCCACCAGCTGCCACTAAATATGCATTTGCTACCAGAACTTGCTTCTCGCCAAAGGAAATTTACGGCCATACGGGGTATTTAACTTTTGCAAGCTACTGTCCTGATGTCTGTTTGTTATAGAAAGTGTTAAACAAACCCCTCAATAATATTTTATCGGCTTGTTTTCAATTTTTCGAATTTTTAATGCATTGTGGTACTGTTACTGAACCATATAGTTGTCGTAGCTACTGCGTAATTTTTCAAATTGATAATTCTAGATCTTGTTTTCCACTAGTTAATGTAGTTAGTTCGATTGTGCATTATGTTTAAATTTTTAATAACTGCGTTTTTACTTGGTTTCAGCGTTTTTTTGACTCGAGATTGTATAGTTTGATCTGCCAATCAAAGTCTATTTAAGGTCCTTTTTCAGCCCTTAAATTTTGAATAATACTGGAAAACGTACAATAATTCTTTTCCTTTTAGAAATTAAGTGTGATAGACTACTAATATAAAGTTCATTAATCGATAATGAGTGGTGCAAAGACTAATGAAAATGTTCAAGAGGAGGAAGAAGACGAAGAAGATAAATTGGAAGCTGCTATCCGTAAGACTGGATGTTCGGATGAGAACTACGCGGTGCAGGACTGCATGTTTGAACACAGAGACTGGAGGAAGTGCCAGTCTCAAGTGCAAGCATTCAAAGAGTGCATAATGAAAAACAATAAAAAAAAGGCAGTAAATTTCGCGCAGTGAAAGTTAATATGGTGAATTAATCTGTGTTGAATACTGCTGTTTACAGTTTCAGCAAAGTAACCAGCGTAAATTTCCAGATTGTAGTAATATTACATGTTATTGCGAAAGCGGAACTTCTTTCGTTTTAATGAAATTGCATTGAAATCGACCCGTTTGCACATTTTAACGCGGTTGTATATTTTTTATTTTGATGTAGTAGCCTACTGTGGTATTTATTAAAAAAAGTTGCCATTAAAAACTTATCATTTTCTAGGTTATCTGGTGTGGATCATGGGCACCAGTAGAAATCGAGAAAAACTGCCTACACAGCAGATAAAAAAAAACGTTTCACTTGAGATAATAATGTCATTTGGTGGCGCTAGTAAGCACGCAAGGCGAGAACGCTTGGTTGAAAAGTAATCGACAGTCAACTTATAAATTGAATACCACACACTAATAAGCACTTGCGCTGGTAATATTTTGTTTTATTCAGTTTGATGGTTATTTCAACAGTGGGTTACTTAACTGTAGAGAAGCGATAAGGTGATTATCGAGAGCCAATATGTATTCACTAAGCAGCCTAAATTGCGGCAAAGGAAAAACTCGCTCTGTAGACCGTTGGAGTGATTGTAGGTCTTCGTGATCTGTCGTCCTACGCTCATCTGGTCGTTGGCCTGTTGAGCGGTGTTTTTCAACTGCCGGTCCGTCAAAATGTATTTCAATTTTATACCTTAAATTGCAATACGGTAAGATTAAAAATTTTGCTCAAAAAATGATCACCAAGATCATACGATGCCAAACAGCAATCTGTTGCATCGTGTCTATAACCCGCGACCGATTTCGACCTTATTGGATCTCATCCGGAGGATGTAAAAAAAACACTCAATAAAAAAACGTGCTGAAAAAGGACAAATTTGCCATCAGGTGAAAAAAGATGCAATATAAAACAATGCGATGCAGCAATATCTATATAATGGGGCTCCCATTTGAGGCACACACAATATGAACAGTAAGTAACAACGGTAAGCTCTAATAGGGGTGTAGATCATTGTTAAGATAGTTGTTTTACAAAATATAGAAGTTGCAACTTGCCTTGCCTTGCCACGCCTTAAAAATTGCTAAAAAACCGAGATCTTCGAAAGTAAAACTTTGATTACAAAGGCTAGTTTTTTATCAGATGCAAATTGCTGGCGTAGCGTAAAGTTTTTTGGATATCGGTTTGATTTTAAGCGCAGAGCGTTTTTGCTAGTTAAGTAACTTTAAATATATAAACAAAGAATTTTTACGCTTAGTGGAAACAAGCTTTTATTCCCTTTACAGAGAACTTTAATTCGTGCGGTTTTAATGTTGCTATAAAGAAATTGCTAATGAAACTCCTGCAATGCCTTGTTAAATTCAAGCATAAAAATTTACTCTCGTAACAATTTTGGATGTAGGTCACAGGGTGTCCGTAAAATCCATGAGCAGTTTCAAAGAACTTTCAACTTCGCATTTGTGCTTGTAAACATCTGTAAAAGGATTAGTGTACCTGGAGTTAAGTAAAGTTATTTACTTAGTATTTCTTTGACCCAATATTTTTATAAATTCTTTTTTAAAATTACTTGGGTTAATGCCAACTAGAAGACATCAAAATCGTATCACCTTTTGTATTACTAATTATAGTGGACATGGAGAAACTTAAATAGCAAGACAATGCAACCACAAAAAATATAAATTTCCGTTTTACAGTTTTTTTTTACCACAGATATCAATAAAATTATAACAAATTTACAGTGGACACACTGTATAATATCCACTGCTCGATGACTAAGTAGTTGAATTGCTGCTGATTTTTTCTACCACCTACATTTGTGAGAAAAACTTTTCAGCTTTATTCCTCATCAAGACCAAGCAAAGAAATGGCATGGATGTCAATGCTCTACTTCGCATTTCAGAAACTTCTTTAGACCCGCGATTAGCGCGTATGACATCACAAACACAGCAGCAAATTTCTCGTTAAATAGAATTCTTCTGATGCAAAATGCATACTGTTGTCTTATTAGAATTCCGTTCATCAAGTTTTGCGTTCATTACATTTTGGGGATCTTTTGTAGAAACCCTCGCCACTAATGCAAAAATGTGAGATTTGAGAAAAACACTCCGCCTCGTTTCAAGTACTGCAGATTGCACTCGCTGCAGATTACGCCCAGCCCAAACTGGATAATTACTAATTTTTTATTTTGAGCGGGGGGTGTTTTTTGGCGGGGGCTTTCTACAAAAGATCGCATTTTTGTTAAAATTTTAAAATTCGTCGGGCTGCGAAAATTGCTTTCAAATTTTGCCAGTTGGGAAGTTTCAAATAATTGAGAACCACTGCTGTAAAGAGTAATCACAAAATCCACAATTTTTACTTTTATTGCGTTTCCGTGATGATTGCCACGTTAACTCCGTAAATATAGATTCTATGGTCATGTTTCATTAAGAAGCCTGCAGATCTTTTGCTATATTTAAAGTCAATCGGGCTTAATAAGCAAATTCACGCGAGAATGTTATTTGTTTCTTGAAAGAACTATTTTGAAAACGGAAGTCAAATTGTCCTTATTTTTACTTCCGCAAGTTGCGATACTCTTAGTACACTCACGATACCGAGCGCAAATCGCTCAAAAAACGAAATCTTATTGAAGTGCGGTAGTTTAAACAGAGCGATATTTGTTTTGGAGAATTTCTTTTGATTTGTACGCTTTTTTACGTGCGATAAATATGAAATTTACTTAGTAAATGTTGAAATTTTTTACACAAAAAGTGGGATTCATTGCCAGGTGCGAGAAACAAAAACTGTTCATGCGTGATACATATCTGTTCTCCATGCTTGTATCGTATTTGCCTATAACACCACATACAAGCAACCTTTTGTTACCTAATTTGCATGTTAAAGTTCCGTACAACGTCATGGCCACTTTAGCTTTGACCATACCTTTTGTGCGTGACCAGAAAAACACTCGTGGAAATCCTTATACAGTAGTTCTTTTTTGTCTACAAAGTCACGGCTTCTCGGCGAAAGGAGCGCTCTGACAAACATTCTATCAGCTGCTCGTCACTATAAAATTTTCCGTTGATCGGTGGTTGCTGTGAAATAGTTTTTGGAATTTTGGGTCTATTGGTGGAGGTTGTTGTTACCCCTCCACTTCCTCGGGATGGAGGCACGGCATGAACAGCAATCCAGGTCTGGCAGGCTATTTCAAACCAGTCATGAATCCAGTTGCCAACAAGGTGGACTGCCATTGGTGGGTACCCATGAGTCGCCTCGGACATGCTGGGTAAGCAGCTTCACAATTGTAACCCGGTGAAGTAGGGGTACGCCACCAATCTACCTCATGACGATGGAGACATCCCATCATTGTCTTGCTCAAGGACACAAACAGCAAGCTTGCCGGCTTGTTCTCAACACTATCCTTTTTTTATGTTTAGCACCTAGCAGGGAAGCTGTAAATACCATTTTTGAAAGTCTTCTGGTATGACTTGGCTTGGGAAATGAGTCCAGGTCTACCGACTGCAAAGCGGACGCTCTAACCACTACACCATCGCGCCGGTTATTGATGGAGGTTGAGTAGATATATTTTCTTTTGCTTGCTAATACACAATCAAGGAATAAGAGCACAACATAAAGTGATAATGCTCCCACAAAGTCAGAAAGTATCGAAGACCTGTTTGGTCATCTGTAAACTCAAAAAACTATCTGCTGTTGACGGTTGCTATCAAAATGCACAAACACACTACTGGTGCGGCAACACCAGGTTTCAACTCTGATTTTCGCGCCAAGCGTACCGTCGTTGATTAGCACTGAACCAGTCGAGTGGCATTGTTGCGCTAGTAATAGTTCGCTCTACGGATCTTATCTGCTTCGTCAAACAAAAACAGGAAACGGTTGAAGTTTTCTTGCCATTTGTTTTTACAAATATGCGCAGCTCTGCCCAGCGTGCGCAGAACGAAAATTCACGGCGATAAAGACTGCCACACTGCCTTAATAACGATCAAACAGGGAACCAACACGCAGTTTCAAACAGAAATCCGAAGCATAATCAGATTGAAACGACAATTCACTACTCGTTTCGCCACGCTCACGTTTTGACCAGAATGATGAAAATAAACGAGGTCAATATGTGTATCTATATATAGGTTGATCGCAATCTCTTTGCAGATTTATAAAAATGATGAAAAATGTATCTACCAAATATATATATGATAGAGCAACTGTCAGAGAGTCACAAAGCAATACTCACAAAAAATACTCTATATGACCACCTTCGGTTGCCACGAAAAAAAAGCAAGGTCGCAGAAAAGATTGATAAGCTTTTCTGATGGTGTCGTTGTTAATTTCCAGAAGGTCCCCTTGGTTTTGTAGTCAACTCATTGAGAGTATTGGTACAGGCTTTTGGTATAACTTGTGTCTGATATCTCCCCTTAATCAAAAATCATTCACAGGCAGATCTGGAATTCTGGTTGGCCATTCTAAAAACCCTCCATGTGTGGCTCCACGTCCTATCCATTTGTTTGGAAGCTTATTGTTAAGAAGGTTTCTAAAAATTACCCTAAAAATGCACTGAGACACCATACTGTTGATAAATAACATCTCTGTAACGTTTCTCAGTCCGCTAAGAACCTACTGTTCTGTTAAATATTTCAGCGTACCTTTCACTATTTTTTGTTTTTTTCATTATTTCAAACCGTATTCCAATTTTTAGTTACAATCTGCATAAAGTATGTACATAGAATTATTACGTTTAATGTCACTAAAAATCCGCAAAAAGATCGCAATCACCCTGTATATGAGCAGATGCACCTGTCACATACATATATGAGTCAAATATGTGGCCTTATTTAAGCATAGGGCAAAGAACAAAGAAAGACAAAATACAACAAAGGAAAGGTTTTAGAAGTAGTCCGTAGGAAACCCGGTTGTAACTGTTTACTACTTTTCAGTAGGGGCTAATTGTTCGGTTCGCTGTAGAGGTCTAGTTTGAAGCTATATTTACTTCAACTCCTAACAAAACAACACGGTGTCACTTAATTTCTTTATCACGATATCAATGAATTTTGTAGGAAATTGCATAAAGTCTTTGCGTCACATTCTTAAGCGTAGAATGAAGTCAAATCGCTGAGAAAAACTACACGGCGACAGGCGGAACAGCAAGACCGCGCTCGAATCGAATAGATTTTGTTGAGCTGGTGTAAATTGGCTTTGACGCACGACTGTGCTCAATACAAACCAAGCAGTGGCGTACGCAGAAAGTTTCCGAGGGGGGGGGCAAAGTTTCGTCACAATCGTGTGACGTCACAAATCAACTTTATGGAGAGTGCCGAAGGTCCAACCATTCTAGGATGGTCCGGGGGCATGCCCCAAGAAAATTTTGCAAAATTACATCTAAAAATACGCATTTTTGTGCATTCTGGAAGCAAGTTTTAGTATAATGCTTTTACGAGACTTAATAGAAGAATGAAATCGTAAAATGAAAATCAAGCATAAAACAAAGTCAGTATATATTAAATTGAGGCGACGGTTCCCTTTCGAAAATTAGTCAATCACTTGACTATAATCAAGTTTAATGTCGCTGTATATATACAAAAGAGCCAATGCATTGAGCCGATTTTCTTGCATGCTCGTACGTAAGTACGTTTTAATCAGCTTTAGAGCGCTAAATGATTGTTCGCCCGTTGCCGTTGGAACTGACAACTTTGCGAAAATTTGCAACAATGTTTCAGTGATCGAATACGTCCCAAGTTGTCTCCTAGTTTTAAGAGTTACTCTATTTCAGCTAAAAATACAAACAAAATATACTTTTAAATCAGAGGGTTTCTTTTGTTTGTTTTAGAAATGCTAATGCATAGTGCCTAGTGATACCGGTAGCTCTCTATTCTCGTACAAGTTGTATGAGTCTCTTTAAAAACGTGGCTGCCACTAACAAAACCACTCTGCAGAAAGCTGATAATTCGCACAAGTAGCAGAGTTAATTAATCGAATATCTCTTTTAAAATAGTGGTTTGTGTGGCTATATGTCTTCCCTCTACAAGGTTTTGTCTGCCCTCTACAACTCTTGTTCACTTTCAAGAGCATGACAAATTTTGATAACTGTTTTGCTTTAACCAGATAGTCCAGTCCAGATTTCTACCAGCAAGTGGTTTGAGCGACGAGTGGTTTTTCACAGGAAAATCGAAATCCAGGGCAAACCCCGAAAACTTCCGAAAAACCAGCTTTGGTTTTGCTTTACATTTTTTCATTTTTACGGTCTGAGGGGGGCTGTAGCACAGTGGCTTTTACCCTCGGTACGCTGGTGAAATCAAGTATTATCATTACGGATGTGGATCAAAAGGTGCTAGATTTGTAAAGCTCAAGAACAGACAGCTCGTTGGTTGAGATGAAGCGAATTAAAATTTTAAAGACGTTCCTAAACTTTCATGCTGCGCAAGTGTACATGTCGTGACAAAATAACCACATAAGCGAGAAGCACAACCGCAGAAACTTTGACAGTGATTGCTGCATTTCAAAAAGTACGTAAAGTATTAAAAAATGACATTAGTTAAGAGAATATTTTTTCAATATACGCCTGTTTCAGATTCCAGAACATAGGCCTACTGTTATTTAGTTTCTCTTCACGAAATGTTATTTTATGCCAGAACAGGCGTCATAGTCTTTTGTGACATCAACGCAAAGAAGTCTAACTGAAATTTAAATTCAATAAAGTTTAGACTGGCCTCGTACATCATTTTATCAGTCACCAGTTTGCTTACTTGACAAATACAATAAATAATAAGATCTAGCATAGGAAATTAGCGAATGGACCAATATCCAATTAATGAGCTCATATTACTGAGTGTATGTGACTAATCTCTTTTTGCTGTCAATCAATCTGGAAAAGTGACGTCATGCATCGTGTGGTAGAGTTTGTTTACAAAACAAGCGACATTGCGGTGTAGAAAAGTAAGAAATAGAAGTCATGAAAGCGTTTCTCTGTTTGTTAAAGGAAGTCACGTAGGCACGAAATGTTTTTCAAATCCTTAATTATTTTATTTTTATTTCTCAAAAATTGCTACTGGCAGCAATAATAACATGGCTGAGACCACTAAGTTAAGAGTGAATACGACTGTAATTGAGCCTGTTTGTGATCAGATTGTTATGTAGTAGACAGTAATGAAGAAGCACAGTCAGCATTTCAAAGTTTTTTATTGGGGTTGGGGGGCAGGCAGTCTGATTAAGCCAAACTAAGACCCGACGCACTCACTTGTAGAGAACCTGTTTATTTTTCCCGATTTGCGAAGTATCATACAAGCAAAAAAAGAGTACTTTTGAAAATCTGCGTGCAAAGGCTTTTCTCAACCCAACCCTAGTTGCAGTTGCACCCTGTGTCAGAGGGAGAAAAGTGTTTTCAGAAATGGGATTAAAATTCCCAAGTTCCCCTTCTTCTCATTTTATATGGCCTACAGTACTGAATGTAATTTACCCACACTATTTTACAGCTAGCACAAGCACAATCATCAGGAGATGGTTTAGTGGTTAGAGCATCCGCTTCGCAGTCGGTAGACGCGGGTTCATTCCCTTTGTCGAGTCATACCATAAGATTTAAAAAAAATAGTATCCACAGCTTCCCTGCTTGGCGCTCGGCATTTAGGGGAGGTTGTGGAGAACAAGCCGGCAAGTTCGCTTGTTGTGTTCTTGGGCAAAGCACTTAACGGGACGCCTCACCTTTATGTGAAAGACAGGTAGCCCAGACACCTCGGAAATGGCAACTTCCAAGCGAGTGCGGACGTCCCGTCTAAAGTGTAGAGATACAATTCGCTTTTTCGTGAATGGAGGATAAGCATGGATAATGCAATACAACACTGTACAGTTAGCCTAATGAAGTGATATTGATATTTGACGTTTGGAAGTTTTGCCAGCGACCATTATGAAACACATAGACGATGCTTACTGAAAAACGTCCTTATTTGGCGTTGCATCAAATGATGGTTTTTCCAGCGACGTCTTTAAGTTAAGGAGATGGTCCTCACTCTAACAACTCGTTTTAAAAAAGGCTTGTTTAATTAGTGATTGCCTAAAGGCACTTTTTAATTTCGGGTGACATTTTTTGAAGTAGCCACGGTAGTTGCGAACTTTTGGGATGCCGTGGGTTTTGCGCGCGTTAATGAATCAAGATTTGAGTTTCCCCGGCGGTAAAGATAAGAAAATTAAAACAGGTGCTTTGATTTTCTTATCTTTACCGCCAGGGAAGCTCAATTTATTTAAAGCGCAAAATCGAGCGACTATTTTGGAAATTTAATATGCGTAAACTTAAAATAACTCCCTTGTTTGGCTTTCTGGCTGTTTGACTTTATGAATACCTAAAGCAACTATTCTATTCCGTAGTATTTTAAAATAATTCAATTACTACAAATCCAATCTGAAATGATGGCAAAAGTGTCAGATTTTGCATGATAACGACAGAATTAACGCTATAATCGACTTTAAAAGAGAGACGCAGCTTCGTAGGCTGTTGCAGTGGCTCGATGATCTGACCTCGATTTCGATCTTTAGTTGCTGTTGTTCTTTTTTTCATATATTTTTGTCGTCCAGCACATGGTTACTTATTTAACTGGGCCCACCACTGTGTTTTTATTAGCGGCATTAAGGTTTGCCTAAAACGACCGTGACTGCTTAGGCGTTTATAGTAAGACCTAATTATCGTGGACTTAAAATCTGATTGAACTCAAAGCTTGTAAAACACTTTGGTGTGATTGGAGGCAAACTCGTAATCGAAAGTTTGCCAGCTCGTTGCACGCATATGCCTTTTCCGTGTGTTTTTTCAAAGAACGCTTTGCTGCAGTTTTCTCTGCTTGGCTAAATTGCGAAGAGTGGTGGCAATATTGGAGCGTGTCTAAACACGACCCGTTAATACGCAAAACCGCAACGTTTCCTCATAAACCGAAGATGATATTAAATGAAACAGTACAGCTTTAGCATAATACTGCCACAAGAAAGATGTTTAAGAAAAAGACTTTCCCCATTGGGAAATTGTCGTTCGCGCATTCAAAACTCCAAACAAACCCCACTTGTAGCAAAAAATGCTTCTGTGGGATCAAGAGGCCAGAAAACTAAGTTGTATTAACATTTTTTTGGTGAGAGGAAGGTGAAATAATTTAAAAGAAAAAAGTTCTAAGCCTCTGAAAGATTTTTTTTCTGAATGCAATTTTGATATTTTCAAACGCAACATTTTTTGACATGAAGCTAGTGAATAGTCAAGACACGCAAATCTGTTGTGCAATTTGAACATCATATTGTTTCTTCATAAATTATTTTGCAAGTACCACGTAAACAACTATTTTACGTCAGAGGAAATGTATCCGGTTTGTGACGTCAGCAAAAACCTTATGCGTACCACCTCTGACAAAATGAAGCCACGGTTTGCTCCGCAGTAGATCTGTTGAAAGAAGTAGATTACATTGTTCTTTAACAGGCGCGTGCTTGTCTAAACAGGAAACGTTTTAGTAAAGTAATTGACACCGTAGCAAACTTGAAAAGCGGCACCACAAATGATCAACCACCAAATGGCAAAAATCTTTTCCAGAGATGAGGCTGCTGAAATGTCACCCGGGGCAAGTGGCATACCTAGTTTTAGTGGTGCCTTCTGGCTAAAATAGCAAAAATGCCAACGCCACAAGATTTTAAACACTTTACATATCCTGTATGGTATTTACAAAACTAGTTAAAAAGCGTAGTGGTTAATGATAGTACAACTACGTAACTTCGTGGTGCGAGTGAATAACTCCTAGATCCTGGGGTGAAATTAAAATTTGTATACCTGCAAGACCAAAAATTAATCAGTGTGGTAGCATAAGCCAGTGAATCAACACTGTAGAGGTCAATGACGGCAACAGAGCGAAACTAGTTTTCAATGGTTACTAACATTCGGTTCTAGGAAAACTCGCCTCAGGAAATTTCGCCTAATAGGAGAAATCACCGTATTTTGCACCCCCAGTATCTACCCCCCACCCTGTACACTCCCTTCCACTGTGCACTGCCCCGTACATGTACATACCGGGCCTGCCCCTTCGGTGTACACTGTCTTTCGCCTATTAGGCGAAATTTCCTGAGGCGAAAATTCCTGAGGCGAATTTTCCGGACACGACTAATATTCTATTCCTCTGCATGCTGTTTCACGCTTAAGTGCAATCATCAGGATAATGGAGAGGTGATTTTCAGGAGGCCTCATTCAAACAGAATCTATCTCATTCAAATAGAATTTCATTTCAACAAGGTCTCCTGATGATCGGATTTATTCATGAAACAGCCAGTAGAGGAATAGAATATTTATCATATATTGAGAAACATAAATTTTTGTGAAGTGTCTAGTGAATTATTTAAGTGCAACCCAAAATTAAGCACTTTTAAAGCTAGGCCTATCCAAAATTGTTTGATATTAAACCAGAAGGATGAGTAGCTAAGTCGCGAAACCTCCCAGGACACCGATCATCGCTTTCGCAAGCAGGCGGAATATATTGCTTTGTTTTTCCTATTCCCTTTAAAAGGAAGGATAGTGGATACAAAAATCTACTTTTACACAAGTGTTGTAGTGCGCAATGGTAAGAAAATTAAAGTTATTATTACTAAATTAGTGCCTAAAAAGGGACTTAAACTCGAAGCGATGAATTAAATATTCATTCAATTCGGTGCGTGCATGAACGCAAAGAGCAATTGCAGTGAAGCTTCCCGTTTAAAGCCCACAAAAAATTTTTAGAGCAAAATTGATGGAGCACTGACTCTTTTTTCAAAGGCGCTTTGAACCTTGCATAAGACCAAACAGTAACTGTTAAAGTTATTAATTTAGGGGGCAAAAGCATTATTTATACGGAAAACAAAGCAAAACTATGAATGATGAGCAGTGTACGCAATTGTGGTGCGCCAAAAAATTTTGTGCGCGCGTCAGCAATTTCTTTTATCTTTTTTGTATGAAGCGTAATTTCGCCTGTTGCCGAAGCTTAAACATTTCTCTTGAAGACTAATCAAACAAGCTAGAAATAGAAAAGCGAGAAGCTGTAAACTTCATATCTTAGATAACAAATACTTTATCACAACAAGCCTTTAAAAACAATGTTATCTGGGGTGGAATGTTCCTCCTAGGCCCTTGACGCTGGTTGTCCCAAGTGGACCGCTTTTTGCCCCCAATATTTCAGCCTTATAGCTTCTTAAGCTCTACCGTCGTCTTGGTGACATTTTATAGTAAAACTATTGAGTGAAAAGTAATTTAGCTCCCTGTTTCTAAGTATCATCTTATCAACATGGGTATTAACATTTAATTACTCGGTGTTTCAGTTGTTTTATTTTTTGCCATCAAGATCACATACTCTCCGCTCAACATGAAAGATGAACGGCGACGCTTGTGACGAGCAGATTGCGATAAAAGCTAAAATGTGAAATAAAGTTATGAATGGCTGATTTATTTTCAACAGCATAGGGGCAAAAAACCGAAACACTTTACATGCAATCGTATTTAACTTCCTTATCCTTGCAGAAATGTAAAAGCTTCCTAGCATAACACCTTTTTAGCACTTGATAATCTTTTTATATTTTGAGGATCTTCTTCCACGTTCACCTAAATAAACTTCTAAATTCGGATTTGTGCGTGGCAGTTGGTATTTCTTTTCCCCGCTTGGCACTTTGCAAGCATCTTTAGTTTCTTGATATGAGGTGTGCAGTATGGAAAGACCGAGGCACTCGTGGCTTTGATTTTTGATTCACTATATTTAACTTCTACACTCAGCACTCTTTTTTTATTGATCGGGCCTTTTTCTTTTGTCGCTTTATTCTTAGTACTTAAGAGGCATATTCTTAATTCACTCAATGGCTACGTGAGTTTAATGGGTTACTTTGACTGCAATTTAACAAAATGTTTTGCATATGATAAAGAATTACTTAACATTTTGTGAACCTGGATGGCACAGCGTAGTTTGGTTGGTAGTTTTTAAGTTCTACAGGCGCAGAATCTAAAACTAATTTTTGATAATTCCTTCATTGTCGAAGGAATGTCTTTGAGAAGGTAATGGCAGTCTCGAACTCGATTTCAAGAATTGGAAATGGGAAGATTGTAGCTTCCATTTTCTTGAGCCTTCCGTGCTGATGGGAGTAGGGGGCACAGTTTTTTCTTTGGGCCACCTTTTTTTCGACACAGATGTCTATTCGTGTTATTCTCCCCTGGGCACGTGTGGCGCGAAGTTAATTCCTTTTTAAAAGAAAGTGGCAAATCACACAAAGAATAGGCGGCAAAAGGTTGCAGCAAGAAAAGGTAGACATGCACAAAATATTGCGGAAAAAGCTTATTACAATGGAGTATTAGATTGTAATTTATGCCTAAGGCATTTGCATGAGATTTGAGAACAAAGAAAGAGAGAGCGGATAGTGATACGCCACGAATATCCCATTCAAAGAGCAAACTCATATACGATCGGCATAGGAGAGAGCGCGAGTCTAATTCGAAGCAGTCTTGAATACTAATTGCAGACCGGCAGCCCACAACTAACAAGACGTACTACCTTTAGTGGGTGCCTAAAAGTGCTGCTTGCAAGCTGAGGGATCAGCCGAATTAACAACACAAAGCACTAATTCCTGCAACAGCTGTTAGTTGGAAAAAGTGCTCAGGCGACACTGCTTTGAAAGTAAAGCCCTAAAGTCAGATGAGGCACATGTGGTTCAAACTAAAATGAGGGTTTTCCCCTCAAAAATTTTTACGGCCTTTGTTGATAAACTAGAAAAATTCTTGTATCTAACGGTCTTATTGGTACAGTTTTGTTGTCGTCAAATCAACTCACCCTTCAAAGCAATTGCTAAACGTAATGGCGTTGGCTTTCTTCCAAATGAAACTCAAAACAACGCCTCCGGAATTATGACAACAGAAGAGAGAAAAGCTATTTTGAAAATCCGCTCTTGCCCACTTGACAGAAGTGGCCGGTATTACTTCATTTTCCGAGCAGTCATAAAACAAAACAGATATACCGTGCCTCATCGGGACTGAGCAGCAAAACAGCTTATCCAGCATGTCGTAAAATCAACTTTTGGATTCCCCCCTGGGTTTTGAAATTTGAGGTCAGAAATTTTCAGACGACCCATGTCTAAAAACTGAGGATAGTAGTAAAAATGGGCATGCTTCAGAAAATTTCTTTATCAGTTTGATAAAAGCGGAAAGATAGCATAATACTTGGCTCAATCTAGATCCTTGATTTCTAGATTTTTGTTCCGGACCACTTTGACTGTATTTTTGGTCTGATGACACTCACCTTAAAGACGAGGCGCATAGCAAATCATAAACGCCCAAAGTATAATTGTCACTTGAAAAATGCAGTGATCTTTGAAAGTAAGCCCTTGTATAGGCCCGAAGAGTTGTTGAAATTATTCAAGACTTGTAAAACTTTTCAGACCCTCAAGAGATACACTTAGCCAGGTTTAGATGTATTTTTCTAGTTTTAGCATTTTCATGAATGATATTATCTAATGACTTTAAAGTTTGTAATTAGTTAAATGTTAAAACATGTACAGTTGCGCACTTTAATGGAGAAAATACCATTTACAAATAATGCAATTTGATGGAAAATTAGCTAATAACGTTGAGAGGCTTTTATGCAAAGTTTAATTAGAATGGTTAAAAACAACATACTCGTCTTTGGGGAATGGGAAAAACCTAGCTCGCGGCTTTTTTGAAAATTTTGGCAAATTAAACTTTTTTGTTGCATCATTGTCACAATGGCTGTAGTTACTAAATTTTTGATGCCCTTGGATTTCCAAGACAAATCAAGTTTTGACTACCAAATTTTACAAGACCTGCAGCTTTTTTCCAAAACAGAAAAAATCATAATTGCTTATTTTTTCAAAATGACGCATACTAGATTCTTGGAAAAGACGGCAGAATAATTTACAAGAATCGGAAATCAACAACTATTATGATGTTACATTCTGTTTGTGATGTCGGACTGCCCTTTCACTGCCATAGTTGAGGCTTTGTAGCTTTTGCTTAATAGAATTGTAATGGCAAGCAGGACATGCTTTGTGAAAGCCAGTGAGGTGTGTGGTGACGTTATCATTGTTTTTAGCAAAAGTTAAGCTGCAATGTAATGGAAGCGTGCAATTTTTGTGCATTTTAATTGTAATGAGACGTATAAAAATTTTCGCTGATCGTTTTGTAATGCGAAAAAATGCCTGTTGGGTCCATCAAGCTCAAGTAGTACTTTCGTTGTTGAAAGACGAGGGAAAACAAACTATGTAGACATGTCGTTGGTGCTATTTTTGAAACTTTAGCTAAATCCAAAATAATTGTTTCATTTTTGACATTTATGGTTTCAGCCTAATTGACAGTATCGACATGAGAAAGTCATTGCACTTGTCGCACTTAATTACACTCCTTCAAGCCTTTCCTTAACGAAGAAAACAGATAAACAGCATATAAAGATAGGTCTTCGGCCCAATAATAGTTAGCACGTGATTTCTGATTCAACTAGTCTAGATTCTTAATTTGGAGCCAAACTTTCTTAAATTAGAGTAAACATTTTGATGAAATGGCAGCTGTTTGAAGACAAAGCAAATACAAGAAAGCATTGAGGCGCTGATTGGCTGACCAGCGTGGTCACGTAGCAAAAGCAAAACACAATTTATGTATTTTGACCGATGCAGAAACATCTAGTTTTTTGAAAACAGCGGCCGTGATGAAAAAGCGGTTGCATTGCAAGAGCGATCAACAGTAAAATTTTCACTTTGCTTATTTTTAACTATCGTGGCACTTCCTGGTTCGCCAGATACTCGCATTCAAGCGTTGTTTCATACAGCGCTCTCTCAATACACGTTGCCTACAAAGCAGCTTTAATTTCGAGCGCTATACTTCTAGTTTTGAAAAAGTTCTAGATGTTATTAATTTAGCACATGCTGCTTTTTTGTCTTATCTTTTTGAATATTTTGACGCAGTACATGTACAGATGAACAATTTTGATTGAAGATAAAATAATTTAGGCAACGAAACATTCGAGTGGTGTCGCAAATTTTTTGAGTTTCTTTTTGGGTCATTTGCAGTAAGGTCAATCTAGGGTGTTTGTTAATCTTCCTAAATACAGAGTACAGCAAGTTCTGCCATATAGTTCTTCATCAAAATTGAAGAGCTTCCAATTTTGTGGTGACGTCTTCTTGCAATAACGATATTGGTCTCTTGATCAATTTAATTTCGTGTATTGTCGCATATTAAAACAAAAAATGCATTTGTAGCAAAAAGTAATTAAATTGCACCAGACCAGAGACAGCACAAGTGAGTTTACTACAAAGAGATTTATGGCTCTTGTCTAGTCTTCATTTGGATCAATAAATTTTGCTAGCCATTTGTCAAAATATCTATAAAGTACAAAAACAAGTGGTTTTCTTCCTTGGCGACAGACTTACCACTTTCTTAACCTTTACTGATATTTGCGCATTTTGTAGCCACCTTTCCGGTTTGTCTATACATGTATTGCCATTTATAGTTTTGGCCCCACTTATAGGAAAAAGCAACCCATACCTAAAAACTTTTTGGCTTACCTGTGCTGTGTGCGTTGGACTGTCACCGCCTTTGGATAAAGGATTGTTTATCGCTAAGATGACAAAAACGACATAATTATGATTCAAGCAGTTAATTGTTTCCATGTGTTACCAACTTCCGCCAGCGACTTGTCTTGCAAGCTGTGTTTGTGATGTTAAGAAGAATGTAGTTGTCAAAAGTAGCAGAGCATTCGCTGAGACTTGAAAGGGCATGTATTGATAGATGGCTGTTCGTGAACCATGTAATTTAATATGAAAGCTGCAGCAACTTCACAGAGAAATTGTTGAAACGGAAAAGTTACAGCAGACTTCTATGACATGAACAATATATGGCGGTCCATGACTTTTAGAGTAGTTCTGAAAAAACTGTTTTTCCTAAACGCTTTTCGTGCACCACTCATCAGTCGGTATTGCGTCAACCGCGAAGAGCTTGAGTGATTGAGTGGGTTGCAGAAGGCTGTAGAAAAACAGTGTTTTGAATTGCATAAAACTAACGAAAAAATCTTGTCGTTAAAACCTCTAGCGTTTAAGTTGAAACAACAACCCCCGGGCGATAATGGAGTGTTAATTAGAATATCTTGAATCGGCGAAAAGCTTGCAGTTTACCTTCCACAAACTGATAGCTTACACAATATCACTTTTTTGCGAAAACTTTAATCTCTTCTTCTGGATATTTGTAAAGATTTCTAAAAATGAAATTTTTCTGATGCAATCCAAAATTTTATGAGTCAAACGCCACGGATGTTTATCGCTCTAAGCACAATATCTTTTTCTCGCGCGCTATAAAGGACTAATTATGAAGATAGTTTCGGGACACTTAGTGTGGACCTAGTCTGAGTCCAGAAGCTTATCATTGTGGCCTACTAGGTGGCGTGCTGGTCCAAGCACATTTTGAAATATTTCCAAGGAATCAAGTAAGCAGAATGTAGCCAGCTAAACTAGCTACCCACTTACCGACGCAGTGATGCATATGATTAGAGCGTCTTCTATACAGTCAGTAGTTGGGTCAATTCCCTTGCTTGGGTCAGCAAAACTTTTAACGATAGTGTATTGATAGATTGTCAGCTTCGCGCTCAGCAATAAGGGTGATGAGGCGAATAAACCATCAAGTCGAATTCACGCAATTAAATTGAAAGATGTTGCGGTGTTACCAGCTGCTGCAGCCGAAAAACATCATAACAATTTTGTTTAACTTCTCGTCATAAATTGATACCAAAGGAGAGCCGTATATTTTGGACCAAAAAAGCTTGTTGTGGTGAATTTTAAGAACATACTAGACAAATGTTTGTCATGAAGACTTGGAAATTGAAACATTGATCGCAAAATATTGAAAAAAGGAAACAACTTGAGCAAACTAAAACACAGCAGTCTGACGTTTTCTTATTGACTGATTTCTTCATACAAGAAAAAAATTTACCCATTTAGCAAAAAATGTTGTCATTTCCATCCAAGTGACGTTATTTTCAACTATGCTCGTAATTGTATAAGCAAGAAGTTGTGGCAACTTTGCTGAAATGATTAAGCTAAATTCTCAGTAAATGATTTTATGCATAACGCGTCACATTATTTATTGGTTTTTTAAATCTGAATAGACGTATGTCTCACACCAGAGTTGAGTCATGGGTTACGTAATATACAGTTAGCGTGATCAATTGCCTGGCATTTTTGATAAAACAGACCAGTAGAAAGTGAAAAACGTTAAAAAGCAAATTTTTTTGGTCGCCTTTGAAGATTCAGTTTTTGACAAGTTACAGCAAGTTGGTCCAACTTTTGAAGCTAGTTGAGTGTAGTTTTATTCTCCACGTGGTAAGAGAAGTATTTACACCTGGAACCTTCCATGTTGAGACATTTTAAAAATTCGTAAGTAATATTTTCAATACTTGCGTAGTATAGTGCTTACTGTGACCAGTTGAAAAGTTTGTGTGCTATTATATTTCGAAGGCAAACAAAAGGCAAACCGGGGATAAAATTCTAAGTCTTTTTTTCAAAACACCTCAATCAAAAGCAGAAGATAAAAAAACGCTGAACATTCATAGTTTATTTTGCTTGTGTAAAAAAAAAAACTACGTGGTATTTCAAAGCGTAAAACTCGGTAAAAACTATCATGCTTTTGATGTTGTTTCGACGTCTGTTTGAGAGAGAGATTGGTAAGCCCGACAGTAATTGTAAATAAACATGTTGTCACACGCACTACTGCAATTTTATTTCATCAAATTTTGATATAGCTGGTTGTGGGTTGCTTTATTGAAACTGTAGTGGTAGCACTTACGCTAGAAACATATTTCTCCATAGAGCTTTGAGATTACGTACGATATACCGCTGATTACGTCACTATCACCTCACCCAATTACTTATGACACTAATGTTTTGTCAGGTGCAATGACCATGCCCTTTCTACACTCTTTTAATGTAACCTTAAAAAATTTGGGTATGTTTAACGTTAATTCGTTTTGTTCCCTGCATTCCTTTTTCGCTCATTGTTTTTGTCCTATCGTCAAGTTTTTTGTGTTGAGAAAACAAAAGCGAAACAAATTGCCAACTACTAACTAACTAACTACTAATTGCTGGGTTGTGACCAATAGTGCCCCCAAGTTTGTGCTTTCAACGCCAACTAATTTTTGTGGAGTAACTGTAAAATACACCTAGATACACTGTCAGAGTGAGTCATGGCAAGAGGCTGATAAAAAGAAAGTTAAGTTCTCGCAGTGCAATTTAAATGCAAAAGCCCTTTGCTAGTCTCCGTAGGCTGTTAGTGAGTGATCTTGCGCTTTACGTTGCTTTAGCACAGCAAGCTTAAAGAAGAGGCCAGGCAGAGCAGAAAAACCTCAGTTTTTTTACTATGTCGCAAGTGCTTAGAAAATGGATTCGCGACATTTTTCAGGGCTCATTTTGCTTTGCACATTACTTATGACGCAACAGAACAGTAAGCGGAAGCTCTGGAAAATGGTAACTGCTTCTGTTTCATTGTTTTGTAGAGTTGTTTGCGACACGTGGACAACGTGGGCGTGTGTGTGCGGGAGTGCGTCTTGTATAGCAAACAGTTAGATCATGAAGATGTAAACAAATAGTTGTGTTGCTTTCAACCCCGTATAAAGTGAGCTGGTCCTTATTGCATCCATGCTTTCGATAAACTTCTTGGTCTTCAGACAAGCACAGAAATTAAAGCCATAGTTCACTTAAAAGTTATAGATTGTCGAGCGCTGTTGTACTGAACTGTAGCATGAACGTTTTGAACAAATGACTGCTAATCCATGAGGTTAGAGGTACGTGAAATTACTGATTCTATTTCGGCAAAAAATAAAATAAAACCAACGTTTCGCTTGCCAGGGTAAAAACTGTGCTGAATGCGAACCGAAAAGTGCGTTGAGTTAATACTCAGCACAAGTAGGCGTACCAATGAAATTTCGAGTGTAGACTTTCACTTTGAGAATAGCTACCACATTCTACCGAAACTGCCTACAAATGAGGGAGGTAGCAACCCATAAAATTTTTTTGCGAGATGATACTTTTTTGAAAAAAGTTGTTTTTGGGTAGCCTACAACCCAGGCATTTTTTATATACGGATGCTTTCAGTGAAAATTTTCTGAGCAAATCTTGTTCTAAGAGACAGTGCTATAGAGATGCTGCCTTCTTTCTTAGTTGTAAGTAAACTTATTTCTGAATTTTTTGAGCATTTTAGGAATCGTCACGTACTCATTTTGCCAAATATAAATTGCGAGGTAATCGTACAAAAAAAATTGAAGCTCTTTTTCAAAATGTAGGCCAAGTTTCGATCATAACGGAAGGTTATATACGCACAACAGTTGAAGCACATGATGTTTTTTCCTGATATAGTGATTGCACGTTAGCTGATGCTGCATTGATTTGGCGGTTGCTTAATCTGTTGATTTACTAAGAAAGTAAGGAGCCGTACAGGGGCGTACGCAGAAATTTATTGTGGAGGCGCGTGCGACAATGGCTTTGCGCAAATTTCACCGAACGGTAGCGGTGAAGACCTTATTTTTGGACATCAATATTTCAAGTGCTGAATTAGGAGATGTGCGTGTTACTGTTGCAGCACAATGGCTGAAACTCACGTTTAAAATTTTCCTGACGGCAGGCGCGAGTGTGCAGGCAGAAGGAAATTTGGGGGCAGTTTGTATTAGCAACTTTTGGTTCTCTGTTTTCCCAAATTTTTGGTTGTTGCTGTTGTCTTGCTTGAGACCGATCTTGTTTGAGCTAGATTTCTGCGCAGATGGAAGATAGACAAACTTAAGAATTTTCATTTAATATTTTTAGATCGTGTCCCCCATTGGATGCTTTGTTGATAGGCACACCAGGACGACGTGATCCGCTGTTTGCTACACCCGTACTTGCATGTTGGAACGAAAACCAGTTCTCATTAGTACAGACTCGCAAGGGAACGACTAGCCCCCGTTCGCAGTCTGTTAAGTTTGGCCCCACAAGGGTCATTCTAAAAGTAGTCTTGCGGGTCTTGGAACTGGGTTGGGCATAAAATTACCAAGTCTGTGTATAATATTGTTCCATTGCTTGTTTATAGGCGTAGCCAGGGGGGGCCAAAGGGGCCATGGCTTCCCCCTGAATTTTAATTCAAATTACAAAACAGTATCAAAAAATAAAAACATAATTTTTTTTACGCCTCTGCAGTGCATTAGAGTTTATTGTTGACTTTTAGCAAGGGGGTGGGGAGGGCGTGACTTTTGAGTTTTTAAACTTTCAAATGTCACCAAACAAGATGTGTACGTTTTACACACTAAATATCGCCGAAGTTTTTCTTTTATGTCGTAGTCGAGTGATGAATTGATAACCGAAGTTATGGTGATTGCAAGAAATAAGCGTCTCGCTGAGCGCTTCCTTGTTTTATTGCGATGCGGACTACTACAAAGACGTCGCTTCTTTTATCGGAACGTTCAACCTACCAGTGGGGGTGGTTTCCTTGAAATTCCGTAAATAGAGCATTATACGTCACAGTTGAAGTTGAACTATTAAAGCCGTTCTTGATAAAACTAAGTTAGATCAGGGAAATCGCATTCGCACTTTCTCAATTTTGTACAGCAATTTTATAGTAGCGACGAGCGTAGTTCACGAGAGGCAAAATGCCGTTGTAAGTAAATGACGTCACATTAAAAGTTGCAAAATTTGGCCCCCTCTCAATTTTTTTGTGGCTACGCCCTTGTACGTGTTCCATATGCGGTCCATCCAATGTGCTACGGTGTTGTCATGGTCGACCACCTATACCAATTAGAGCGAGGTTCTACAAAAGGGTGCCTTGACTTCAGCCTACGGGACAGCTATTGGGGTGACGAGTAAAGCTTTTAGGGGAGCAAGTAATCAGGGTTTTTTGCTAGACGACGTAGTCAAAAGTGTTGCTACTTCGCGACGGAGCTCCGTAAGTTGATTGCCTGGGACGATTGGTAAGTAGTCCTCATGAGTAGAATCCGCCATCTAGTAACAATTCAAAACCCATTTCGGATTTGAACGCAGTAACGCATTTCAACAAAATATTGTGGATGCCGTGACTTCAAGATGGAACGCGATACTCAGCAACAGAATTGACTACGGGTAAAGTCGCTGCATGCTAAGTGTCGGCACTGGCCGCACAACTTGTTCCAGCCAGTCATCTTAATATTGCAACGCAAGATGTCAGCTTCTTGAGTAGTGTCAGTACTTGACACCGGCACGCGAGCGATTTGTCCTGCGTCACCCCGAGATGTCGTCTCTGCGCGATATGGCGGCGCTTTTCCATTGACCTCAACTCTCGATTGTCGTTTTGCCTCTTTAATGTTGAAGTAAAAGCTGTCGTCAAGGTTTTGTTTTCGCTGAACTTGAGTTTTCATTGTTGAAAATATTCTGCTCTGGTGGCCACTATCGATTTCGCAATTTTTTTGAAATTTTGGTGTCATGGACTTAAACGGGCAGAAAATTTTTGAAGAGGAAGGCGATAACTATTTGGTTACTGACATTCGTTTTTTAGAGATTGCTCAAAATTTTGCCTGACTAGGCATTTTTGGAAAAATTTAGGTGAATGTCTTTGCTAGAGATCACTCACAAACTCGAATCGAGCTGATTTTTTGTTTTGTTGCCAAGGCCAAGAAAAAAGACATGTCACAGCGCACCCTCCCCCTTAATACAGGGCGTCCCAAAATAAATGAAACCCACAAAATTGCTAATAAATATGTTGATTTTAACCCTATAGTTTATATTTTTCAGATTTGATAACAGTTATAAATAACAATTATTGTTTTAAAACCCCATGGCTTGGAAATTAGAAGAAAAAATTTTTTGCGTCACGACTTATATAGAGACTAAATCCTATAAGACTGTTCAAACACGCTTCCGCAGGAAGTTTAATTTCAACACTTATCCTGGAAAATCCCAAATATTCCTGTGGTATCGTAACTTTCAAATCTATGGAACTGTAAATAAACGTAGCAAGAAATTAGAGAATCCATCTAGTGGAAGGAAATTGAGTGCAAGATCTGCAGATAATGTGGAAGCGTCCAGAGTTTCTGTTGGCCGGAGCCCGAAAAAGTCCATTCGAAGACGCAGTAGTGAGCTCGGCATTTCGCGGTCCTCGCTGCATAGAATCCTTACTCAAGACCTTAATCTGTATCCTTACAGATTCTCTAATTTCTTGCTACGTTTATTTACAGTTCCATAGATTTGAAAGTTACGATACCACAGGAATATTTGGGATTTTCCAGGATAAGTGTTGAAATTAAACTTCCTGCGGAAGCGTGTTTGAACAGTCTTATAGGATTTAGTCTCTATATAAGTCGTGACGCAAAAATTTTTTCTTCTAATTTCCAAGCCATGGGGTTTTAAAACAATAATTGTTATTTATAACTGTTATCAAATCTGAAAAATATAAACTATAGGGTTAAAATCAACATATTTATTAGCAATTTTGTGGGTTTCATTTATTTTGGGACACCCTGTACGTTAGTTTGCGTGGTTGCTTTCGCATCAATCTTGCTTGGCACCTCTCCCAATAACCACGCTTCGATGGTGCTATACCATCGAACAACTAATTACTTCTACCCAACCTAGCGCCACACAAGCCCAGTTTACGATGGTGGTAGGTCTGTATCAACGTTGGATGTAAACCTTGGTATCTATGGCCTTTGCTCGATTACAAGTTGCGATGAGTAAGCATATGGCTACCGGAGATGAATTTCGCAATACACGCCCTTTACACCCATTTCGAATCATACCAATAGCACAACAACTGCTGATTCTGCGTAAAAATTATGTTACGTAGTACCTTATTGTGATGCAAGTTTTACTGTAAAAAGTCTAGTTTTTTACTATACACGAGCTGGCACGCATGAACCGGTTTACCAAAAGAATTTTGGCACTGTTAGGAGAACTGACCTGGTTCGCAAAAATAGATTTTTTGTTGAAAACAAAAGAAGATATTTGGCTGCTTTTCAAAACAGCGCGTAAGTTCCAACGTGGCGATGACGTTTTAAAACCAGAAAAACTCCGCGCTTGCATCATCATATTTTGGTGCATGTTGTGTAACGCAAAACGTGGCAGGTAAATGCTCATTTATCTAATAGTTAATTGGTAGCCATCAGTTAGCTACTTACTAGTTAGTCATTAGTGGCGTATTAGAGAGAGGTATAAAGGGTTGTGGCCCATTCAGCAGTATAACAGTAGCAAGAATTGCAAGAAGAAAAAGATCTGATGTCTGTTTTGCAATCAAAATCGGCAAACAGAAATATCCTTACCTCAGCTTGGATACCAAACTGGGGGAAATTCTTGTTTCAAGCAGTTGATCACTAAAAAAGGTCCGTCGCTTCACAAAATGCTCTGCCCTTTTACTCACGGAAAAATTGTTTCTTTGCACGCCAGTGGTGGTAATATGTTGTTTTTGAGAGGAGGAAAAGTAATTGAAATAATTTTTAAAGAAATATGTCCATCGGAAACCTCCCTTTTTTCACGAAAATTTTCCTATTTTCTCAAGGCGATATTCTGCGATCACAAAAAAAAGGTTTGCGCCAATATACATCGAATTCGCATAAGATAGAGTTCCGAAAATGATGTTGAGCAGTAATCTACAACCTTTTATGCAGAGGTACACTTAATAGTTATTGAAAAACCTGTACGCCCTGGAAACATTTTTCTCAGAAATTGAAAAAAATTTGCCGAGTGTTTGATTAACCTGCTTGCCGTTGAATTAAAAGGCAAGACCTTTTTTGTAGGTTTTCGGTTTCCAACACTCATTTTCGCCTATTTGCGCTCCAATTTTAGAGTGGTGATTGTTTTCGGAGTATGGTTACTTCACAACCCCCAAATGAAAAACTGATCTTTTAAGCTTATTCTGCAGAAAAACGCCTTTTTTGAAAATTCTGCGGAAAAACGCCTTTTTTTGTACCCTCCATCACGTTTGTACACCCTTGAAAAGTTCTAGTTTACCCCGTGGTATACCATACGCTGAGAGGAATAGCGCTGTTGTAGAGTATTTTGTCGAAGTGATGCTGCTTGTGAAAGGCAAATTAATGAAAATAGTTTTAGTGATATCAAGTAGTTTATCAGTTTGGCCCTGTCAATAGGTATGAAGTTTAACGGCGATTGATAGTTGATTCAAGGCCTGATCACACAAGACGCAGGTAGATGCAAAGTGCTAAAACATTGGTGTTTTACTTGAGTTCTGTTTGTGGTCCATACCAAAGAGACTTGGTTGATTTTTGCCTCAGCAATTTCATAGATATTGGATGATTAATCACAACTTTTTTCTCATGTTAATAGTGGTTTAGTTGCATTGCGTTTGTTTGTATTCGTATTCAACGATGTCCAACAACAGGAAAATGGCTTTGGTCGCAATTTATAACTGGTAAAACCCAAACAAATTCAGGTATAGCGAGCAAAATTTGAGTTTATGAGAAAAATGCAAAACGTCAACAAACCTGTTGAAAATCGTGCCGAAGGCGCGAAAAGTTTTTGCTATTTTACTCAAAAATGAGTTAATACGCAGAACGACAAATTTTTAACCAATTTTTTAGCCACAAAAGCCATGGTTTTATATCACGATGTCTCTTTTGTTTTTAAAATGTAACACTGGCTCTATCTCACCCATTGATTACAAAAACTAAAATTTGTGATTAGCGGTAATTGCATGTGTCAATGAAATCATTATGACATTACTACCTGACAATGGAGATGTCCCGAGAACTTATGACGTGCAATCACTTTTAGCAAAAAGAGAACCGCGTGTTCAATCAAGTATACCAATGGAACGTTCAAACTTGTTGGAACTTTCAATTGTATTACAATATTATACTGTATAAGCGAGTCCCGCTTTCCCAGTTCGGCCCCCGGAGGAAGGCAATCCTGTTCACTGTACTATTGAAAAACGGCTTATAAGCAACATGTAAATACGTGTTAGCAGTTAAATATATTAGAAGTTTTGTGAACTGAAAATCTGATTGAACTACAGTATGCGATATTTTTAATAGTGATAAAAAAAAACTAACTGTAGTAATTACTTAAATTTACAGAGACTTAGTTATTAGATTGATAAATTTATGTAGTTTTACATGCTATGGCAACTACCAGCGATTCACCAAAAGTTACGTCCAGTGATTCAGTTAACAGTTGTGTATTGTCACCTGCATACTCGGCTAACGTTGGTTCCTACGCTGTACTTTCGCCAGTCCTTGTGCCGTACGTTCAAGCACCTGTATTTTACGCAAATTCGAAGTCGAAACACACCACAAAACATAATTCGTCGTCGTCCTCTGGGAAAGTACGTTACGTACCTGCATATACTTATACAACAGTGTACTCTCCATACATTTGCTACAATCAAAACTGCTTGTCGCCAGCAACAAAAGATGGAACACAGAATTTGTCCCAGCGACTAGGAATTCCTTTTGCAATGCGAATCAATCCCGAAGCCAGGAGTCTTAACCATGGGTACGTATCTGCGTTGACGCCTCCTTCCGCATATATGGCGACTGAACTGGATGTGCCGTTAACTGTCCGTTCCGGTTTAAATCCCTTGAGTCGCCCCTATACTCCTCCCAGTCGAAGGAAGGTTTGCACTTGCGCATGCAAAAAAGATGGTTCGGACGTGACGTCACTAAGCAGTTTTTCTGGTGGAGATTGTGACGGGTCGAGCAGTGATAGCAGAGTGAGCACCCCTGTGTGCAGGTGCCCTCTCGAATTTTCTGACAAGGCCCAGACTGGCTTGAGTGACACGGACAGCGGGGTTGAAGGAGAATGTGATGACGTAGATAATGAGGACGACTGGTTTTGTGACTCAAAAAAGTCGGATAACGACTCGTCATCAGACGTCTGTCTCGATTCTGCCGACGATTTGATTTTGAAAACTGAAAGTTTAGACAACGAAAAAGTTCCTGGCCGTCTCATCGTCATGGTTGACTTCCTTTGTCGTCATCTTGATTCGCATGAGTGGCGCGCCGTTGCAAGGGAGATGAATGTAGATGATCTTGTCATTCAAATAGTTGAATACGATTTTTATGACAGCTTTCGCGATCAAATGAGATCAGTCTTTACTTTTTGGGCCAAATCGCAAAAGTTGGTGCCATGGGAAGACTGTTTCGCCATGGTTGAAAAAGCTCTCACGGAAATTGGCCGTTCAGATTTAATAAAACTTTTACAAACTAAACTCGAACACCAGTCTGATTCGGATTAATTTTTTATACTTTTCTTTTTGTAAGAATGTAAATTAAGTTTGCCTTTTTGATTTTTTCTGCAAATTTGTACTATTTATTTATTACTTGGGTAGTTTTCGCCTTATTTTATAACTTACACTTTTTGCATTTTTACTTTTCTTATTGTAATTTAACGTATTTTTTCTTTTTCATTGTACTGTGCAGTGTGCAGTCACTGCGACTAACTGGGTATATTTGCCTAAGGATTGGTATGTTTAGACTATATGACGACGTTGCTTAGCGGAAAACAAATAACTTGCTTTGTTTTGCAACGACAATTTTCTGCGCAGTTTGAAGGGCCTTCAAACCACCTTGCGCTAAAACAAGCAAAACAACCCAACCTCCGCCACGCCAAATTGTGACTTGTTGTCCAAGACCATAAACTCTGTAACCAGTAAAAATACCGAAAACTTACCCCAAATCTTAGTCACTGTCGCAACAGACAGAGCCCAATTTAATGGGTAAGGGCAAAGAGTAACTGCAAAGCCCTCAATTACTAGGTAAATCTTGGTATTGAGGAAACTTGTTCTGAACGAAAGCTCTTTTCCCCTCCAAAAACTAGGTCATCTGATTGCTTTGTATCCTGCTCATGCAGACTAGATCATTCTTAAATATTTAAGATTGCAAAAAGGTGAACTTTTTTGTACTAATTTGTTGTACAGGCAAAGATAATTAACGTCATACTAACCAGTACTCATCCTTATTAAGCGGAATAAATAAATAATCTGGAGCTTTTGTCATCGTATTTGTTCAAAATAGTTAAAGTGATTTATTTCCTAGTCAGGAGAAGGTCTTGACTGCAATGTATGAAGCAGTTCGTGTTCGGACTTGGTCACTGGTAGATTCAAGCTATTTCATTTGGAAGGGAGTGCGACGTCAAAAAACATGATCTTTCACCCCACTTAAAGCGCGTCTCAAAGCATTTATGGCAATTTACACTAAATATCTGACGGGAAATTTCGGCTAAACATCTTCCAGATCTGCCAACTGGCTTGGTTTGAAGATTTCTGTTTCGTGGGCCCAATGCATTTCTTTCCACGCGCACAGAGCAAGTGGATAAAGCAGTCACAAAATGTTTTTCCACCGTCCAATATTGCAAAACACGTGATCTACAAATAAGAAGGCTAAGCAGGCCCAGTATCAAATTATGTTGAGCTGAGAACCATGACCGTTATTTTTGCAGATCAATTAAGTTTTTGCCAAAAGTGGTAATACCATTCTATTAAAATTTTGAATGGAAGTGCAGAATTTCCAAAAAATCCCGACTTCCAAAAAACTATAGAATCCATATGTCCCCCGTTATACCTCTGAGGTGCTACTGACTTTGGATGACGAGACCACCGCTCAGGTCGTTATGTTTACCCTTCTGCATTTATCAAATATCGGGATTCACTCAGCAAACCTAATCAAAATCAGATTCAAAAAAGGCAGCAGTCGAATTTGAATCTTTTAAATACAAAAGTCACACTGATTGTGTCACCGGTGTTAGTGCCTTTGTTGTCGGTCGCGTCTTACAGCATGCTCGGTCAGTACTGAGCAGCTTCAGTATTCTATCAGTACAGCACCTTGAATCGCTGAACAGTTCTAGACCAATAGAGTTATATTTGACTCTCGCTGATCAAAAGCACTGCCAATAAATTAGATAGAATGTAGAAACGCTGACTGTTATATATGAATTAGAAATTGGAAGTTCGAAACTACGCGTTTGCTATTTCTTGAGCAGGCTCTTCGCGTGATCAAGTGTTATTTGCTAGCTTATCTAGGCGATTTAACTAATGGTGACTTCGCTCACGACCTGATAGCCTTCTCAGATAAGTTGACTGTATAACTATGTTGCAGTTCACGACCACTTTTGCGGCAAGAATCTGACCGCCAATTAACATCAACTTAGTAATTTCGTTCTACTCTTGATGATAATAGGCCAACCTGCTCTCATCTTTTGAAGGATTAACCTACAGCAGAGAACAAAACCTGATATAGTCCTATATTTCTTAAAAAATTCTTCACTTTAAATTTATCCCAATTCGATCTCGAGTGTTTCCAATAAATCCATACCACCCCCTAAAATAGCTAGCGTTCCTCGAAACGGACCCCCTAGTGATTTAACTAGATATTTTACGCTAATATCAAGTCAAATACTTAAACAAAAACTACTTTTATATATGTCAAAAAATTAGATGTATTGTTAACATATGATTCTTTGTCCTATGTTAGTAAGTTGTGAACTGCAGCCCAGGAGGTAAAAGGTTGCCGCTGCTGAAGGATATGATTTGTGACCCACGTCCACAGACTGATAACGCACAATTTAAAGAGGCGTAAAGTTTAAGAAAAATTTCACCCTTTTGAGATTGATCTCTCAATAAGGTGTTGAAAGAAGTCTGTCGTGGTCCCGCGATCTAACCTTTCAAATAAATCATTTTTATCTGATACACCTTTAATATCAAGTGAAAGCTTCAGCAATAGATAGAGCATCCGCTCCGCAGTCAACAAACTCGGGTTCATTCCCTTTGTCGAGTGATGCAAAAAGACTTCAAAAAATGGTATCCACAGTTTCCCTGCTTGGCGCTCGGCATTTAAGGGAGATTGCAGGGAGCAAGCCAGCAAGTTCGCTTGTTGTGTCCTTCGGCAAGGCACTTAACGGGACGCCCCACCTTTATGTGGAAGACAGGTGACCCAGACACCTCGGAAATGGCAACTCCCAAGCGAGTACGGACGTCCCGTCCAAAACATAGCGATGCAGTTTGCTTCCTCGTGAATGGAGGATAAGCATGGATAATACAAAAAAAATGGAGTGAGGGCAGATGTTTCAGACTTGGAGTGACCTTTAAAACTAGGTGACAACTTTTTTACTAAAACTGGTTGCTTTTGTACCCTCGTTAAAATTCCTGCATCCGTGAATGAGTAGAATAACAGCAAAATAACGGAATTACATATAAAATGAAACTTTTAACCAAAGACGATTCATGATGTTTTTGATAAGACGACCAACTGAATTGATTTATAGGCATGAATTCCATCTAGCAGGACAAATACTGTAAAATTCGTGGCTGTTAACTTTTGGATTATGACGTCTACCGGGCAGTCGCCAGACGTTCAATTACTAAGGATGTAAAATTAACGTGATTGTGAGGCAAAACTCCCTAAATAGTGATGGACTAGCGTGACAAGGCCGTTTGTCCAACGTAAAAGGTTTTATATGAGTGCGCTCTATTGGCACCAGCAGTCAGAGCTATACAGTTTTAACGGTGTGACTCCTTAGGTTACAAGCTGATCATGTCATCGCTTGCGCCAAACTGGCGTCTAGCCACGGTTTTAGTAGAGAGCAGGGACAACTAATATGCAACCGTGTCTCTTGTAGTGAAGATAACCAAACTCTAATATTGGTTTCTGAGGTAAAGTGTTGGATGGCTTAAAAATGTTTTTTCCTTTATTTGAAGCAAGATGTCGTGGTTGACGGACTTTCGACGTCTTAATCCGCCTCACATGGTTTCGCAGTTAAAGCAAAGGTCATTGATTATTATCATCATAATTGTTTTGTTATTGATCTTGACACGCGTCAAACTTCACAGAACTTGACGTTTTTGTGTGAAATTGCAGACGCCACGGCGCGGCAAATTCTGTTGTTCCCAAATTTCTCACACCCTCCCAGCTATTTTCAACGCTCCAGCGATACTTGAAAACTTAATATGCAAATAGCTGTTGTAAATGGCCAAAGTGCTATTCACTAACATGTAATAGAGATTATTTTAAGACAGGCAAACCTTCAAACAATTTTTAAATGCTTTATTACGCCTGTGCCTAGCTAAACGATCCGACTATTTAGCTTCCACTAACATTGCAAAAAGTTCAGCTTTAACTTTTGTCTACTCTTACTACGAGTCCAGAAACCTTAAAGCCGGTGCACTTGAGCCTACAGCCAGAAACTATTGGCCCCCCACTACTGTTTAATTTAAGCTACTTTGATAAATTTGTCGATGAGTGATATAACATAACGCGTCACTTTTCGATTCGAAACAGATTTCCAACCAGTTATTTGTCAAACACCATACCAATATTCATCAGTTCAAAAAATGTATTTCGGATAGTATCTATTCTCTGAATAGAAATCTACTCAAGAATAACTTCCCAGAAAACGCCATCGGAAATAAAATGGTAATTTTTGAAAAGGAAACTTTTTACTACATGCATGCAGAAATTATTTTTTTTATCACTGCCAAGTTTAAGACGCTGACGCAAGCCATGAAAGAAAACATAGCACTCTCTACTGCCACATAGCGATGAGCGCACTTGACTGTTACGCAAACATCAACCTTTCAGAATTAATCTTTTACCGCCACACCTCGCTCGCCCAAACATTTATTTTGACGTAATATTGAGATCAAATGCCTAATGATGACACCACAGGTCAAGCACACAATTACAATACTTGCACAAAGCTTCCGCAACGTGCTTTACAACTTGTGTTGCTTATGCCAGGACCAACGCGGTGGGATTTTCAGACAACGCCATGGCCTTTTCCGCTTTTTTTTATAAGAGCTAAATCTAGCCAGAACACCTTTCAGAAATATTGTTATTCCAATTCTTGTCTCGACTAAGGCCCAAATGAAATACTGCTGTAAAGTGACAATTACACACTAAGCATCAGAAAGTGCTAAGCGGAGAGGCTACAGAATGCACGCATCAATTGCCAAAAAATTAGTTTGCATTAGTTTAAAGCAGTAGTTCTCAACAACTTTTGCACTCTTGCGGATTATGTCATTCAGCAAAACTGTTTACAAGCTAGTACTATGAATATGTGATAAACCGACGTGTTCGTTACGAAAAATATTTTTTTTGGTTGGTTGGTTTGTTTACCTCTCCTCTTCCTTAGGATGGGGGTATGGCGCGAACAGCAATCCACGTTCACGCTATCAACCTAATTGAATTACGCTAGGGGAAAAGTGGTAGCCGATCTCGAACCAGACGCGAATGAAATTGCCGACTGGTAGCCCCACCACCAAGGCGGATTGCCATTGGTGGGTACCAATGAGTCGCCTCTTACGGCATGCTGGGTAAGCAGCTTCACTATTCTAACTCGGTGAAGCAGGGGTAGAATATAGTTCGCAAGTATAGTCAATTTAGCTGTACCAAAAACAGGAGAAGGAAAATAAAATGTTGATCCATTCAAAATTTAGTAACTTATTAGAAAGTTTATCGGAGATTTGCGCAGAGTGATGCTGGGCGGAAACAGACAGGGACGATCGTGTCATTACCGCACAAGGGTTGGGCCCGCACCTACATTAGGTCGGCCGTGCGAGTCTGGGCCATTGCTTTCCGCAGGACTTGCATAACCTTAATTAGCATTAATAGATAATAAATATGTCAGCGTAGTCAGGCTTGAACTTTATATTTCAGAAGACCGTTTGGCCCAGGGCGAGTTTTCATTTTTTAACTTCACGCCGGACGAAGAAAATTCTGATTTTAGTCAGTGAAGTACAGCTGGGAGACAATATCACAATTCTGTTTGATTAGGTCTGACTTCCAGAGTAGGAAGTAATATTGGACTGAAATCCAGACGAGTTATTCGACCATGATTGTCACTGACCTATCACAAAAGAAGCGGAGAGCTTGAGAAGGTGAAATAACCTTATGGCTATCAAATTAGCAGTCACCCATAAATTTCATAGCAATCGTCGTTAACCAGTTTAAACCAAAAGCGTACGCTTGAAAATTAACTGCAGTTTTACTCAGTCATGCGGTATGCAACGAAATGCCTGGTCTATACTGAAGCCAAGTGCGGCTTCAGTATAGACCAGGCATAATGCTCTGAGCACCAAGCCGCTGGACTTCTAAACTTCAAGTTCGACGTTCAGTTCATCGCTGCCCACGGCCTGTGCTCATTTTTGACTGACTTGAAATTACAATACACAAAAATTTGGGCATACAAATAAATAATACTGTCGGTTTTACGTCATTTCTCCCGCGTTTTGCAGGCTCAGACGTGTTGATTCAATGTATGTCTAGCACCACACACTCGCTGTCGAACCAGACTTTCTACTGGAGCAATGTGGCACTTTAAATTTTGGATGCCCTTCCTGACGAATACCAGCGGTGCTTCTATACAGTTTTGAACTCCAGACCTTTTGCCCTGAAGCCCACAACAATACAACACCACGGCGGCTGTGCGGACCAGAAAAACGTTCAGCGCCTTGGCGGGTACTAAACACTGATAATTAGAATGACACTGAATAATTTCAAAGCAAATCATTTGACAAATACATTACCTTAATATCGAAGTACAACGTAAAAATTATCATCATTCGTCTTCATTGATTAATACAGAAAAATTTGCGATTATAGGCAAATGGTCTGAAGGATGAAAAGTATTGGGAAGACCTTTGGCTTTAAAAATGTTCCATCCTGTACACATAGATAAACGGCGATCTAATTCTAAGTTGTACTTCGGAGTTTGAAAAGTATCTTTTGAGTTGACACCCTCATTTGTGCTTTCTGAAGCAATTGAAGCGTCTGTAGATGGAAAGTCGTCAACCTTAGTCGGTTGTACTTTCTGATGATCAGAATAAAATATGTAATCAACAGTAATCCCTTTGTCTTGAGTAGTTGAAGCTTCGCCAGCTACATGCCTGTCACCGCTTGACGACAGTGGACCAAGGTTATGACTAAGAAAGTGACTACGCCTCTCCACATCGGCTTCATCATCTGTAGAACAGAAATGCTGCGTTAGATGCAATGAAAATGCAAGGAATTCCAACTTGTATAAATTCCCGACGCACTAAGCCCATCTACAAAATCAAACGATGCACTCCATAAGTTGACCCCAAACAAAAGCTCTAAAAAAGGTCATAAAGTACGAAATTGAGACAAAAAAGCTCTCTACATAAGTCAACCAACAAAAAACAGGGATCATCAAGTCAATGATAAACACAAAAAGCTCTCAACACTGGTTGATTCCTGAAAAAAATCAAGGATATAAACTTGCGACGCCCTTACATTTTCCACACGACGCACCAGTGCGTTCCAACGCCCCAGCTGGGAACCTCTGCCCCAAAGATATAGTTATCAGCCTAGAAGTAACGCAAATCCTATAAAAATTGCTACCAACAAACTTCGATGTACTACTGAAATAAAATGTTTTTACTCATTCATGAATAAGTGCAAACGAGATGGCGTTGTGGTTAGAGCGTCCGCTTTGCAGTTGGTACACTGGGGTACATTTGCTAAGCCGAATCATACCAAAAAACTTTTAAAATTGGTATTCACAGCTTCCCTGCTTGGCGCTCAGCACAAAAAAGGAATAGTGTGGAGAACATGCCGGCAAGCTTGCTTGTTGTGTCCTTGGGCAAAGCACTTAACTGGACGCCTCCACCATTACGTGGCAGACAGGTGGCGTACCCGTACTTCACCGGGTTACAATTGTGAAGCTGCTAACCCAGCATGCCGTAAGAGGCGACTTTTGGGTACCCACCAATGGCAGT